>CM053581.1:229721678-229778882 GCA_028627135.1 Pseudochirops cupreus
CATCCTCAAGCCTTCAAACAGGACAGGCTACCTCAGGCAAAGATCCTCCTCTCCTCACGCACGCAACTGCTCAGTGTCCAGGCAGCTTGGTCCCAGCAGCTCCGGCCCCTGGCAGTTCCTGCCCCAGGCAGTCCTCAGCAGAGATTCTGCCCTCCTCAAAGCAAAAGGAGTTCGCAACCACAGCCACTGCCTCTGACGCTGCTTCTGGTCAGCACCGCATGGAGACTATCTTGGTTCTGGCATTCTCTTGCTCCACCCCTTCCTGCTACGTCAGCAAGCTCAAGGGGCATGGAAGATCTTCAAATCCCAGTATCGTTACACCTTCCCCCTCTGAAAAAAGAAAAAACAATTAAAAATTGAAAATAAAAAAAATGAAACTAAATGTCATAATTAAATCTGGAAGTACCATTTTTTCTGTGAGTAAGGCCAAGGACATACTCCCTGTCATAGACAGCTACCACAGACTAGGGGTGTGCTGGTAAATGTTTAATAATTGACTACCTGAAAAAAGAAAAATATTCTCGCAACACACTTTTAAGCTTAACCTGAATTATTAACATTTTTCTCCATCACTTTCTTAAGTCCAGACAATCAATAAAACAAGAAATTTAGTCCTGATTTGTAGGATTTGCCAGTTTCTGAGGTATAAAGGCTCAAGTTGGAAATTTGACAATAGGCTCTTTTTTAAAAATTATTTTTAATTTATAGGATAAAACAAGTATTTCCATAGCATACCATAGTACGATAAGGATGATTATATATGAAACTGTAAATTTACTATGCACAACTTGCTATTCCTTTCAAATATACAACAAAACTATCATGTAAATTTCTTGTTTGTGCTTCCCTCCTTTCCTCCCCCACCCTAGAAATGGCTACCATTAGACACAGATAGGTACATGTGTAAAATTATTCTATATGTACTTCTATTTATCAGTTCTGAGACAGACTATAGAGAATAACTCTCATGCATCCATTGTCATCCCAGTTATTCAGACACAGAAACCATTACTAACAAACGTGAAACAAATACTCCTGAACTTAAGGACTGGGCCTCAGCTAGCTCCAGATCCTCTTCTAGAGCATGGAGCACAGAAGCAAAGTAAGGAACTGATATGTTGGAGTGCCAATGCAATATTTACAGCACCCACAATCATGATAAAGACCATGACTATAAATATTGTGTGACATTCAATTGCAAAATATGCCAGATTCTCCAGGTAGAGGACAGAACTGAAGCATTTATTTAGACACCAGAAAACCGAATCCCAAAACCAGTAAGCCAATTCCATGATAGTACCAAAGATATTCAGAAGCCATAATAACACTGAGAGCCACAGCATCCTTCGGCCTTCCCACAAACCTATACAAGATCAATATCTACTCATGAGCCTGTCTGACTCCATGCCTGAGCGTCCTCTCTCCCCCACCATCTCACTAGCTCTGACTACCAGCTTCCTGTGGGCTCTCCTTCCCTTCAGCAAACTCCTCCCACCACATGTGACTATATTTAGCCTATTAGGGGATAGAGTTTATCTTCACAACAGGGAAGATCTTCAAACTTCCCCCTATGTCTAGTAAGGGGCAGAGAAGATCTTCAAATTCCCATTTTCATCACATATGTGAAGATCCTTCACTACTCACTGGAAAGTTAGCACTGATCAGAACTAATTCTAGTCTTTTCACAGGAGGATACTGCAAGCAACAAGTTGGGGATCAGTACCTGTGCACCTTAACCATCCTTGCAGAGGTTCTTAACCTGACTATGCCGAGGGTCATAAGAGGATAGAGACAAGAAGTACTCGTTATTATAGGAACCTTGGCTATTCAGCGTCTAAACCAGAAACTGGGGTATTTGACCTTGGGAACTCCTTAGGATTATAAGTCTAGACCAGGAGTGGGGAACCTGCTGCCTCAAGGTCACATGTGGCCCTCTATATCCTCAAGTGTAGCCTTTTGATTGAATCTAAACTTTACAGAACAAATCCCCTTAATAAAAGGATTTGTTCTGTAAAACTTGGACTTGGTCAAAAGACTGCACTCAAGGACCTAGAAGACCACATGTGGCCTCGAGGCTGCAGTTTCCCTACTCCTGGTCTAGAATTACTCCTTAGCATCCACAAGGAGATCCAAAGCCTAAACGCTTTCATTTCTAATATATCAGGAACTTTGAAACCTGAACAAAAAGCTCACTGGAGCCAACATGCATCATTTCTATTACCTGCACATAATTCTACTAGTAATGATGCTACAGGCCTTACTCCATTCTTGTTCATGTTTGAATACCTACCCACTGATTTTATTTGGTACCTCTGATGAAGGAAGGGATGTAACTTCTCACCATCAGTACTCTCAGCTGAGAGAGAAGCTAAGAGAAACCTACTGACTAGCTCTGACTCCAGCTAAGAAGAGTTGGAACAGAAGAAAAAAAAAGACGCTATGATTGTATGCAGTGTTGTCAAAGCCTTCAACAGGAAACAGAGTCCTATTGAGAAACCTTGGCATTCAGGGGACTCGCAAATTAGTGGATCAATAGAAAGCTCACCCATACAGAGTTGCCGAGAGACCAGTCAACTAAGTTGTCTGGTTTAAGAGTATCTCCATGAAATTCAAGTGGTCATATCAAGCTTATTTAGCTCAATATCCTATTGCCCATAGGAGAATCAGCTTCAACAGTGTGTGGGAGTCAGATTGTACCAGTTCCTGAGAAGCAATTGTTAAATTTACAGTGTGAACATTTGCACCTTGGAAATTAATTGGCAAACACTACAGATCAGGGCTTGATTTATTGTTTTGATGATTGTTGTTTTAAGAGAGTGATGGGGGAAGTGTTAATAGTGCAGATGAAACTGAGAAGTGTGTAATGAGTGTGTGTTATACATATACATGTATAAGTGTGTGTATATGTGTGTGTATATATACATGTTGTGACAATGAAAAGTCTGAGAGACATAATTTCTGGGTAATTAATCATTTTATTAATTATTGCTAGCGAATAATTAATAAAAGGATGATCATTTGGCTGTGTCTCGTGAATCAAAGATGAATCATGGAGGCTTCTCAACACTTATATGCCCTTGGAAGAGTGGGTATTCCTGACAGGCATCGATCAACTCTGATTGGTTAACAATTAATGGGAGAATGAATATTATAATGAGAGATGGACCTGTTCTAATGAGGGGCTGGGGGACATGACTTTGATTATATTACTTTTACTCCCAGACCTCCCCCCAACTGCCCCTTTCCTTGGCCAATCTGGACAAAGGTAAATTTTTGGGCAAGGTCAGTAATGTCCTTCAAAGACTGGCTGTATCAATCTATAGGGGTTTATTTCTAAATGAAGAAATAGAAACATTTTTTAATCTCAATTAATAATTGCTTATTAATATGAGAGAAATAATAATTTATCTCACATATACATACATCATACATGTATATGTATGTGTATATGCATATACAAATAGATATATATTGTATTATGTGTGTGTGTATGTATTATGCTGGCTGTTAAGTATTTACCACCACATCGATGGTTAGATTTTCTAATGAGCAGGAGGAGAGAAATGATAGGCATTCACCTTCAATACTCCAATTATTGGAGGTTGGGGGGGAGAGAAAAGGGGGACTTTGGAAGGTATAGATCTATAAGGGAGGCCAGCTCCTCAACATAGCCCTGATTTCCAGCTTCACTTCCTAGAGACTTTGAGGAAGTTTTCCTTGGGCGAGATCAGGGTCTCTCCCTTGGTTTGAGCTGAGATACTTCTTTTCCAGAAAAAGAATGCATTCACTCTTGTGTATTTTTTATATTTGAATATTTGCACATATTGTATATTTGAAGAACTTCTCCAATTTATGTTCACTGTTTTTCTTGGACAAATAGATTTATACACTATTCACTATTTTGTGATAGTCCTTTGTATAACTAGAATTTGGTGGGAAGGAGTAATCTTACTGTTTTAAGCTTGGGGCATCCCTCTTGCCCTTTAAGGGATAACAACTAGGAAAGTGACTTCATTGTGAATCAACATTATGTCCCTAGGTCAGCAACATTTAGGCAGCAGACATGTATAATTTTTGTGCAGTACTCCTTTAAGAGACTGGAAGAAAGAATGCCCAATCTCATAGTCCTTCTCTCACTCTCCTCAAGGCAGGAACCATATTCTCCCTTGGAGAAGAATGGACAAGATTCCAGAGATATAGATATCAATGCTTCCCATGAGCTACATTTTGACAACCCCTGTGAGTGTGTATGTATATTTAGAGACACACATATAGATACATAAATTATATACACATATATGGGTGTACATATGTGTATGTATGAACACACATATACACATACATATGCATATACATATACGGGGCACTAGGTAATGCAGTGGGTAGAGTGCTGGGCCTGAAGTCAAGAAGACTCATCTTCCTGAGTTCAAAGCTGGTCTCAGACACTTATTAGCTGTCTGACTCTAGGCAAATCATTTAACCCTGTCTGTCTTAGTTTCCTCATCTATAAAATGAGTTGGAGAAGAAAAAGGCAAACCACTCCAATATCTCTGCCAAGAAAACCCCAAATGGGGTCACAAAGAATTGGACACAACTGAATAGACTAAACAGAAACCACAATACCCATATATTTGTATATGGGTACACAACACATATCTTACATAGATACAAAGCATTCTGTTGAGTGCTAGGGATACAAAAATAAAATGAAAAACCATTTCCTATCCTCAAGACTTAAAATTTTATTAGAAGAAAACAGTATGAAAAAATAAGTAAATACATGATAATCTAATTATAACTCAAGTCAAAACCTCTATTACCCCTTAGAAGAATAGCTACCTGAAAGTAAGTTGTATGTACGGCCCGTACCAACTCTGTAGGTTTCAGACAGAAGGGACTGGGGATGGGGGTGGGGAGCAGGGAAGAAAGAGAGCAAGGATAGATTGCAGGAAGAAACAAAGGGACAAGAAAATGGATAAAAAAGCCTACCTTTTCCCCCTCCTTAGCTGCACCAGAAGACTTAGGCAGGGATAAACTCTGCAAAGTGACCTGCATTTTTTCAGACTTTTCCTACCCATAGAGACTGTCTGGTGATGGTATGATGGGAATCTGTCTAGCCCACTTTGTGGAGACAATCTAAGAAGCAGGCAGGGATGTGGTACCAAAAACGCTTAAATGAAGTAGGGCAAGACTTGCTATAAGAGTGACCTTGAAATATTTTTTGCAGTTTGACTTTGAGTCCAGCAGGAATTGGGAATAAATGACTCACAAGGCTAGCCCTGGGAGGTGGTGTGTCATGGTATTTATGGATTGGTTAATTGGATCCATTCAATGAGCAGTTATTAAGGATTTCTAAATATTTATTTAAGGATGCTATGATCCTAGGACAGCCCACTGATGGGAACATGCTTAATGATGGCAATGTGGAACATCCCATAGTACTCCTCCATACCTCTGCCCACTCACCCCTCATGAGGCAGGGGAAAAACTTGGATCTGGAGCCTCCCACGGACAAATGGCTACTCTGAGGTAGCCAGAGGAGAAGTTCAAGGCCAGGCTGGGTCAGAATTACTTTCAGGATAATCAGGGCTTGGTCTTAGAGCCACTGTAAAAAGAAAGAGATTAAGGCCAAGATAGATGGAAAAGCAGCCAGATAAAAACATTCAAACAGGATGTACAAATGCAGAGGAATGAGGGAGAAGGTTACAAAAGCCCTTCGAAGTCATATGGCTACGGAGCCACAAATATCAGGATTAGTCATTTGGCCATTCTTACGTTCGTCTCTGTACCAACCTAAGTGCCTTCCCGAAAGAGAGACAGAGATAGACAAACACACATGCACACAGAGTTTTATTGATATCTCTGGTTTTAACATCACAGTCTTTTTTTGATACAACCCTTCCCCCACTGAACTCTCCATGCCAATACAGAAAAAAAAAATTAAGTAAAATCAGCCAACACGGCAATTACATCTGAGAGAGTAAGTAATATTCTGCATCTATAACCCCTTACCTCTCTAGTAAGAGCAGGGAAATATATTTCATTACACATTCTCTGATTGGTCTCCACAAGTAATCAGAGTTTGACTGTCACAGAAAAGCCTTCTTCTCACATCATGGGCCACTGCCTTCTTTCAGTCCACAAGGCTAGTTGGCCATCCCCTTAGTGGATGTGACAGCCTTCGTGGTTTTCCATTGTTCCCTCCTGGGACCCTGTCTACAGGTAGGGAAGGAAACTGTTCATCTCTCCTGGGGGTTCCTACCAGGAGGGGGTGGGAAGTGTGCTTGTTTAACAGTTGCTTCTGAGAAAGGTGTGTGAATATTTATGACACATCTGATGTTTTATGCTTACACCCTTGGCAGTTCTGTTTTGTCTCTTTACTGATATTAAAAACTCAATTAAGAAGACGATAGGGTTTGCATTGTGGTGTTGGTTTTTAAGAACACCTCTAAATGCTTTGCTGAGATTTATTTCTGCCTAGCAAATTTCTTGCTTGAGGGCTGTCTTCAGAGCCTTCCTCTAGTTCATTCTCAAGGATATTGTTATTAGGTGGCTGTTTACAGACTCTTTAATTTAATGGAGAAGGATAATGAACTGAGTGTTTTGAGAAGGCGATGAATTTCCCATTTTGTGAATGGAATGCATCCCCAGACTAGTGTGGTACAGGGGAGAAGCTCATTGGACCGGGCATCAGACGGAGGTCTACTTTTAGTTCTGAATGCAATGAGCTTTCTTATGCGGCCTTAAGCAAACCTCTGGGCCTCAGTTTTATCACCAGTGAAAACAGAGATGAATCTGATGATCTCCTAACTCTAAGCCTATGTGGGGGTAAAAAAAAAAAAGTCTTGAAAACCAGAGCTTTCATAGAGTTTTTGTCCAGTATGATAATTCCTTTTAGAAACATATTTCACTATTATCTCTCTTTAACTTGGGAGACTACAAAGACATGTTAAGGGCAATTATTGGCTTAGCTCTGAGGCCACTTGCTACTGAAATTTTTCCTGGTACCTCAGTGACTAGTACTTTTCCTTCTCTCAGGATTTCTTTTTTTTTTCCTTTTTGGAGGGCAATTAGGGTTAAGTGACTTGGCCAAAGTCACATGTCTAGTAAGTGTGTCAAGCGTCTGAGGCCAGATTTGAACTCAGGTCCTCCTGACTCCAGGGCTGGTGCTCTATTTGATGTGCCACCTAGCCACCCCAAAGGATTTCTTTTTTTAACTTCTTAATTGTGTGCATGTCCCATCTTCTTCCACTGGACCATGGACAGAAAACATCGTTTGCCCTTTTTTGACCAGTATGGTGACTGGGTGAATCCTAGGTGCTTAATGATCACATGGTTAAATTGAATTTCAGTGAACATAAAAGAGCACAGCTCTGTAGTTCAAGGATCTGGGTTCAAATGAATGAGTGATAAAGCTTTTATTAAGCACTTAGTACCAGGCACTCTAGGAAATAGCAGAGACATAAAAATGAGCAAAGTAAGACTGCTCCTACCCTCAAACAGATTCCATTCTTCCTTAAACACTTGCCAGGTTGAAAACCTCAGAGGATAGAGTGAATTTTTCCCTTTCCTATCAGTAGGGTAGCTTCTAGGAATCACAGAGTGAATTCAATCTGTTCAGCTTTTAGAACCCAGACTCAGAGACTTTTCCCTGGCCCTGAGGGGTATTTGTGCGTACCACCTGTGAGCCCTAAAACTTGAGTCTTTCTGGAAACTAAAAAGCCAAAATTGAGACCATATTTCAATGGTGGTTGGCCTTTGAGGGAAGTGGGGCTTCTGTCTACTTTTGAATTTGGAAAAAAAAAAAAGAAACTCAAAATTACGTGATTAAATCCAATGTTATATACTTTTGTGACTACCTTGATGTCTAGTCCTGCTTACAGAAGCATTGTTGCTGCAGTGACAGTGTTAAAGAAAACACTGATTCCAGGGAAATGCAGAAATGAAGCCCTAATAATCATAAAAGAGGATTTTGTTACACTTTTGCCAGGTATTTTGTTTGAAGCTTAAAGTAAATGCCCTAGAGAAGCAGAAAAACTCTAATGAATTTTTAAAAGGAAAATAAGGGGAAATGATTGAAAAATATCTGAGTACTTATCTATGAAAGAAATGGCAAATATTAGAGCCTTAAGGAGAAATTTTGGTATCTGGGACAATTCAGTTGGAGGGCCTAAGAGGAAGAGGAGAAGACCCTAAGACACTTTTCTGTTGGAATGAGAAAAAGAAATCTTAAAATACCCTGAAGCTGCCACTGGGAAGACCACCACAAGGGAGGGCAGGGGGATGGGGCAGGGGTGAGGGTGGAGTGGGGAAGCAGACCAGGCAGGTCATGAAGGTGTCGGATAGTTTCCTATTTCTAGCTAATTATTCTTGCTAACTATGTGGCTAACAAGTTCAATCACTGTCATACATAAGGAATGTATGGTACGAGCAATATCCTAACCCCTCCTGCCATGCAAGTTATACTAGTTTTCTCTTAAAAGGTAATGAGACTATTCTCAATACTTGGTTGGCTCAGGGGACTAAATCAGGCTGTTGACCACCGATTTCGCTTTCTGGACTTGGGAGATTTGCCCTCTTTTCTTTGCTTCTTCAACATCCATACTTCATTATACCTCTTGATTTTTTCATTTGCATTCTTTTAAGTCAGAGTTCGGAGCTTAACTGCTTTCTAGCACTCTATTTATAAACTGATAGCAGAAACTGTTAGACTTGATTTTGTTTATCTAAGACAACCAAGATCTTGCCCTCATTTGGGTTTCAGGCTGGATAATGGTTTGTAAAAGGCCTAACTCATTATCGCTCTTACAAAATCTTCCTTGCTCACTGTGTACTTTTAGCCAGAATCTGCCTTCTCTCATTGACTTAACACCTTCCATTTGATTAATGGTCTTTGAGTTGGACCCAGAATGAAGATTCAGCATTTGGCAAGAGAATTTAACCAGCCAGCTTTGGCAGGACACCATCTCTGACTTGGCAGGATAGAACAGTACTGTCACCTAGAGCTAAGGTCAGACAACCACTTGCCCAAGACCCAGCAAATTCCCATAGAGTCTCCTGGCAGATGTATTTCTGGGGACTGGTTACTTTCTGTATAATGTCACTAGAAGGACTCAGACTGCAGAACAGGGTCAAGGGAGAACATCTTTATCATTGTATCCTCCACAACTTACCTCTAAAGAGCATAGGTTCTGGTACTGGCCATCTGGTAAATATCTGAATGTCTTGGCTAGTTGCTAATGCCCTCAAGGCAGCTAAGTAACACAGCAGACAGGTGCTAAGCCTGGGAGTCAGGAAGATCTGAGTTCAAATCCAGCCTCAGAACCTACTAATTGTATGACCCTGACCAAGTCACTTAACCTCTCTCTGCCTCAGTTTCTTCACCTGTAAAATGGGGATAATGCTAATAATTACTTCCCAGGGTTGTTGTAAGGAGTAAATGAAATATCTGAAAGGTACTTAGCATAGTGCTTGGGACATAGTAAAAGCTTAATAAGTACTTGTTTCCTTCCTTCCTCCCTTTTTTTCTCCTTCCCCTCCTTCCTTTTTTCTTCCATTCCTTTTCCCTCACTTCCTTTCTTTCCCATTATTTCCTTCCTTTCTTTCCTTCCTCCTTTGCTTCCTTCCTCCCTCTCTCCCTTCTTTCTTCTCTTCCTCCTACTCACTCTTCCTCTTTTCCTTCCTTCCTCCCTTCCTTCTTTCCTTCTTTCTTTTCCTCCTTCCTTCCTTCCTTCCTTCCTTTCTTCTTAAAAGATGGCTATGAATGCCAAAGGGGCTTCACTCACATTTAATCTATATTTCCACATGGATCCATTGTGGTGACAGAATTTCACTTAAGTAGTAGGGATTGGAAAAATGTCTTTTTTTTTCTCAACTTGGGGTAATGCAGAGCAGAACAGGTGCTACCTACTGGGAGCTGCAGAAGAGGATGCTGGGAGTTTTGAAGTTCTCCAGGAAGAGGATTCCCAACACCAACAGTTTGAAACTGTGGTCATCTTTAGAGGAAAGAAGAGAGGGAATATGACTATATGTGATTGACAGTCTTTTAGGAAGAGTTGAGGGTTAGCGGGGATCCATGAACTCCAAGAAAAGTCCTTTTCATTTTCCTTACCTATACTTAGACCCTTTTCTTCTTCCAGTTGTGTGAACTATGAATTTACAAGGGGAGCTCATGGCAGTTGATGAGATTGCATGGTGTCATGATTATTTATATTATTTACTTCACAACTGGGTTCCCCCTTTGCATTATCATATACACCTCTAAATGGAATTATAAACATAAAACTCTGGTGACTACCCTCCCCCTTGTTGAATGTTTAATGCCAGAGCAGACAGAGAGCTGGAAAGAGATTTTGATCCCTTCAAAAAGATGGAAGACATTATCCCTACTTCAGCTATAGGGGGCAAAGTGGCTACTAATTCCATTTGGATTTCCCATTAGCAAAAGAGACATACTATAAATCATAACCCTAGTCCAAGAGAAGTCTTCCAAAAAAAAGGAGAGCAGATAGCAGATATCACACTGTTTATACCTCCAGACCTAACATGGCTAAGAAAGAGCCTGGGCAGGATAAGCCTTATAAAAGAGAACATTCTGAGCCAACCTCCTCTTATTCTACCTCACAGGGACTCAGACTCTGTCTCTGTCACTTACTACCTATCTGATTTTAGCCAAATATTGACCACTTCTCTGGGTCTCAGTTTTCTCTACTGTAAAATGAAGGAATTGAATTAGATGACCTCTCAGGTTACTTCTGGCTCTGAACCTCTGATCCTAAGTGGTGAAGCTTCAATGAGCCAGGCAAACACTGCTCTCTCTTCTGAACAAAGAAATAAAAGTGACTGGAACAGGTAGTTTTCTTCTCGCTACTGTCTTCTCCAGAGTCTTCTCTAATTTTATTATCCCATAAGTCCAAGAAATGGAGCCCCCAATCACAGAGTACAACACTGGAAGTTGTAGCAGCCAGATTCTAACGAGACAAACGTTGGAGCTAATTTGAACTGTGAGACAAGATATGGCTGTGAGATTACCTGAGCAGTTTGCAATCAAGCCAGTCACTCCAATGGAGGAGGCAACCTGGGTACCTGCAACAGCTTCCAGATGTAAGGGTGTGGCCAGAGGGCAAGATACACAATGCTTGGATGGGAATGGGCACTTCTGCATTCATTAAATCTGAAAGAGACCAAACTGAAGAGGATCTAGACCCCAAGCCACAGATCTAAATCTTCTATTTCAGCAGGGTAGGAAACTTCAAGGGAAGAAATTCCCTTTACCTAACTGTATGTCAGCAGCTCATCACCTTGAAGAGCCACCTGAGACATGAAGAGGTTAAATGATTTACCCAGGGTCACACAACCAACTTATGTTTGAGATAGTTCTTGAGCCCAGATCTATATGTGTCTGAACCCACCTCTCTTTCCATCTTACCATGAAGTCTCTATTAAAATTACTATTTTGAGTAGCTTCTCCAATATTAATGAAACTTTATCAAGGTCCTGTGGCTTCATCAATATAGAAACCCTTTGCAAACCTTACAGTGAAACTTAATGGTAGCTATGACTATAATCCTTCATTCATCTGTAGAAACCAACAAGATACAGAGAGATAGCAGCAAGTTTACTAAGCAAATCCTACTGTTACCTCCATCAGCCCCAGAGAAGGGAGCAATTATTGTTATTGTTTTTAATTTGATCTTCAGTTTCTTTGAGACTCTGCGGCACCCTAGAAATCAGAAATGATACTGTCACTTATGGGGAAGGCAGGAATTCATTTAATCCAATGTGTAGTCCCGGGGAAGGCAGGTTTCTTTATAAAAACACTTTGGGAAGAAATAGACGATGCCAGGTCACACCTTTGACAGGGCAGCCTGTGGGTTCTTTCCGGGTGTGCTAAAGGTTCCTGGAGAGCAGGAACTAACTGACCTGCTCCTGGTACTTGAGAATTATGAAGTAATTATTATTGTAATTATGTTAGTAATTGAGAGCTGCGTGGGGCACTCTTCTTAATCAGAGCAGGGAGCAGCCTGATGGACACTCTGGACTCTAAATTCAGTGCTCTGACCGTAGGGCAACTTGGCAACAGTTCAGAAAAAGCTAGAAGCATATAATATTAGAGTGGGAAGAGACTTTAGAATATGGAACAAAGAACATTAGAGCTAGAAGGAACCTTAGAATGCATAACATAGAACATTAGAGCCAGAAGGGACATTAGAACATGGCACACAGAGGGTCAGAGCCATGTCAATCATTTTCAGATATATTTATCCAGCCTTAACCTCCAGTCTTGCATCTCCAAATGACTATTGGACATAAAAATTGGATGTCCCATAGACATCTTGGATCCCATATTTCCAAAGCTGAACTCATTGTCTTCCACATCCCTGCCCTCTCTTCTTCCTAACCTGCCTATCACTGTTCAGGGCACCACTATTCTTCCAGTCACCCAGGTTTACAACCTTGAGGAATAGCTCTTGACTCCTCACTCTCACCCTTCATAATCAATCAGTTGCCAAATCTTGTCAATTTTACATTTGTAACATTCATTATATACATCCACTTCCAGGGGTGTGCTGGAGCCAGCTGGAATTGATTTGGGAGAAAATTGTTAAATTTTCAGTGTAAGAATTTACACCTCAAAAATTGGCAAATGCTGAATCAGACCTTGATTTGTGGTTTTGTTGACTGTCTAGTAGTAAAGTGATAGAGGAAACGTTAATAATGAAGATGACATTTTGAAGTGTGTCATTTGTACATTTCTCCCCAAAGAGCTGCTTGTTAAATATTACCAATGTACCTCTGTCCCCCGCCTTTGACATTGCCACCACCCTGTATAGGTCCTCAACTTGAACACTGCAAAAGCCTTCTTCTGATCAATCTCCCTGCCTCACGTCTCTTCCCATTGTAGTCTATCTCCATTCAACTTTCAAATTAATGTTCCTGAAGTGAAGATCTGACCATATCACTCCCTCACTCAATTAACTATAATGGCTCCCTATTACCTCCAATATCAATGATAAAATCCTCTGGCTTCTAAAGCTTCATAACCTGGTCCCTTCCTATCTTTCCAGGGTCTTGTACCTTCCTTTTCTCCACATACTCTGCCATCCAGTGACATTGGCCTCCTGGCTCTTCCTCACCTGACACTCCATCTCTCAACTCCAGCTGTTCTGAGTAGCTGTCCCCCAACCTGAATTCTCCCTCCTTGTCTCCACCTCCTGGCTTCTCTGGCTTCAAGTCTCAGCTACCTTCCCACCTTCCTCAAGAAGCTTTTCCCAATCCACCATAATGCTAGGGCCCAACCTCTGTGATTATCTTCAAATTATCTTGCCTATAGCTTGTTTGTACATCGTTGCTTGCATGTTATCTCCCCCATTAGAGCGTGAGCTCTTTGAGAGCAGGGTTTTTTCTTTGTGTTTGTATGTATCCCTAGCATTTAGCACAGTACATGGCACGTAGTGGGTTTTTAATACATGATTGTTAAGGTATTAATTAATCTATCACAATTTGTTTAAGCCATTTCACAGTTGATAGGCATCTAATCAAATTGCCCTCCTTTTATGAATGGACAAACTAAGGTATAGAAAGAAAAAATTACTCACCTGAGGCCACATAGAAAATTGTTGGCAGAGCCAGGTGAAGAATGCAGGTGTTCTAAGACCTAGTCAGATACCTTTTACAAAAAGCATACTGCCTCTATATCCAGGTATTCTGACCTTACTATTTTGTACATCTCCATTAACTATCATATCTCTATGATGAATTCATTTCCCCTACCTCCTTCGACCCTCCTCCCCACTGCTGACACATTAGCTTCAACCCTCTGTATTGGATCTCATTTTGTTTCCTGTCCGCATCCTTTGTCTTCCCAGAAATCACAGACGTGGCATTTCTTAACTCAACCTTGTTTCCTGAGTCATTGTAATTTCTATCTCTCAGCCTACAGGAATATTCCCAGCCCCACTCTGTCAGTGCTGGAAGCTTTATCTGGACCAGTTCTTCCCTCTCTCCAGAGTAGTGGAAATTCACGATTCGAGCACAGTTGAGTTGTCTAGTAAACTCGAGGGAGCTGATGTCTCCCCTGGGCACTGCCTCCTTCATTTGCTAAGTTGTTCCTCTGAGGGTCTCTCCCTCACCTTTATCTCTAGCACCTCTACTTCTATTCCCTGCTGAGAAAATATGAGTGACTTGTCTCCACTGTTTAAGCTGATCATTCCCAAACCCACCCCTTGCCTTTAAACAGTTTACTGGCCAGTTAATTCCTTGGCCGTTCCATCCTCTTAGCCGGGCTGCCTTCTCCCACAAGCCATCATGTGGTGTAAAGAAAAAGGCACTGCATAAGCCAGGAGATGTGGCTTCCAAGCCTTGTAACTGTGTGACTAACCTAGAGCACGTTACTTCACCCCTACAGAGACCAATTTCCTTATCTGTAAAAGGAAAGTGCTGGACTAGATCTGGGGTGCCTAACTTGGCGTTCATGGACTTTTCCCCCAATATTTTGACAAATTGGTTTTCTTTGTAATCCTATTTATTCTATTTTACACATTGGAAAACATTATTCTAAGGAGTCCACAGGATCCACCGGACTGTCCAAGGGGTCCATAACACAAAGAAAGGTGAAGACCCTAGGACTAAGTGATCTCTGAGGTCCCTTCCTGCTCACTATTAAGTATAAGCGACTGATCAACTCACAGTTCCCAAATGCAGAAGCTCCTCCCCAGACTTTCCTGTTTTCTGTTCCCTTTGTTTTTTGCAGCAGCTTCATTTACAGCAGGTGTGATTCATGGGCAGGGTGCCTTCCAACTCCCATTAACATCAAGGAAAGTCACACTGAGAAACCCCACTATATCACACCCCAAATTTATTCATAAATCCCTGCAGGTGACATAAGGATGAAGATGAACGGTAGTGCTGAAACTAAGCAAACCTGCCCTACTCTAATAACTATTTATATGTATGAAAAGAGCCTCAAAGTTTCCACCGAGGCAAAAAAAAAATCACAGTGGCTGGCTTTCCACAGAAAGGTCAGTCTTCAGATTTTATAGCAGAAATGCAATGTGTAAACAGCAGGAATCAAGGAATATCTGAATATTGAATATGGACCATAGGAACCTGGGAGTGCAGAGAGCACGGGCTGAGTGTACCTAGGATAGACAATGTCTTGTCGGAGCCAGCTTTGAGGTAATACAAAGACCACTGGATATGGAATCCAAGGTCCTGAGGTCAAGGTCTGACTCTGCCCTTTACTATGGGTGGGACCTTAAGCACTGTAAAAAGAAGGAGATGGGTAAGATGGCCCTATGGTTTCTTCCAGCTCTAAAATTTCAGATCCCTTCTCTGTATTGATCTGACCTAGCCTTTCATTTTACAGAGGTAGAAAAACTATATAGACGTGCAGTAACTTGCCCAAATGCTTTCTGGTGATGTGTTCATCAGTAGTTAGGCAACAGGGCTGGCCTAGAGTCCAAGCCAGGAGTCTCCTAAGTCCCACTGCATCATACTGTGGCCTTTCTTAGAAGATGATACACTGTCTTGTGTTATGTCCGTGTGTGTGTGTGTGTGTGTGTGTGTGTGTGTATTAACTCTCCATATAAATCATAATCCCCTGAAAGTAAAGATTGTCTCACACTTCACAGTCTCAGCAGTTAGGTGATCCCTTGGATACAGTGCTGGGCCTGCAGTCGGGAAGATCTGAGTACAAATCCAGCCTCAGACACTTACTATCTGTGTGACCTTGGGTAAGTCACAACCTCTGTTTGCCTCAGTTTCCTCAACTGAAAAATGGGAATAATAATAGCACCTACCTTCCACAGTTGTTGTGAGAATGAAAAGAGATGTTTGTAAAGCACTTAGCCCAGCACCTGGCACACAGTAGAAGGTACATAAATGCTGGCACATTAGCACAGGGCTGGACATACCATAGGCTCAATAAACAAGTAATGAATGATTGATTGATTGACAGGCACAGGCACAAAAATTTAGCAGTTGATTGATGCCTAGTGGGACAGTCTGCCAGGTCCTTACAAGGAAACTCATCACTCTGTTGTCTCCTGATTTGTTTAACTGCATCTCGCTATGGACCTGGCTAGTTTCCTGGAGGATGAGGTCTGCACTCCCTCTCTGGGGGATGTTCATTATTTTATGAAGTGCATATGTGATACATAGCAAAGACATTTCCTTAAACCAACACAACATGCAAATAGAAATTTTATGTAAAATCATATTCAGCCAGTCTCAAAGTAGAAACAGATGTCTGAAAAATATAAATGCTGGGCTTATTAAATATTTTATCATCAAATATTTCATACATTTCAAAAATGTCATCTGTGAAAACACAGAAATACTGCCTCAGGAGAACCAAAATATTTAATCACTTTCAAGAAATTCTTAAAAATAAGTCTTCACCTCGGAACTATTCCAGGCAGAGAACAAATTTCCAGGTGCTGCAAAGCTATATTTATTATATTTTCATCAAAATCAGTAACCTAGTTGAAGGAGATACAGTAATCAGTAAGGTCATTATTAGGAAAGATAATGACTTCTGAATGAATTCTCTCATTAATCTCATTATGAAATGGTAATCGTACCTGACTAATCATGCCGTAGGGGAGAGCAGTGTTGAATCAGAGAAAATTTAAGGCTGTAATCACAGAGCAGTTCTCTCCATTTCTTCCTTAATACTGCACTCACTGGGCAGGAAATGGCTTGAATTTGTGGGGAGCAGGTCACCTTGGGATCAGGACCTAGTAGAGATGAGCCCATAGCATGAAATGGCAGCAGCATGGGATGAGAGAAAGCTGGCCTGGGTTCTAGTCCTCATTCTACCAATGATTTGCAGTGTGACCTTAGGCAAGTCACTTCCCGAAAACTTAAGTATTAGGTTCCTAATCTGTAAGACAGAGGAAGTTAGACGGTCTATGAAATCCCTTCCAGATCGAACCTTTTGTGCTCTGTGTTAAGATTCTAAGATTCCTTCCTAGGTTTGTTATTCTAAAGTTTACTGGAGATATTAATAGCCTGACAGAGTTGTTGAGAGGATTAAATGAGATAATATTTGCAAAGCACTTAACACAGTGCCTAGCACATAATCAGTATTTTTAATAAATGCTTTTTTCGTTCCTACCTTCCTTCCTTTCTTCCCTCTGTCCTTCCTTTTTTCCTTCCTTTCTTCTCTCTCTCCTTCCTTCCTTTTTCCCTCCTTCCTTCCTTTTTTCCATCCTTCTTTCCCTCCCTCCTTTTCTTCCCTCCTTTCTCCTTTCCTTCCTTTCTCCCCTCCCTCCTTCTTTCCTCCTTTCCCTTTCTCCCCTCCCTCCTTCCTTTCTCCTTTCCTTCCTTTCTTCCCTCCTTTCCTCCCTCCTTCCTTTTCTTCCTTTCTTCCTTCCCTTCCTTCTTTTCTTTCCCTCCTTCCTCCCTCCCAACATTTAATTCCAATATCTTACAGTCTATTATCATGTGACCTTGTTTCCTTTTTACGTACAAATAGTGTGTCATAAAGCACTACACTGCAGGGAAACCTCCCGGTCTTACGCTTTTTCTCGGCAGCCACCACGGCCCTACAGTGGTCAGTAGCTGGCTCGGACTTCGGTTTTTTAGCAGAATGCGCGGGTCTCCTCAGAAGGCGGATATCAGCTCCCCGCCCCGCCCCACCCCCACACTGGGACAGGAAACTCGGAGGGAGCCCCTGCCCCAGACAACTTGAGCGCTGTTCCAAGGTCGCGTCTTGCTCTTGGAGGGTCAGAGGGCCGGCTCTCTTGCCTGACCTCTGACCTCCCTTAGCTGATTGGAGGATCGTGGGCCTGGCGCTGCAAGGGCCTTCAGAAGCTACACATGAAGATACAGGGGCCGAGAAGGGTGGGATGATTTGCTCGAGGACACGTGGGGAGCTAATAGAGCTGGGATTCGAACCCACTCTTCTAGCCCCAGACACTCGGCCCATTCCGCTCTATCAGGCGCTGCCCACTGCTGCCGTCTTTCTTCCGGGATCACCGCGCATCCACAACACGCGCACTTCTGTGGGTTGTCTTGTGAGCATCTGGAGGTCAGAGACTGTGTTTTGACCTTTCTTTGCATCCTCAGCACTTAGCACAGCGCCTAGTATGGAGAAAGGGCCTAATAAATGCTTATTGACAGATTAATGCTGCATCTGTCACTTATGCTTCTATATGTTTGTCTTTTCCTATATATGCTCATTTGTGGTCCAGTGTGTTCTGACTTACCTGCATGTTGCTTCTTCCATTTGTACTTCAGCTCCTTGAAGGCAGGGACTATTTTTTGCTGTTGCTTTTTGCTTTTCTTGGTATCACTAGCACTTAACACAAAGCCTGACACGTTGTAAGGGCTTAATAAAGACACTTCAGGGACAGCGCCTGTCCCAAGTGGCATGGCTGAAGGGCAGCAAGGGTGATGCCCAGCTTGGTAATTAACCACAGCTTTTTCTCCAATTTTGCCTTTTGAAAAAGGTAATGCTCAACTTCCCTGCAAGGCCATCCCTTTTTAAAAAATACTGCATTTCCTTCTAAAATTACTATACCTAGCCAACCCCTTTGCCTATTCTAAAAACTTGCTTACATCAAGGCTTCATATTTTCATCAAATGGGTTTTCATTTCTTCTCCCCACCCCCAACATATACATACAAACCCTAAAGGTTTATGGACAGACTGCTGAGTGGTTCTTCATGCATCAATTTTTCATATCTTTAAGGTTTTTTTTCCCACTTGACCAGCATTCAGCTCATAAATAAAACATTTTCTTAAAGTTTCTATTCCATTTTCTTCCCGAGTTTTCTTGAGGAAGGTGTGTTCTGGAGAAAGACAGGAGGGATGACTAGGTTAACGAGCACCTGAATTACTTATGTAATCATATCCACGTGGAAGAAAAGAGAGCTGGAGGTTGTTTTCCTTTTGTCTCTGTCTGGCCAAAAGAACTTCTGCTCCTATTCAGATACTTTATAAACAGTCCCTTGGATTAAGGATAAGCATGAGCCTAACCCTTAACTCAACAGAGTCCATGACTAAACTCAGTGGAAACAACTGTGGACCTATTAATCGATCGTTTACTAAGAGCCTACTATGTGTCAGGGACAATGCTAGGTACTGGAAATACAGAGACAAAAATGATGCAATCTTGGCCCTCAGGTCCACAGAAGACATAAGATCACAGAGATTTAGAACTGGGAGGGATCTCACAGATGATCTAGCCCAATGATTTGCAGATAAAGAAACTGAGACCTAGAAAAGTTAAGTGGCGTATCCAAAGCCAGCCAAGTGGTCAGTAACAAGATTTAAACCTACGTCCTCTTATCCAGTGCCCGTGATCTTTCCACTGGACCATACCACATAAGTAGCACATCATTAAGTCTGAGAAATTAAAAAGGGATTCCCAGCTCCCACTCTGAGAAGGAGGAGGAAGAGGAGGAGGAGGAGGAGTAGCAGTAGTAGTAGCAGCAACAGTAGTAGTAGCAGCAGCAGTAGTAGTAGCAGCAGTTGTAGTGGTAGCAGCAGCAGCAGCGGTAGCAATAGTAGCAGTAGTAGCAGTAGTAGCAGCAGTAGCAGTAGTAGCAGCAGCAGCAGCAGCAGCAGCAGTAGTAGTAGCAGTAGTAGTAGCAGTAGCAGTAGTAGTAGCAGCAGCAGCAGCAGCAGCAGCAGCAGTAGTAGTAGTAGTAGTAGTAGTAGTAGCAGTAGTAGCAGTAGTAGTAGTAGTAGTAGTTGTTGTAGTAGTAATTCCCTCATCCGTAAAATAGGAAGAATAATACTTATACTACTTCATAGGAAAGAAGGACTTTGTAAATCTTAAAGTGCTACAGAAATACTATCACTCTTATCTTTCATATATGAAGATTGACCCTCAGGAAGGTTCTGTGTTTTCTGTGTTTTCAGAAAGAGGAATTAGCCTTGAGTCATTGACACCCTTCTGCTTTCCCTTCCCCCTATCTGTCCCACTACAACCAATAGCAGATGCTTGTGGGGTAACAATTCAGTGCTAGCAGCAATCCAGGGCTGGGCATCTCTCCAATCTAACCTGATTATGATATCTGAGAGGCACCTCAGTTCCCTTGCTCACTTAAATTTTACAAGTTTTGTTTGCAGTTAGCAGAATCTCCTTTCATATCCTTCTCCTAACCCCCACTAGTAGCTATGGGCATGCCAGAATGCTAGGCCTATATTCTGAGACCATCTCTTCCTTAGGTAGGACAAATCTTGTACAACCTTTGCCCTGGCATCAGGTTCACCTAAGTGTCCCTGTCTTGGGTTGCATAGGACACAGACATTTTCAGCAGTTTAAGGGACCTATAAATTTCCAGAGGATACTGTTAACTAAAACTCATAGTGAAGAGAAACCTGAAAAGATGCAGGAGAAAATCAAAGAAATTTGCATTACAATATGTCTCATTGGCCCCAAAATATCTCACTGAATCTGGAAAAAAACATTCAAGGAAAACAATGCACTTTGCTTATTTTCCTAAAAGAATTGTATGTTCCCAAGAGGGGGGAGGTTAGGTATGAAGGAACTAAGGTTTAAAACCTCTGGAAGAAGCAAAAGGTGAATTTCTAGGTGCAAATATGAGAGACAAAGATGCTGTTGAAAGAGGCATTTTCTCTTAGACTCACACTTGCACAACTTGGCTCTGGGTATCCCTGTGTATATTTACCTGAGCCCTCCCTTTTCTCACTCGGATATCCACAAACATTCAGGGACCTCTACCCCAAATTCCTGAGATCTAGACCCAACTGGCTCCTCCACCACTCACTCACAGAGTGCAGTTTTCTAACACCCTTGGGTTTATACCACTACCCTCAGTGTCACCAGTGACACCAGAATTAATGCCCTAGAGGAATTTCTACCCTGGGAACCTACTTTCTAGACTGGTGGCTGTTTCTCCTTGAAATAAATCCCCAGATAAGCTTCATTTCACTTTCTTGTCTCTGGCTACCTCTTCCACAACCTCCTGAGCAAGTACCCACTCCTCTTCTCTACCCCCCCTTCTCCATATCATAAACCATAATTAAATCAACTCTGCCACTGAGCTTAGTGCTGAGGAGACAGAGAAAGACAAAAACATGGTCACCACTTTCCAGGTGTTCACATTCTATTGGGGGAGACAAAATACAGACAACCACCACGTACATAATAGTATGCAGTGCAAATGGGAGGTGATCTCAGATAGAAGGCTCTAGTAATGGTTGGGGTGGGGGGAATGGAGAGAAGTCCTGGAAAGGCACCTTGCAGGAGGGAGGATTTGGGCTGAGTGTCAAAAGTCAGCACATCCAGAAGGCACAGGTAAGGAGGAAGGACATTCTAGGCATGGGGGAGAGCCAGTGAAAATGTGGAGTCTGGAGATGGAGAGTCTTGTGTGAAGAACAAGAAAGTCAGAGTCGCTAGGACTGTAGAGTATGAAAGAAAATAAAGTCCAAGACTGGAAATATAGGAAGGTGCCAAGTTGTGAAAGGCTTTAAAATGCCAGTGAGAAGATTTTATATTTGATCCTGAAAGTACTACAGAAACATTGTAGTTTATTGAATACAGGGTCACATGGTCAGACTCGCGCTTTAGGAAGATCAGTTTGGCAGCCTGGTGAAGGATGGATTCAGTCAATAAGCATTTAATAAGTTCCTACTCTGTGCCAGGAACTGTGCTAAGCACTGGACAAAAGACCATCCTTACTCTCCAAGAGCTTACAGTCTAACAGAGAAAACGAGAAGCAAACAGATAAGTATAAACAAGCTATGTATAGGATAAATTGGAGTAACTGGCAGAGGGAAGACCCTAGAATTAAGATGGATTGGGAAAGGCTTTCTGTAGAAGATAGGGTTTTAGCTGAGACTTGAAGGAAACCAGGGAGGCTGGGAGGCAGAAATGAGTGAGGAGAGCATTGCCAGGCAGAGGGGAAAAGTGATAAAGTATCTCATAGATTCTTGTGGAAGAAAAGAAGAAATGTGGGCTAGACAAGAGTACGATGAAGTGAATTTATTTTTAAAATTTATTTTATTTTTAATTTATGGAATAAAAAAACGTTTCTATAACATAGTATAATAAAAAAAAAGATAATTGCACAAGAAACTGCAAATCTACTATACACGATTTGCTATTCCTTTTAAGTTAGGTGAATTTAAAACTGATTGAATGACTAGACCAGCAGTTCTCAACCCGTGTGTTACGTTCAGTTTGTAACAATGAAAATACATCCTGCATATCAGATATTTACATTACGATTCATAACAGCAAAATTACAGTTATGAAGTAGCAACGAAAATAATTTTATGGTTGGGGGTCACCACAACATGAGGAACTGTATTAAAGGGTCGAGGCATTAGGAAAGTTGAGAACCACTGGACTAGACTCAAAGAGTAACCAGTAATGGTTTTATATAAACTTGGAAGAAGGTCTCCAGGAGAGTATTCAGGGATCTGTTCTTGGTGCTGTGCTCTTTCATATTCTCATCAGTGATGTATATAAAAGCCTTGATGGTATGCTGATCAAACTTGCAATTTCCTCATCTGTTAAAACTAGGGGGTTGAACTAAGCGACTTCTAAGTTCCCTTCCAGCTCTGAACCTATGAACTCATGAACAATGTGATAACCATGTATTGGGCACGTTGTAGAAGGAATTCCTTTTCAGATATGGGTTGGGATGGACAGCCATCGAGGCATGTCTTCCAACTCTAAAATCCTGCAATTCTAAAATTGTGCCAAGCAGGAAAAGCATCACAAACAGACCTAGAAATGTCTGTATTACAGGAATCAAATTAGTTAAGTTCAGAGAGGCTTCCTACCAGAAAATCGGCCACAAGGTATTCAACGTTTTCAGTCAAAACACCTCATAAAAACTGTCTCCTGAGGCTTAGTGAGGTCACAGGCTGCCATGATCAAGAACATCATCAAATGCATGAAATCACAGACCCTTGAAGAATGTGGAATCAGTATGCTACCATCCTTTTCAACCCTTTTCAGTTCTGTAGTCAGAACATCAAGCTCTCTGTGACATCTCGATTTTCAGGACTGTCCTTTTGGATAGGCACAAATCCAATTCAATTCAGTTCACACTCATCCCTAATTCTGCACTCAGACAAATCCTCCTTATTCAAACATGGAATCCCTTCTCGCGCTAAGCTCCTGTCCTCCTCATTCACTCACTTCAATTGCCATTAAGCCCCATATTGAAGGTTTAAGAGCTTTTGGAGTGGCCATCATAGAAACAGGTGCAGTTCAGGTGTGAGAATGGAAATCCTAATCAGGGCTCTCCAAACATTCCTAAATGGGAAAACATTGACTTAAATCTTGGCCAGTTTTCTTCCCCTAAACTCCGTGCCTTGCTCACAGCGAATGCTCAATAAATATTTGTTGACTTTATTTAAACACCACACATTTTTTAAAATCTCATAACCATACCCAGCAGGTATAGATGAAGGCTGAGCTTCTCCCTGGAGGAGGGCATAGAGGAAGCCCAATGATCTAGAACCAATTGATCTTGTACCCCATCAGTGAAAAATCTTGGTGCATGCACCCCCAATGTGTGTATATTTACTTATTTATAAATTATATGTACATGCTACTATACAAATGATTATGTACATTATAAAACTTACACAAAAAATAAAAGGATAGGACAGAGATGAAATAATATTTGATCTTAGAGGCAATACTTACTGGAGTTTGTTGATGAGAGAAATGACATGGTCAGATCTGAGCTTTCGGAAAATCATTTGGCAGCCATATGGAAGATAAATTGGAAAGGACAGGGACTTGAGACAAAGACACCAGTTAGGAGGCTATTGCAATAGTCTAGGCAAAAGGTGATATGGACCTCAATAAAGGCAGTGGCTGTATAAGCACAGAGAGAAGGAGACAAATACAAGAGAAGTAGAGGTAGAAAAATAGAAGATTTGCCAACAGATTAAATATGTGGAGACTGAGAAGTGGAAGGTGGAACTGAAACTATGAACCACATCATCCATGCTTGTTTGTCCTGTGATACTCTCTTCCACCCCCCTCAATTTCCCGCAAAAAAGAAGGCAGTGGGGCTCCTACTGATCCCTGCACTGGGGCTCAGACCCTGCTCTCCAAGAGACAACTATCCACTGAGAAAACAGATATTGGCAAAAAAAGCTACTATAAATTCAACAATGCTGAAATTTTACTTTATTAATTACAGTAGTGTCTCCATACAAGTCTGGATGCAGATTGAAGCATATTAATAAAGCACACTTTATTTTTTTCATGGGGTTTTTTGGTCTGTGTTTTCTTTCACAACATGACTAATATGGAAATATATTTTGCATGACTGCACATGTATAACCTATATAACATTGCTTGCCCTCTCAAGGAAGGAAAAGGTAAAAAAGGGAGGGAGAGAATTTGAAACTCAAAATTTTTAAAAAATGGCTGTTAGGGGGCAACTAGGTAGTGCAGTGAATAGAGCACTGGCTCTGGAGTCAGGAGGACCTATGTTCAAATCCAGCCTCAGACACTTAACACTTACTAGCTGTGTGACCTTGGGCAAGTCACTTAACCTCAATTGCCCTCCAAAAAGCAAAACAAAACCCAAAAAACCTGACTGTTAAAAATTGTTTTTGCATGTAACTGGAAAATTTTTTTAAAAGCATCTCCATACATTTGAAAAATTGTAATCCATAGATATCACACCACTTATTTCTTACCTTGACAACCTCGTGGGTGGGTGTGCTGGGAATATACCTATAGTCACAAGGAGAAGAGAGCTTTTTGTTGTTTTCACTCATGTGTGACTCTTCATGCCCCTTTTTGGGGGTTATTTGGCAAAATTGTTGAGTGGTTTACCATTTCCTTCTCCAGCTCATTTTACAGATGAGGAAACTGAGGCAAACAAGGTGACTTGCCCAAGGTCACACAGCTCGTAAGCGTCTGAGAGTGGATTTGAATTCAGGTGTTCCTGACTCCAGGACTGTCACACCATCCACTATGCCACCTAGTTGCCTTAAGAAGAAGCTAGGTTGACAGATGAAGAGGGAGCACAACCAGTATGGAGCCTGATATCATCACACTGGGAAGAGAGAGTGGCTTTAATGTTTGAGAAGGTAAAGAGAAAAAAGACAAAATCCATCCTGCTGCAATAAGGCTTTGGTATTATGGTCAGTCTCTGGATGTGAGCCAGGCCTGGGGCAAGCAGTAAATGCATGCAGAGTTGAGCCAAGAGTGGGCATAGAGATGGTTTATCTAGATGAGAACAAGTCATTCGCTTTGAATGTGATTGCTCTCTCTGAGATGGAAGATCTCAGAAAGCATCTGAAACACCTATTAGTCAATGGCATCATCATGGAATCATATAGTCCCTATGCTTGCCTATAGTGTTAGTGCAGAATGCTGGGGAAGATCTGAAATGCATGCCTGCTGGACATTGAACCAAAAAACCAAGGTGATCCAGTACACATGCCACTAATTTGAGATGCCCTGGACTATTTTCTAGGCAGCAAGTATTTTTCAGCATTGAAGTTGCTCATTAGATACTATTCGCTTTTCATAGCAGAGAAAGACAAGGAGAAGATATCTTTCATTTGCCCTGTGAGATTCTAACAATTTGACCATATGCCAATCAATCAATCAACAAACATTTATTGGGTGCCAACTATATTCCAGGCAGTGGGATGCAAAAAAGGCAGAAGACAGTGCTTGCCCTCAAGGAGCTTGCAATCTAATGGGGGAGATGTCATGCAAATAAATACAAATAAAGTGAACTTTTTACAGGATAAATAGAAAATAAGTAACAGAGGGAAGGCAATCGTAAGGGAGCCTGCCCGTTTGCAACGGCTTGGAGAGAAGATGGTTGGAGACATGAACTACATCAATTACATACGCGGTGATGTGCCTGAATGATCTCATTGTCTTTGGGAAGACCTTGAAAGAACATGAAAAAATAACCTGCTGGAAGCAATAGGCTGAGGATGGCAACATGAAGAGGTCAGCTGATGTGTCCTGCAGAGCCTTGGTCAAGAATGTGAGGAACACAGTGTCTCAGAAGATAGAAGAAAGATAGAAGCCCTTGTCAGGTAGCCACATCCAAACAATCTTTGAAAATTAAAGACTTTTCCCCAAGTTTTATGCTTTTTGTCAAAAGTTTGTGGAGGATTATGCTGTCATCACTAAGCCACTCAGTGGTCTCACTTGTGCTTGGAAGGTTAAGAATACATAAAAACAGAAAGAGCGATTTGGCCAACCCTTTTTACATCATTTGTAAGTCACTGGGATGAGAAATGGAAACAGCTTTCAAAGATTTGGTGATTTCCTAACAATACCACTCCTAGGTCTCTATCCCAAAGAGACAAAAAAAGAAAAAGGACCAATATGTACAAATATTTATAGCAGCTCTTTTTGTGGTGACAAAGAATTGGAAATTGAGGGAAAGCCAATCTGTTGGGGAATGGCTGAACAAACTGTGGTATTGTGCTATAAGAAATGACAAACAGGATACTCTCAGAAAAACTACAAAGACTTACACGAACTGATACAAAGCGAAATGAGCAGAAACAAGAAAATATATAGTACCAGCAATATTGTATGATGATCAACTGTAAATGACTTAGCTATTCTCATCAATAAAATAATCCAAGAAAATTCCAAAGGACTTGTGACGAAAAAAGCTAATCCATCTCTAGCAAAAGAACTGATGGAGTCTGAATGCAGATTGGAGTGTACTTTTTTTAAACTTTATTTTTCTTGGGTTTTTTTTTTTTGGTCTATGTTTTCTTTCACAACATGACTAATATGGAAATGTTTTGCATGACTGAACATGTATAACCTATATCAAATTGCTTGCCTTCTCAATGAGGGGGGAGAGAAAGTAGGGAGAGTTTGGAACTCAAATTTTTTTTAAAAAATGAATGTTAAAAATTGTTTTTACATGTAATTGGGAGAAAATAAAATGTTAAATAAATAATTTTTTGAAGGTTTTGGTCAATTGCCTCATGAATGCAACAGTGTTAGCCTGTTCAGACCTAAGCAATTCATTTGTGTTACCCACTGATGCTTGCCTGGAGTGCTTTGGAATGGACTTGTGTCAACAGAATGATGGTTACTGGAAAGCTTTTACATTTACCAATAGAGGACTAGATAGAAGCAACATATATTATACCATAAACAAATTGGAGTTCTTGGCTTTAAAGTGAACTGTTATTTGAAAATTCTGAGACCATATGTAGGATGATCACTTTCAAGTACAGACTGACAAAAATATGCTTACACATTTTGACCAGCACTAAGATGGGCACTTCAGGTAAGAGACTGGTCAGCTGGGAATTGTTCAGTGTGCACTAGGTCATGAAAGATGAACATTGACTTAAAAGTCCTGTCCCCTAAGCCATAAAAGCCTGAAACTATGGTTCACCCATAGGGGTGAAAGTGACCTGTGATATGTAAGGCATTGTGCCTTAGTCATGAAAAAGTACAGCTGAAGGTCAGGCTCTTCCACCAAAGGGTGAGTTATCAGTATTTGTGAAATTTCTTACATTAAGCCAATCCTCATTGCCTTATGTATGACCACTTTCTGGGGTTATTGCCCAAGTTTGCACTCAAATCAGCAGGTTGGGTTCCCTGGAGATCAGATAGCTATTCTCAGAGGTACAGGGATAACCCTATAGAGGACTACTTCTATTACCATAGCTCCTGAACCCGAATATGGGTGCTTACCATGAACAATCAAAGAGTAGACAATTAGATTTGTATCAAAGGAACTTATTATATGGTATAGGATATATATATATATATATACTATATGGTATATGTGCTATGACATAATATATATATATATATATATTTATATATATATGTATCTGCCATATAGTATGGGAAGTATAATTAGTATACAGCATTTCCTCTCCTAACAGTGTCCTGAGATCTTAGACCTCCAAATCATGCTGTTGCATCCTGGAAATTCCATTACAGCCTAGGACCTCATCACCCTGGAAGACACAACAACTCTGTGGCCTTCTTAACCTTGTGTGAAACCTATCTCCTTCTACCATTGGTGAATTCCTCCTGGAGGGGCCCGGGCTGGCCTTCATTCCCCTCCCGGTCATGCTTCTGGCTTCCAAACTTCAACACTATGGCCTCCATACCAGGTATTTTTTCCTTCCTTCCCCTTTGCCCTGATTTTTCAGCTTCCTTTTGTGTGTTGTATCCTCCATTAGAATATAAGCTCCTTGAGGGACTATCTTTTTGCTTGTATCTGTATTCCTAGCACTTCGTATCGTAACTGGCACATTGTTGTTGTTGTTCAGTCATTTTTCATTTGCGTATGATTTTTTGTGACTCCATTTGGAGTTTTCTTGGCAAAGACACTGGAGTGGTTGGTTATTTCTTTCTCCAGGTCATTTTACAGATGAGGAAACTGAGGCAAACAAGGTTAAGTGACTTACCCAGGGTCATATACCTAGTAAGTGTCTTAGGCCAGACTTGAACTTAGGTCTTCCTAGCTCCAGGCCCAGTGTTATATCCACTGTGCCAGCTAGCTACCCATCCTGATACATAGTAAGTGTTTAATAAATTCTCATTTCCTTATTTTCCCCTAAAACTGAGATTCACATTCCCATAAATACAGACAGCATTCATTGGAAGAGTGCCCTAAAACACTAGAGTACAAAGAAAGTGAGGCAGATGTCCATGACACAAATGTGGCAAAAGGGTAGTTCATAACTCCTGGTATTTTATAGCTTACAAGTCCTTTCTTGAGTCTTTAGCCAGAACTTGTCTCTGTCTCAAGGAAGTCATTCTCCTTGAAACTTCCTTCTTGCTAGGTCACTGTCTCCAAATCTGTCTGTCCTCAGTACACCTCCTTGGTCCCAGGTGGATATACTGTTTCTACTGTATATTCTTTACAATGAGATAGTCATGATGAGAGGAGAAGGGAGGAATGAGAAAAGTCCAAAAATGCCCTCCTTGTCCCCAATGGCACCTTTCTCTCAGGGCCAGGTTCTTCCTTTACTTCTGACTCCAGCTCTCAAACCAGCAAATTCTGACCAGGAACTCTTTCTTCTACTGCTGGATGGCTGCTTTGCTGTTTTGTCCTTTGTTCTCAAAGAGAACCATGATATCAGGGAGGTGAGGCCATGACATGCAAATGAATTGGATTGAAGTGAGGAAGGGCTGTGCAAAGTTACCAGCCTCGTTTTCTCCTCTGGAGCCTGATGATCTCCCCAATTGACTTGCTTTTGTTTAGTACACAGACCCAGGGGGCATGAATGATTCTCTCAGCCAATCACAATGTTCTCTTCTTGATACAATTAGAGAGGAGGTTGTACATGATAAAGGGAACAAGGTAAATATTATTCCTGCTCATATATTGATACATTGTTGGTGGATTATGAACTGGTCCAGACATTATGGTGAGCAATTTGGTACTATGCCCCCAAAAGTTATTAAATTGTGGATATCCTTGACCCAGCAATCCCAATATTAGGTGAATATCTCAAAGACATAAAAGAAAGGAAAAAGGGCCCCGTGTGTACAAAATATTTATAGCAACTCTTTTTGTGGTAGCAAAGTTTGGAAACTGAAGAGGTATCCATCAGTTGGGGAGGGACTAAACATGTTATGGTTGTAAATGTCATGGAATACTATTGTGCTGTAAGAAATGAAGAAGGGGATAGTTTCAAAGAAACCTAGGAAGACTAGAGTGGATTTAAGAATAAAGTGTTCAGACTTAGGAGGACAACTTATATAACAGTGAAGTAATTGTAAAGATAACCAATTTGAAAGACTTTAGAGTTCTGATCAGTGCAATGACCAGCCACCAATCAAGAGGACTCATGATAAAACATGCTGTTTAGCTCCTAGCAGAAAGATTGAGACTTAAAAAAAAAAACCCATGACTGGGGGAATTTGTTTTGCTTGACTACACATGTTTGTAACAGAGGTTCTGAGTTTCTTTTTTCCCCCAGTGTGGGTAGGAGTGGGGAGGAGGTGGAAAAAAAGAGAAAGTGAATTTTCATTGATTGAAAAAGTAAAAAAGAAAACTAATTAAAAATTAAAACCCAATTAAGATACTCAATAAATGCAACAATGTATGTAGAAGGAACAACTTCAAAAAATTTAAAGTGAATATTGTGAAATTACAAAGAATAAGTACAGCTCCAAAGAACAGCTACAAGAAGAAACCCCACCCCCACCCTAGTCCTGTGCAGAGGTGGGAGATCCACAAATGTGGCACATTGCACCTATTTCCAAACTTTTTCAATGTATTGATCAGTTTTGCTGATTTTTTTCTCTCCTTTTTTTTCTTTAAGAAATATTTATTATATGGAATTGCTCTCTATGAAGGGGACAGGGGAGGGATACTGGAGAAATTTTGGTAACATAAAAAATAAAAAAATAAAAATTTGTTTTAAACAAATCTAATCATGTTTATAGATTGATTGATTCTATGACTACTTCAGTTGAAGGGCCTTCTGTGATTCTGTTAACTGATGTGAGAGTGTGTCTTTCTGTGTTCTTCCATGACAGAAAATAGGAACAACTGTGTGATGAAGAGTTATAAGAAGTGATATAATCCAAGAAGTGAGAGAGCAAACCTTGAAGACTAATGCTTTGTTCCCTGGAGAACATCTTGCTGCTATGGCAGAATGGAGGTCTATGCTGAGCTCTAAATCCACATGTGGTACAAGGAAGCAGTTGGTTCCTGCCCAGTGCATGTACACAATGACTTTGGAAATTTGGGTCAAGAAAGGACATCTAAGGTAGCAAGAAGCAGATTTTATTGACCCAAAGGCTATCAGATGTCTATAAGAAGTACAAGACTTGTACTCATATACTGCTGAATATACTGGTGACCCAGAGGTACCCAGACAGCAGAGGCCTGCTCTGTTTGAGCAGAAAGTTCAATGGAGTCATTATGTGGCATTTCTATTCATGCATGCATGCAATGATACCAAGAATGATGTCATAGGCTTTCTAACCCAACTTTCTGAAGGTCAGATGAGAGCCATGTTTACTCATTTTCTTGTCCTTTAGAGCAGTGGTTCTCAACCTGTGGGTTATGTTCAATTTGTAACAATGAAAATAAATCTTGCATATCAGATATTTACATTATGCTTCATAACAGTAGCAAAATTACAGTTATGAAGTAGCAAAGAAAATTTTATGGTTGGGGGGGTCACCACAACATGAGGAACTATATTAAAGGGTTGCAGCATTAGGAAGGTTGAGAACCACTGCTCTAGAGTCTCAGAAGGAGAAGTTGTAGAGGCTCACATTCAGGACGTGTCTTGGTTGAGAGTTCAACTACAAGAATGGTAACACCTAGCTATGGCCTCAGCTCAGAAAACCTAGGATTGAAACAAGCTCAAGTATGTTTCCTGAGTTCATCTTTAAGATCTTCCACAGTTTGATAGAATTCTGGTAAGAAATTTTGGTGTACAGAAAACAGACAAGATAATTGGACCAATGGAAAACCATCCTCTACCAAGTAATTCATAGATTAGGCAATTTGCCGGTCTAAAAACTAGCTCCAAAGAGTGATTATGTCCTTACTCTCTACTGCCTATTAGGAAGTGAGTCCAACTCCCTGGTGAGCAGGAGGAGAAGAGTTATAGGGAATCAGCTATACAAACTTTAAGAAGATGAGTTGGCTTACCAGTTATAGAAAGATGAGCTAAACTAGATAACAATCCAATTGATAATGACTTCAATAAAGAAGAAACTGAGTTTTGATTCCTAGCAGAGACTCAAGGAAATTAATCAAGACTGTAGTGACTTCAGGGAGAAATCTGTTCAAATAAAGAGTAGGACTGAACCCAAAAGCTTTTCCTTTCCTGCTTAATGTTCCTATTGCGGAGATTGCCAGAGAACAGAAGGTACCCAGTGAGATTCAGCTCAGGATTGAGTGAATTAGTTGTGTGAGTGCTGATAGCAAGCTTGGGTCACCCACAAGCAGAGCCCCAGGGTCACAGTAGAAGTACCAAACCTATTAGACCTGTGACCAAGGTCGCTGCTGATGCCTTAGGAGGAATAGGAGAGGGACATGAGTCATACAGCTAAATGAAGTACACTGTTAGAATATAAGCAATTTATTGTTTATATATAAGCACAACTAACACTGTAAAATGTTGTAAATAACCAATGCATTTGTCACGCAATGTTTTCATAGCTTTTTATCAATACTTTTTGATTTTACTTCACTTAGGGTTCCCCCTGCACCCCTTCCCAGAGGGCCATTCCTTATAACAAAGAATTCAAAATCACAAATGACATCATATGAAATGTTCCATATTGGGAGATCTCAACCTCTGCAATAAAGCAGGGACCAGTGTCTTCTCAGATCTCTTCTTTGAGACCCGTCTTAGTTATTTTGATTTTTCAGTGTTCATTTTTTATTTTTTGGTGGTGGTTGTTCTTTCCATTTAAACTACTGTGGTTATCGTGTATACTCTTTTCCTGGCTCTGCCTACTTTACTTTGCATCAGTTCATGCAGCTCTTTCCATGCTTTTCTGCATCCATCATGCTTCTCGTTAGTTACGGCACAATAATACTTCATTAATAGCGTGAATAGCAACAACAATAATAATAACGAGCGTTTGTGCGCTGCTTTGAGGCGTGCAGAACACTTTGTACGCGCTCCCTCACTGGGTAATAACCACTGCATTCGTGCATCACGATTTGTGCAGTCATTCCCCATTTGGTGGTCATCGACTTTGTTTCAAGGTTCTTGCTACCACAACAAAGAGCTGCTATAAACATTTTGGTCTCTATAGAACCTTTATTTTTTCATTGTCTAGCTATGTAATTTCTGGGTCAAAGGGTGTGGACATTTTAATCACTTTACTAGGCAATATATTTTTTATTGCTGTTATGCTTCTTTGTCACATGTGTTATAGTACTTGTTAAATTATGACCCTACAATTAACTTCTTAGTGGTTTCTTTTACCTTTTCTTAAGATGTATATAAGGATGGGTTGTTTTTTTTTTTGCTTTTTGGAGGGCAATTGGGGTTAAGTGACTTGCCCAAAGTCACCCTGCTAGTAAGTGTGTCAAGCGTCTGACGCCGGATTTGAACTCAGGTCCTCCTGACTCCAGGGCTGGTGTTCCATTCACTGCACCACCTAGCTGCCCCATATAAGGATATTTTTGCTTCTTAGAACTGTATATCTGTTAGAGCTATATTTCTTCTGGGGCATATGAATTAATTGATAATGCTTGCTAGAAAATAGATACATGACAACATATTTACATATAGAGATATTAATTAGATAGGTAGATGTAGATAAAATATTTAATAAGTATCTGTTATGTACCACATACTGTGCTAAGTACTCAGGATACAAATGCAAGCAAAGAAGGCACAGCCTGCCTTCAGGGAGCTTACATTCTAATGGTTTATATAAACACATATAAAAATACCACATTAAAGGGCACTAGAAAAGAATGGGATGGGGATGGTGTGATGACCAGGAAGCATTATGGGAACCAGGTCTCATTTAAGAGAACCCAAGGCCATCCTCTTGTTTGACCAGACGATTTAAGAGGTAAAACTCCTGAGAAGGCCTGTGTTGATGGTAATATACTCCTATCCTGAACATCCATGTCATTTTAATTACTCATTACTGTCTTTTGTTTTTACCCCCTGAAACTCACGAGGATGGTCTCCCCCTGTTTTTCCAATTATAACTTCATAGTTAAATCTCCGTTTGGCTCCTATTAGCCCCTGAGCACCTGGGATAATAGTAGATAGGATGTTCTACATCTCCCTTGTTAGCTGATCTCAAAATAAATGAAGAAAAATCCAATCCCAAATTCTCATGACTCTCCCCATCGCACCCCCAACTGATTACTATGCTTAAAGATCCCAAAGTACAGAGCAGGAAACAGAGATAAAAGATAATACCTTTTCATCAGTCTACTATTCTGGGACTCCGCAAAAGGAGGGAGCATCTCTAATATATTTTAGAGATGATTTTTTTTTCTTCAACAAAGGGGAAAGGTGGGAAGGCATCTTGAAGGAGCTGCCATACAATCACCCCAATATGAATGCAGATCCAGAGGTCCACAGCACCCATTTCCTATATCTGGCCAGCTGCAAAGAATTTCCTTTAATAAATCTCTTTTGGATCAATAAGTATTATATATGGGCTTCCTCCTTTTCCCTTCTTTACTGGGGGTGCTAGGTTGTCACATAATCATTCTTTTGAAGAGGCATTTGCTACCAAATGTCAGTATTGAAATGGATAGGAAAAAAAAATGGACAAGTCTCTCATTTTAAAATTCCACAATCTTTCATGGAATGCCCTTGTTGCAACTGCTATAATGAGTGACCCTAATTTAACAAACCCATTTGCAATGTTAGGCACATGCTATTGGTATATGTTCATGTAGTATTATTTGACATGTGTTTATATTTATAAGATATATTCATATATATATGTATATGCATACAGGTTATTATACCTATACAGGGTATTTCAAAAGACATATATGTGTGTGTAATAACCCTCTGTGTATACAATATCCCAAAAGTCTTAGTGTAGTTATGTTTTAATAAGTATGCATGTATGCATATACATATGTATGTGTGTATATATATGTATATACCACCATATGTAATTCTATTTGTGATACTATGTATTCAGTGCTGCATGAGATTTGTGTCCTTTAATATGAGCATATTGTCATATACATAACATAATATCTGACATACAGTAGGCATTTAATAAGTGCTTGATTGATTGATGATTGACACATACAATGGTTCTATGTTGACTATTATTTGTCATATGCACTGATCATAGTTACATGAAATTCTACAATGATAGGTTTTAGATACCTGCATGTGTATTGTATTATGAGACTGAGGTAATCATAGGTTATTATATTAGATGCAATTTATGCTGCTTAAGATGAATCTTCACAGATGTTCAAGTATATCCCATGTAATTTACCAGGACTGCAAATTCTTCATAGGAGGGAGAATTTTCTACCTTCTTGATTGACTCAGGAGCAGAAGACCAGTGTATCACAAGAGATACAATGTTGTCAGACTGTGGAGACAGCACAGACTTTGGTGAAGATGAATAGAGAGAGATACAAAATGATGGGCAACATGGAATCAGCCTGCCTTTAACCCTTCTGCTATTTTCTTGCAATTGTTTTAATTGCAAGGTTACCCCCTCTTTGAGCAGGAACCAGATGCAAGGGCAGGTGATGAATGCATGCTGAGTTGAGCCGAGAGCAGAGAGAGAGATGAGTCATGTCGATGAGGGAATGAGGACCTGATTCAGATTGCCAGTAGAGGTAAGTCGAGATTACCTTCAGAGAGAGACCAACCAGGAGGTCCTGAGTTCTTGAGTCACCTCTACCAGCTTAAGTATCAACTACCCAGAAGATTTTGTCATGAGTAGGAAAACCCTTGGGGAGATATTTGCTAGCACCCATAGAAGTGGCTGAGTTCTCAAGAGTAATATGATATGTTTGGTTTTGTTTCTTCTTTCCCATTGTTCACTCCACTGGTTACAACCCTTCTATACAACCAGACTAATGTCCAATGTGAAAGTATCTGCAGATCCTATACTTGACTGCATGCCGCCATGATGGAGGTGGGGGGAGGGAGGGGAGAAAATTTGAAACTCAAGGGATTGTGGAACTGAATCTTGTAAACTAAAAGTAAATAAATAAATCAATTTAAAAATTAAAAAAAGAGTAATATCATATTTTTCTTGAGTTTGGGCTTACCTATAGACAAAGATGGATGACTGCCTGATCTGGGGTGTCTATGTGGGAAGCAGATGCCCTTCATTGTTGGGAGATTTGATGTATTTGGTTTTTATCCATTGTAATATTATAATTAAAGTATCAACTCTATCAACATAGAATTGCTAAGCACCTTCTATCTAGCAGGCTAAGTGCTAGAAATACAACAACAAAAATGAAACAATTCCTCCTCTCAAGGAGATCACATCCTATTGAGAGGAACAATATGTGCACATATGTGCAAAGTATGTGCAAATACATACAAAATAAATGCAAGGCACTTTGGTGGTGATGTGATTAACAAATAGGGAATCAGGAAATGTCTCATATAAGAGGGGAACTTTGGAGGAAGAAAGTGACCCTAAGAGGTAGAGACAAGTAGGAAATAATTTTCCCCACATTCCAGGCAGGAGGAGCAATCTGTGCAAAGGCAAAGAGATGGGAGATCTCACATGTGAAGAATAGCAAAGAAGCCTGGGCCATAGAGTACATGAAGGGCAAGAATGTATAATAAGCCTGGAAAGGTAGGTCGGAGACAGATGATGAAGGCTTTAAATAACAACCACAGGAATTTGTATTTGATCCTAGAAACAATAGGGAACCACAAGAATGTATTGGGCAGGGGAGTGATTTGATCAGACCTGTGCTTTAGGAAGGTCACTTTGGCTGTATGGAGAAGGGACTGAATCGGGGAGAGAGTTGAGGCAGGGAGACCAAGTAGGTAGTAGGAGGTTCTTGCCACAGTCCAGGTGAGGGGTGACAAAAGCCTGAACTAGGGTGAGGAGGGAATGAATTCATGAGATGTCAAAGTAGACTCCATAAGGCTTAGCAACTGATTGAATATGTGGGATTAAGAAAAGGGAAGAGTCAAAGATGATCCCCAAGTTGAGACCCTACATGATTTAAATGATGGTTCCTTTTATGGATAAGGAGGTTAGGAAGAAATGTAGATTTGGGGGAAAATAATGAGTTCCTTCAACTAAAATACAGCAGGGCTGGGGCAAGTGGTAGAGTTTCACTTGCCAAATGCTGTTGTTTCTACCTTCATAACATTTCTCATGTACACCACCCTCTCTCCCCTGCCCCTGCCACCACCCAGGTGTAGGCCCTCATCACCTCATGCTTGGGTTACTGCGGAAGTCTACAGGTGAGCCTCCCTGCCTAGAGTTTCCCCCCACTCCAGTTCCTCCTCCTCTCAGCTGTCAAATTAATCTTCTTAAAGTATAAGTCTAACGATGTCACCCCTTTATTCAGCCAATTCCAATGAGTCCCAATTGCTTCCAGGAACAAATATAAAATTCCTTGTTTAGCTTACAAGTCCTCCATAACCTTGCCCGGTTCCTACCTTTCCCATCTTATTACACTTGCATACCCCCCACACACACTTCAGCTCTTCCACCTAGTGACACTGGCTGTTCTTCATATAGGACACTCTATCTCCCCTCTCTTGGCATTCTCAACTGTCCCCTGTGCATGGAATTCTCTCTCTCCTCATCTCTGCCTGCTGACTTCCCTGGCTTCCTATGAGTCCCAGTTAAAATCCCACTTTCTATAGGAAAGCTTTCCACATCTCCCTTAATGCTAGTACCTTCCCTCTGTTGATTTTTTCCAATTGTATATAATAGTATACATGATATATGCAGCATTATATAGAACACTGTATATCATATTGTATATTAGAGCATATAATATGTATAGTTTGTACACAGTTTGAACATTGTCTCCTCCATTAGATCTCTGGCTGCTTGAGACCAAGGACTGTCCTTTGCCTTTCTTTATATCCCCAGTGCTTAGTACAATTCTTGGCACATAGTGGGTGCTTAATAAATTCTAGTTAACTCATCAACTGACTGGATAGGGGCGTTATAAACCAAGAATCTTAATGAACAAATCCACATCCATATCCGTGCCACTGCCCATGAATGTGGAGACAAAGAGGTAACAGAATTGGCTATCAAGCCTGGGAAAGGCCCCAGGAGCTGTGGCTGAAATCCCACAATGCTTTCCGATGTTGGGAGGTATCCAGAACCACTGGAGAGGTCACTTACTTGACAGCACTTATCCTGGTCCTTACTATTGAATGGAAGGACACTACCCAAAGGGACCTCTTTAAGTCACATAAATATATAATATAGTCTCATGGGATCATAGATTTACAGCTGAAGGAGACCTTAAAAGTTTAAGTCCCTCATTTTTCAGATGACAAAATTATATTTAATGACAAATTATATTTAATTTATTTACTCCTGGAGGTAATAGGGAGCCATTAAATTATATTTAATGAGAATATATTTTTGCTCTAGATTCCAGATCCCTTACAAATACTCCTTGATGCTCCCCTGCAACTCCCCCCCCCACACACACACACACTACTCACCCCCAGGGCCTGTGACAGGAAGGCTGTGGGCTAGAGCAAAGCACTTGAGATGGGGTATCAGGAGACCTGGGTTCTCTTCCTGACTCTGCCTTGGACAAGTCATTTAACCTTGAGACATTCTTTCCAGAACGTTGTTGCAATACTTATGAAACTGAACTGCCTTAGCCCTTCTAGTCTATATCTTCCTCGTCTGTATTTCTCCCTATGTAGGAGTCAGTGGGAGACAGTAGAAAGAACACTCGATTTGAAATCAGGAGATCTGGGTTCAAATCTCAGCTCTTCTTAAATTCTACCACTTCAGAGCTGTGTGACCGTGGAAAAATCACCTAACCTCTCTGAACTTCAGTTTCTTCACAGTTAAAATGAGGATAATCATACTTGGAATACCTTTAGATTGCTGGTAGGAAAGGGCTTTGTAAACCTTAAAGCCCTGAAGAAAATGTGAATTGTGATTATAAATCTTCCTTAGGATCTGCTACAGCATCCTGCATCTAGTAAGCTCTTAAATATTTGTTTATTGACTTAATTTTTTTCACTGTACAACCGGTTGTTGTAGCTTCATGAAAGAACATATGAGGACCGCCTACCAGGAAATCGATTGTCTTGATTAGCACCAGTTTGGAGACCAAAATATCTCTTCTCAAACATCCTTTTAGTAATCAGATCACTGTGTGTTCCACATCTACCCACACTGTCTTAAGTGATGGGAAAACTCCATGAATGTGTAAAGTGGGGAGATGAGTCATCTGTCCTTTTTAATTAAAACATTTGCTTATGTGACCAATGCAGATTGAGTCCTTATGAAGAATAGGGGACAGAGAAAGTACAGTATTATTTTGGGTAGAAATCTTTGCCTATTACCTGACCAAGTGTGAGCTGGGATGCTCAGACACACCAAGTGATTTCTTGAAAAGCGAGGCTTTCAGAATTAGAAGTCGGGGCTCACAGTGTTATTACCTGCATGGATTTGAGTGGCATTAAATGGAGGAAGAATATGTTTCTTATGATTACATTGAACCAAGACATTTCTTAACGTGCCCACACTTGAGACTTGGGGAAATGGGATGTGGTGGATACGGGGACTAGTGATTCTGATGAGGATTTAATTAAGAACTCAATTTTCCCAGACTTCCAGTACTTGACTGCCTGATGTTTCTTTAATAGGAACTGTTGGTATTTTCTAATTATGGTCGGTTATTTATGGGATCAGGTCTCACATCTCTGCTCAATTATGTTCTATTTGGGAGTCTTGCATTATTTTGCAATCTCGGGGTTTAATTGAACCTATTGTCTTTTCCACTGATGCACTTAGCATCAGATTCCTTGTGTTTATCCAAAGACCTCCCCTCCCCCACTTAGAGATGGCTCTTCAGTGTTGTCTCTGCTTTTCTTGTGTTTGAGAGTTCTGCAAGGGGGTGAAGGGAGTGGGGGCGGGGGACACAGGTTTTCAAACATGACTTTCCCCTCACTGTTCCACTCCCATTTGACTGACCTCAAAGCTGCTTAAATGCTAATTCTGCAATTAGGTGAAGAGATCATTTGGAACAGTGCCTGGTTGTTACTGAATTTTCAAATTCTAAAACACACAAAAAAAATGCAAATTCAAGATGTTCAGAGACAAGTGACATTTGAAATTCAGAAGAGAAACTTGTTTGTGGATTTTCTTAATTTGGAAGGAAGGCTTATTATATTCTAGAACCTAAGGGATTTGTTTGGCTGGGGATAAAGAAGAAATTGCACGCTGCAGATGTGTCCAGATAACTGGAAGGCGATGGAGTTCAGAGGATAGAGATGCCAAGAGAACAAAGAAAAGTCACTATCTCTCTCTGGGCCTCAGGGGACCATGGGGAGAACAATACTTATGTGAAGGGAGGGCACAGATTAGAGGAGTCAAAGCAAGGAGTTCCCCAATAAAACCAGTGAGACGATAAGATTTGGAGGCAACTAAGGCACACAGAAAACTCCTATCAACCAGCTGACTCATCCTTAGCTGTCTCCCTAATACAGGCTTCCCTCTTTTATCTTCTTCCAAAATGCAGGAGGGCAAGGAGATGATTCTGACGCCCTGTTCAACAGTAGTAATGTAGACCTACAGCAGAAGCACATGGCAGTGGTAGGTATATGCTTGCATGCGACCAGAGAGGGATGGCCAAAGACACTATTTCTGAAAACCAATCCATTGTATGGGTGTGGGAGGAAAAGAGGAAAAGGACAAGTGGTATTGAATATTGAACTCTCTAGGCAATTGATCTGGGAATCTAACCTTCCAGAGAAAGAAGGGACATTGCCTGGGTAGCTTTGAGAGTTTCCACAACCCCCAATTTCCACGGTTCCTGAGTTCAAGATCAGACACCCAACTTTCTAGAGTGAAATGAGATTTCCCTAATGGCAATATGCTCCTTGAAGAAAGAAGCCAGCTGACATGGTTCTAGGGCAGTGGCCTTCTTGGAGAGCAAAGCCAGTGAGTTACGTGAATTGGGCAGGTCTAACGAGAAGGGCTTTGATTGCTTAGCAAGCTCTAAAGTGTGTTTGGCGTCCAGAGTGAGTCTCATGTAAACTACAGGGTGGTTCTACAACAATATAGAGGATATTTAGGAATCTTCAGGGAAAGGGGACCCAGTGGAAGGACAGAGGTTGTCCCAAATGCAACCCCTTGAGAGGGGTGGAAAGAGAGGGACTGATGGGCTATTTTAATGTTTTGTATTTCTATATTTGCTCACGTGTTCCTTTGTGTCTTTAATGCTTTTTCCACCTGTGAAGTGTAGACTTTCCCATGAACAGTACTTATATTATATACATTGAGTGCTTATGCGGGAGTTGGGAACCCTGTGTCCCACATTTGGGAAAACCTAGACTTTTCATGAGGAGATTTTCTTGAATTAACTCCAGATGGGGTAAAACAGCCAGAGAGAGAAATGGATCCTCCTGGAGGTCAAGTCTAAGGATCAAACTTAGGCTGATCACTGCTTGACAGTTTCTAGTATAAGGCAAAATTGGGACAAAAATGAAAAAAAAAAACTGAAAGGGAAAGGATAAAGAGAGACTTTCCTTTCTGTGAAGAACCTATTCTTGGGATAATAATTGTTGCAGAGAAATTGATTGCTTCAGAACATGAATGATAAAAATTTTCATTAATATTTCACTTTTTCACCCCATTAAACAGAATCTTCTCCAAATCTAAGTTGATTTTTAAACACCTGCTGTGTGCTAAGCATTAGTCTACCATGTCAGGAATCCAAAGACAAAGAAAAAAAACCCAATAACCCAGTCCTCAAAGAGCTTACATTCTACTGATGGGATATAATATGTCCACAGATAAGTAAATGCAAAGTAATTTCAAGAGATAAGGAGTATTAATAACTGGGGAGTAGATCAGAAAAGACCTCACTTAGATGTTTACTGAGCTGTGTTGTGAACAAAACAGGATTCTAAGGCTCTAACTTGCCCAGGGGATGTAGCCAACCAAGTCTCAAGGGGTCCTTCCCTAATGCCCCAGACTACTCCCTGCTCATATTCCACCAGTATCTCTCCTTCCCAACAGCTGAAGGTCTGGCTTCCTCATGGATCCTGGCTAAAGGTTGAACATAGCTACTCATACCAAGTAAAATCTTTTAGGTAAAATGGAAGATTATCTAGCCTGTCATTATGCCCTAAAGACCACTAGGCCTTATTTTCTGCCCTGTCACTCCCTCCCCCAGACCACCTTCCTCTCTAATGCACCCTGGGGACAGTATTGGCACACTGTAGTCCACAAGGTTGCGAAGAGTTGAACATGACTGAACAATAAAGGGCCGCTGGGCACCATGTCTTCCTCCACTCCAGTCTCTAAAGAAGAGATGTCTTTTACCATGGTCAACCCATTTATATATAATAATAAAAATTATTTCAACACATCAATAGTGAGCACTTAAATAGCGCTGTAAGATTTACAAAGTGCTCTGCACATGTTATCACCTTTAATCTTCACCACAACAGAGGAGGTTGTTACAATTATTATAGCCATCTTACAGATGAGGAAATTGAGGCTGACAAGTTAAGTGACTTGAACAAGGTCACACAGCTAGCCAGTGTCAGATGCAGGATTCAAGTTCAGATCTTCATGATTCCAAGCCCAGCACCCTAGTCACAACCACCTGGTCGCCTGTTAACTGCTATGTACCTATCCTCCCTTTCTCCAGCAGATTGTCCACTACTTTCTAATCTTCTATCTTTTTTTCGCCATGCACTCCTTCCTTGCTTCTTACAAACATGGCCAACCAAGAGCGCCAAAGTTTTTTTTTTTAAAAGAAGAAGCCCCACTTATCCCATCCCTTCCACCATCATTCTGTGTCTCTCCTCAGCTAAACTCAGAGAAAAAGCCGCCTGCACCAGGTGCCCCTTCTTTCTCTCTTTAGACTCTTGTCTAAATTCTCTGCAGTCTGGTTTCCGACCTTGTCAGTCAATTGAAACTGCCATCTCTAAAGCTATCCATGATCTCTTAATAGTCCGATTTAATGGGCTTTTCTCAGTCCTTGTCCTTCCTGAGCTCTCTGCAGCATTAGATGGTGCTGACCACCTCCTGGAGCCTCTTTCTTTTCCAGATTTTCACGACAGTGCAATCTCTTTTTCCCTCCCCATCTTTCTTCCTTTCTCTGTCTCTCTTTGTCACTGTTTCTGTCTCTCTCCCTCTCTTCTTCTCTCTCTCTCTGTCTCCTCTCTCTCTCTCTCTCTCTGTCTCTCTCTCTCTCTCTCTGTCTCTCTCTCTCACCCAGTCCTGCTCCTTTACCTCCTTTCTCCCCACCCTTTCCATCCCCCCCACCTTGGTTCTTGTCCTGCTTCTCCAACTATTCCTTCTCAGTCTCCTTTGCTGGATCTTTACCCAACACATCTACCAACTGTGAGTATCCCCTATGGATCTGTCCTAGGCAATCTCCTCTTTTCTCTACAGTCTTTCTAGGCACCTCATCAGCTTCCATAGGTTCAATTATTTTTTCTTAATAAATGACTCCTAGATTTCTATGTCTACTCTCCGCTCTCTACTGAGTTCCAGTCTCAAATCGCCAACTGTTGCACATTTTGAACCTATGGGAATCTTTTGTTCTATAGGAATCTCAAAATCAACAGATCAAAAAAGGGACTGATTATCTTTCCCCCTAAATTTACCCCTATTTTGAATTCCCCTATCACTGTTAAGGGCACCACCATCTTTCCAGTTACCCAGATTCCCAACCTCAGTCAACCTCAACTCCACACTTTCCCTCACCCCCTCTATCCAATCTCTTGCCAAATCTTGGTGTTTCTTTCTCCACAACATGTCTCTGTGCCTTCCTCTCCAATCAAACAGCCTCCTCTCTAACTCAGGTCCTTACCATCCCTTGCTCAGTCTATGATAAAAGCCTCCCAATTGGTCTTCCTGCCTCCAGTCTCTCATGCCAATCTATCCTGCACACAGCTGCCAGAGTGGGTTTTCTGGCATATGAACATATCAACCCCTTCCTTATCCAATAAAATCCAGCAGCTTCATTTTACCTCCAGGATAAAATGTAACCTCGTCTGTCACTCAAAGCTGGACCCTCCTCACCTGTCCAGCTGCCCTCTATGCCACCTACAAATCAGCCACACGGGCCCACTTGCTTTTTCTCACACATAAGAGACACTCTGGTGTCTCTTCCTGGAGAGTCTGGCTGCCCCCGGGCCTAGAATTTCTCTCCCTTCTCCCCTCTGCCTCTCAGAATCCCTGCTCTTCCAGACCCAGCTCAAGGGCCATCCTCAAGGACAATCCTTTCCCAGGTCCTCCATCGGGCCGATGTCTTCCCATCTTAAGTCTGCCTTCCATCTACTTTTTATGTATGACAAGTTAAATCAACAAGTACTTATAAAACACCTACTGTGTGCTAAGCACTGTGCAGATCACAGCAGGAGGGCTCCTTTATTTTTAAAAGTTCTTGCTCTCAAAGAGCAATCTAAAGGAGGGACAACACGCAAACAATCACATATGAACAAACTATATGCAGGATAAATTGGAGTTCGTCAATGGAGGGACTAAGGGGATTGGGTAAAGGCTTCCTGTAGAAGGTGGGCTTTAGCTGGGACGTGGAAGGAGCCAGGGAAGCAGGAGGTGGGGAGGCGGAGGCAGAGCATTGCAAAGCGCCTTGTGCTAGGTACAGCAAGGAGGCCGCTGGCACTGGATCACCGGATGCATGGGGGGCATAAGGACTAAGAAGGGGAGCCAGGTGGTGCAGACGACAGAAACTTGTATCTTTGGGAGTTCAAATCTAGCCTCGGATACTTTCTTGCTATGCGATTCTAGGGAAGTCACTTAATGCTGACTCAGTTTCCTCATCTGTAAAATGAGCCAGAGAAGGAAATGGCAAACCACTTCAGTAATTTTGCCGAGAAAACCCCAAACTCTTCGTGTGGGACGTGACTGAATGTGACTGAACAACAAAAAAAGCACAAGAAGACTGGAAAGGGAGGGAGGGGGCCGGGTTATGGAGGCTTAATAAACCAGACAGGGGTGTGTCCCCCTCATTAGGATGTAAGCTCCTAGGGAAAGGACTGTTTGATTAAATGATACTGGAAGGGCCTTAGAGATGAAAGGACCTTCTATAATTTACTGTTATAGAATCCTAGGTCACGGTCTGAGAGGAATCTTGGAGGCCATAGAACCCAACCATATCATTTTACAGATAAAGAAACTGAGGCCCAGGGAGGGTTAGTGACTTAACCAGAGTGACAGACTTAGAATTCGAACCGAGGTCCTCAGACTACAGATCCAGGGCACCTCCTACTGTGCTATAGGCTACATTCAAACTTTCCTCTTAACAGGTGGGTTTGTGGGTTGTTGTTCATTAGTTTCCTTCTTTCCTTTCTTTCTCTTTCTTCCTTTCTTTCTTTCTTTCTTTCTTTCTTTCTTTCTCTCTCTCTCTCTCTCTCTCTCTCTCTCTCTCTCTCTCTCTCTCTCTCTCTTTCTGTCTCTCTCTTTTTCTTTTTGGAGACAATTGAAGTTAAGTGACTTGGTCACACAGTAAGTGTCTGAGGTCAAATTTGAACTCAGGTCCTCCTGACCACAGGACTGGCACTCCACCCACTGCACCACCTGCCTGCCCCAATAGATGGGTTTACTGAGGGCCAGATACAGGAATGGATCACACAACAAGTTAATGACATTGCTGGAATCAGAACCCAGATCTCCTGACTCACAGTCTAGACTCTTCCTCCTTACTTCAGGCTATGGTGTCCATCTATTTATCCTCAAAAATCCTTTCTCATTTTACAAGTTTCTCAGCCCCAATAAGGGCTGGTGCTTTATTATCTTGGCAACTTGTACCCTAGAAAGTAAACCACAGCTTTGAAAAATGAATAGAACTATAGGGAATCTGGTCCAAAATTTGGATTAAATTTAGGAACCCTTGAAGATCCTCAGATAAAGGCACAATAGAACTCCAAAGTATCAATTAAGTGTGATTGGACTCACAGTGCTGAATTCTCCCTCTGCTTCTGTCAAGGACTTCAACTTGGAGTCGCCAAGACTTTTTCTTTTAATTGCTCAAAGACTGAAACAGCCTGTGTTTGATCTTAGTCCAAAGGTGAAGGGTTTTTAAAAGTTCTGGAGCTAAATTGTTGGAGTCGTCTTTGAATTATGCAAGGCAGGGAAAGAAAGCATAATTTCCCCCAAGAATTGACCTCACACATTCGTGTCCTCACAGCCCAAGCATGGAGACAGCTATACATTTGGAATCTGGCAGAATTACAGACACCACAGAGCATGTAGAAATTCAAACCAAATTTGAAGAACAACAGCTCAGAGCTCAGAAAGCTTTGACTTTTTTGTTGTTGGTATGGTTACTAAGGAGGTGCATGAAAACATCTTTTTCTGCTTTTGGAAGGGGATACCTTGTCCTTATCAAGATTCTTGGAATCTCAGAATGTTAGAGTTGGGTGAATTTTAGAACACAGAATGTTATAACATAGGATATAGAATGTTTCAACATGGTCCCAGTTCTGGCTCAGTCACTAGCTATGTGGCCTTGGGCAAGTTGGTTTTCTCCTCTGGACTTTGGTTTTCCTATCAATAAAACTAATGGACTAATCAGGGGTGGGGAACCTGCAGCCTCAAGGCCACCTGTGGTCTTCTAGGTCCTTGGGTGCTGCCCTTTGACTGAATCCAAACTTCATAGAACAAAGCTCCTCAATAAAATGATTTGTTCTGTAAAACATAGACTCAGCAAAAGGTCATACCCCACATGTGGCCTCAAGGCTACTGGTTCCCTACTCATGTACTAAATGGATACTAAGTTTTCTTCCTTTCCCTAGGGGCAGCTAGGTTGTACAGTGGACAGAATGCTGTACCTGGAGGTAGGAACACTTGTATTTAAATTCAGCCTCAGATCATTACTGGCTGTGTGACACCCTGGACAAGTCTCTTAACCACTGTCTGCCTCAGTTTCTTCTACTGTAAAATGTAACAGCACGCCTCCCCCCAGAAGAAATGAAATATTTGTGGAAGTGCTTAGCATGGGGTCTGGCTATAATAGGTGGCTAATAACTCTTTCCTTCTTCCTTCCCTTCCAGTTATAACATTCTATGACAATTGAGATGAGCGTAAGAATTTGTCTTTGGGAGGACGCTCATATTACAGCTCAGTATGACTATCCTTATAGGGAGCTCCACAGCTCAAAATCAGCTTTTCAACCTTATCCATAAGTTCCTCATCTTTTCCAGCAACATCCAGTGTCTGAGTGAAGTTTATTTTGCTCTGGATTTTTTTTCCCTCTTCAAGTCTGGTCCAAGTTTCTGGTGGGATATTGTATTCTCAGTTTCAAATCTTTTTCATATGCAAGTAGTTTATCCTCATTAAAAGAAATCCTATCTTCTGCTTGTTTAACTCTGTCAGTTAAATCCTTTAAGTTTATTTGTATTTGCCCAGTGGCGATTTTTATTGAAGGAACATCCCCAAACCAGCTGTTGTAATAGAATTTGTTCAGAAGTTTGTATGGTCTAGTACCATGGTACTAGCTCCCTGATGCATCTGAGTTGCCAGGAATCAATCTCTCTCTCTCCCTCTCTCTCTCTCTTTCTCTTTCTCTCTCTTTCTCTCTTTCTCTTTCTCTCTCTTTCTCTCTCACTCTTCCTCTCTGTCTCTCCCCCTGTATCTCTGTAACTCTCTCTCACTCTCTCACTGCCCCATTCGCTGTTTCCTCAATGTGCTGAGGATGTCTAGTGTCTGGGTTCTCGTCTTCATTTTGAATTGAACCCAAAGAGGAATTTAACTTTTAATATTTCACATTATAGTTTTGTTATCCTTGCAAGTAGGTTTAGGAAATTGCCTTTGATTGGTGGCCAATATTTCTGATTCCTTGAACCAGTTTAAATAGGATTGTAAGACACCACCCTGCCCTCAGAGGCTGGAGAATGGAGTTGTAGTCCTGGGTCAGTCACTTAGGAGGTATGTGACCTTGGACAAATCACTTTCCCTTTTTGTCCTTCATTTCTTTATCAGGAAAATGAGAGAGCTGGATGAGATGCCTCTAAACTTCCTTCCAACTTTCATTCAAAGCATGATTGAATTTTAGAGCTTGAACTAAAAATGAGACCACTCTGAATCCAACTTCTTGGCAGGTGTTTTTTGTGGGGTCTGCAGAAGCCTGTGTGTGTGCCTGGCATTTTCCCAGTTTCCCAGTACAAACGTTTATGGATAACCAAAGGTATTAATGTTCCACCTCACCCTTTACCCTCCTAGAAGTGAAATGGCTAACTAGGTTAGCTAGGTGTATTGGATTTCTAAAGTGACTGTCCTTTTCCAGGACAATGTATGGTTTACTTATGTGTAAAATATGAAGGAACAATTTAGTCCTACATACCATTACTTACCACTCAGGGATTCTAAGGCCAGAGGAATTAATGCCACCTATCAGTGAGGTGGTCACTAATCCAGAATTTCTAGGAGCCTATGCTGGTATGACATCAGAGGAGAAAGAGATACAACCTCCCAGAAACCAGAGCACATATGCAAGAAAGGTGATTATTCCTACCCTGATTTTAAAGCTTTTAAATTGATATTATCTTCTTATCTTCATTTTTCTTGGAAGAAAAAAAAACCCACACATAAGACTAGACCAAATTAATTAAAAGTTTCCTGCCTTAGTTTCTTTAATACAAATTATAATTTCAAAATGACAGAGAAGCAAAGATAACCATAATTAGGAAAGCACTGAGGTCTAGAAATGAACTGCAGATTATGGAAGAGGAAAAAAATACTCTAGCCAACCCCAAAGTCGGCTTCTAAACCCTGCCAATGCAACTTATTCCCCTTTCCATGTAGAGTCCTGGGGAATCTGCATTTTCCCTAAACAGGCTTAGTTTTAGGGCTCTAAGGACCAGATGGAGGTAGGGACTAGGAAGGTCAATGGTACCCTTTGTAATGGAACATTCTGGACCCTACTAAGGTGTTTGAATGCAATTACTCCTTTGAAGACTTTAAACATCTTGTCCCTGACCATTCCCTTTCCCAAATGTGTTCTATGTAAATAGTTCACAATTGGTAGGGCTGGGAAGTTATTTCAAGAAGTCTCTAACTCCATATGCATAGGATGGCTCAATGGAGATTAACAGTATGATCGTTGTCATAGGGCAGTGGTTTTCAACCTTCCTAATGCCATCACCCTTTAACAGTTGTATGTGGGTGTGTCTGCATGTGGGCAGACCTGCCTGGAGACGGATAGAGGAAGTTCCTAAGACCATCGGGAAATATATATTTTCCGATGGTCTTCGGCAACCCCTGTGACCCCTGTGAAAGGGTCGTTCAACCCCAAAGGGGTCGTGACCCACAGGTTGGAAACCACTGTCATGGGGGGGAGTTGTCTGTGAAATTTTTTTATATTAAAAAGGGGGCTAAATTCTCATTCTGGGAGGCATCATGTAATAGCAGTATCAGCAACAGTAATAGTGGTAGTAGCAGCAGCAACAGTAGTAGTAGCAGCAGCAGTAATAGTAGCAGCAGCAGTAGTACATTTTAATCCAGTTCAGGTCACACGCAGGAGTATTGGGAGCCGTGTGTTTGAATTATGGCCTATGCCGCCTTGTTGTCTATGGCTAATGGTAGGTGAATATCTAGAGTCAGAGCCAGGAAGAGCTGGGTTGGACTCTTGCTTCTAATACACATTGTCTGTGAGACCCTGGGCAAATCACTTAACCTCTTAGTGCCCCAGTGCTTCTCTAAGTTACCTCCAATTCTGAATTGGTGGGGTCCAAGTTAATGGGGTTAGTAAATGTGCATTGGCGATAGTTTCTGAAGTCAATAGAAAAGCAGCCTTGAAAGTTGGGAAAGTTTATTTCACTATAAGTAAGTTGGTGTTTGCAAGACTTCAAGCGTCCACTGTCAGTGTCTCCCATATTAGTGGGGTCCTATAAAGAATTTCATAATTATAAGAGACCTCAGAGGTCCCCTGGTCCAGCCTCCTGCCTGATGAGTAAATGCTGTCTACAATATCACTGACAAGCAATTACCCAGCTTCTGCTTAAGACCCGGTAGGTACAGGCACCTAGCTATTTCACAGGGAAGTCTGTTCCATTGTCGCACAATCCTCATTGTTAGTAAGTTTTTCCTTCTGAGGTACAAAAAGTTGGAGTGGGTCTAGATGTTTATATTTATTATGTTTTAGATCCCAAATCTTACAAAATTATAAATCTCCACTTTTGTACTAAATATCCCTGAAGAAATGGAATTTGCTTCACAAAAATGTGTAGGTTACCGTTACTCTAATGTTATGTATGTATTTCATGAAGTGAGGAATGCCTGTGTAGAAAGAGTTGATTAGATCAGCTTCTTGAGCTTCCAGAACTATTTATCTAGAAAAACTTAGCATTATTCCTTAAGCGATGGACTTGAGTGCTCATTTATCCTAGATCCCAACCTTAGATTTCTAATTTAAAAGGAAATTTAAGCCCTATTTACACAAGTGCAGCCTTCCTAGAAAAACACACTGAATCCTCTCATGGGAGAAGCCCTACTTAGTGACCTTGCTCATTTTTTGTTCTGCTGGGAAAGGACCTTTGTGCTCTTCTGAGCAATAGGAGAAAGAATTTGAATTTACCTAGGAACTTCATTCAGATTGACTAAAAGGAGCCAGCATAAGCTTGCATGTTTCCAATGCTGGAATAATCCTGTCTTTGGCCAAAACAGCTATTTGATCCCTGAAGGCTCTCTCCTCTCTGTTTCTGTTTCTGTCTCCCTCTTCCCTCTCCATCTACTTCATCCCCTTCTCCCCGCTGCTCCTTCACCATGCTCTCTCTTCTCCTCCCTCTTCTTCCCCTCCCTATCTCCCCACCTCTCTTTTCCTTTCTCTCCCTTTCCCTCTCCCTCTGTCTCTCCTCCATTTTCACTCCCTTTCTCTCCTCTTCTCTTTTCCCTTCCTCCCCTCCTTCCTCTTTCCTATTTTTATTTAAATATTATATATAAATATAAACTTACAACTATGTATAAATATATATACACACATATATGTTGCTGTTGTTCAGTCATTCAGTCATGTTCAACTCTTTGTGACCCCATGGACGATATGGGGTTTTCTTGGCAGATACTGGAATGGTTTGCCATTCACTTCTCTAGTGGATTAAGGCAAACAGGTTAAGTGACTTGCCCATCTAGTATGAATGAAATGCCATGTGGATCATAGACACCTTTTTGTGTTTCCCTCTGTGCCTTTACAACATGTTGCTTTTGTCAGTCTGGGTTTTTCACTCTTTCCCGTTTAATCTGTCTTCAAGTATCTGAAGGACATAGAGTATTTGGGTTCTGCTGGATCTTCCTGATTTTAGGCCCGGTGCTCCATCCACTGAGTCACCTACCTACCTATACATACACATACACATTCATACATGTGCATGTATATACACATATATACATGCATATATGTATCCATGTATATGAGTGTATATGTATGTGTGTATGTAAATATATATAAATATAACTACATACACACAAATATACATAAATCTTTTTTTTAAGAGGGGAAGGCAGGGCAATTAGGGTTAAGTGACTTGCCCAAGATCACATGGCTAGTAAGTGTTAAGGGTCTGAGGCTGGATTTGAACTCAGGTCCTCCTGACTCCAGAGCCAGTTCTCTGTTCACTGCACCACCTAGCCACTCCCCTATTTATATAAATCTTACAGCATTTCTCTTCCTTTAGGTTGGGGAGAGCGTAGCTATTTCATTATGCTATTCCCTCTGAGAATCTGCCTACTTTAATAGATAGCATGATGGCCTTGGAGTCAGGAGACACACATCCTGCCTCTGACACTTGCTACAGCCTAAGCTCAGGCAAGTCACCTAACTTATCAGTTCCCCCAAGCAAATGTCTCAGATCAAAGGCTATAGCTGAATCACGGGTCTGTATCAGTGATGGGGGTTTCCATGCCAGGATTCATTGGACGACAGAGTTAGACCTGGAGGAGCTCCTTAGAAGACATCTGATCCAACCTCCTCATTTTATAGTAATGCTCTGGATTACTGAGGTTAAGTGACTTGTCCAGGGTCACATAGCTAGTAAGTGTCTGAGGCAGTATTTGCATCCAGGTCTTCCTGATTAGCAGTATATCCATCCCAAAGATGGAATTCCTGATCTGGACATGTTTGCTGTGGTGAAAGGTAGTAGGAAGAACACTGTATTTTGAGTCACATGATGAAGATTCAATCCCAGTTCTACTTACTGCCCATGTGATCTTGGACAAGTCATTAAACCTCTTTTGCCCTCAGTTTGCTCATCTGTAGCACAGTACCTGGCACACAATAGGTGCTTTTATAATGTTCCCCAAGCACATGAATGAATAAATATCTTCTTGTCACCTTACACTTGGCCCCACAGCAGCAGCAACATCCTGACAGGTCTCCTGGACTCCAGTTTTCTCCACAGCAATCTTCCCTATTTGTTTAGTCATTTTTCAGTCCTATCCAATTCTTTGTGACCCCATTTGGGGTTTTCTTGGCAGAGAAATGGTTTGTTATTTCCTTCTCTAGCTCATTTTACAGATGAGGAAACTAAGTGGGATCAGTGATTTGCCCAAGGTCACACAACTAGTAACTGTCAGAGGCTGGATTTGAACTCAGGTCTTCCTGACTCCAGGCCCAGAGCTCTATCCACTGTGCCACCTGGCTACCCCAATCTTTCTTATGCAGTCTGCCTGACTTTACCTGCCTGCCTAGAAAACTAGACATCTTGCCATAGTACTTCACACTTAATAGAGAGTAGTTAAATTCCCCTTATCAAAAACTTAGGGGGACTCCCCACTGTTGATTTCATGAAGTCATACTTCTTCTACTTGTCTTTCGAGGCTGTCCATAAGTGGGTCTCACCTTAATTATCAAACTAGCAGCCTTCTCCTCATTAGCCAGTGTCTCCCTCAGTTTTTAAGACCAAGTTAGACAAAGGAGCACATATAAAAGTGTGTTGGATCCAGAAGCCCTGATGCTGACCCTTTATTGGCGGTGAAATCATCGTTACTTAATTTTTCTGAGGCTTAGTCTCTTCACCTGGAAAGTGGGGGCGATGATGATGGTGAGAGCAATGCCCAACTTTATATATAGTACTTTACAGTTTACCAAGCACTTTACAAAGGAGAAGAGGCAAAATCACATAGCAGTTGGAGTGCTGGGTTTGGAGTCAGGTAAAGTTGAGCTCCCACTTTTTCCCAAAATTCTCCTACCAGGTTCCCTTCATCTTTGTGAAATCCAAGGGGCTTGCTCGGAGTGCAAAATGGCTCTTTGGCCTCAACATTCACCCTTCTGTCATCCTTTGTATGCTGTGGCCTCCCAGCTCCTTAACATCCTCTGCTTCCACGACCTCCATCACCACTCAGTCTCAGCCACTCAGGGGGCAGTCAAGTCTTGGTCATGTACTATCACCAAAAAACTTCCACCTCCCTAATCTTGAGCCCCCAAAGTCCCCTCAACAATCACGAGCTTCTGCTTTCGACCTATCCCCGTTGCCTTACTGCTAACTGGTCTCTTTGTCTTTTCTAGAACTCCAGTCCCTCAATTTCTCCCAGACCATCACCTCTGTTCTAGGCTTATTTTCTTTGCATTACATTCCTTCAGTTCAACAAGAAACCAGCCTCCCATTCTTTAATACCCTGTCCTCTGTACTTCTGTTGTTCATGTCTTGTCAACCTTCATTACTGCATAACCCCCACCATCAGCCTGCTCTACTCCCAATCCTAAACCAGTGCATGCTGGAAAAGGAATCCACAAAACCATACCAATTGCGTTCACTGCAAATTGATGTTTTCTACTGATATTATGCTATTGACTGGGCCCTCACTGCTAGACACTAATATTTTTACTTATTTCTGATGACTATTAGAAAAAGAGGTGGGAAAATATACCTGGAACGACCCCTGTAGTTGCCTCTGAGTTATGATAAGCAAAAACATTTCAGGGACACAGAATTCCTGAGTCTCCCTGTCAGAGTAAGACTAGCAGTAATGATCCAAAGCCCCTTTTCCACCAACATGAAGTTTGAACACCAACTAGCCATCAATTCTCTAGGAGCATTTCCTCCTTCCATCAGCTTGAATCAGCACTGACCACCAGGCTTCTTGTCCCCGTCCCCCAGTACCTGGTCCTGCTAGATTCAGATAAGAGCTTTCTACAAATCTACCAGGCTTTACTGGTGGGGTGGCCCATTTCCCCCTCATGTCTTCTTAGAGTACAATAGCCCTCAATTCCACCCAGGGCCCCAGAGGACAGAACCTATTTCCAGCATCATCCCTGGGTGCCCTTCCTGTCCTAAATATGTCCCCTCAATAAAGATGGCTTTCTTTTCTATCTTGTATGCTGTGTTCCTTTGTTCTGGATCTTGGTACTCCAAATCTTTGTGGGTCTGCATTAAGATAGCACCTCCTTCCCTCTTTGCACGGGTGGGGATTTTATGGAACATTACATATACTGTCAGATGCCATCGATGTGTTTTGCCAAACTGCTTTCCACCCTCTCCCTTGCATTTAAAATTTTTTTCTTACTACAAGATATACAGGCTATGAGGGAAGTGTTCAGAAATGAAAAACCAAGAAGCACTAATAAATACTTTTTTAAATTGTTAATTGAATTGGAAAAAACCCAATAGCACAGACAGAATATATATTCCAGATGCTGGTGGGAAAACCATTGTAAAGATTTTGCCCACAGTCTGCACCCAAGCAGAGTTACTTCAAGGCAGAAAAACTGTCCTAGCCATGTGTAGACACTCAGGGTTCTGTTTGAGAGCAATAGGGGTTTAGGGGATTGGTGTTGACCATGGAAAGATGCACACCAGAGGCAAAGGGAATGGACAATAGACAAACTAATAATAACTCAGATTTCTGTATCGCTTTTAGGTTTACAAAGCATTCTTCCTCACAGGAACCTCTTGAGGTGAGCAGTGCAAATGTCCTCAGATTTACAGTAGCTGCCTCATGGGCTGGGAGACTTAAATAAGAAAATACATGTAATGATAATAATCTGTGATTTCCCCAGCACAGGGAACATCTGCTGGGGTCTCTTCCTCCACCAACTATAGTTTAAAGTTGTCTGTCATGTAATGGATAACCCAAGGTTGCCTGATGCACCTGAAAACTTTGGAGGCAGGACTGGAACTCAGCTCTATCTGACTCCAAACCCAGCATTCTGACTACTATGTAATGCTGTCTTTTCCCCAGTGGAAAGTGCTTTACAAACTTTAAAGTATTCTATAATGTGAGGCATTGCTGTCTTCCTCATCAGAGGCTCAGAAAAATTAATATGCCAGTGGTTCCACAGCTGCTAAAGTGTCAAGAGTCAGAATTTCTGGATCCAGCTCACATTTGTATACATTTCCTTGTCTAACTTGACCTTAACAACTGAGGAAGACCCTAACTAATGGGGAGAAGGCTATTCAAAAAAAGAAAGTGCCTTGTTGATTGTTACATGAATAAAAAGTGGCTGGACCAAGATTTGAACTCAGATCTTCTGCCTCCAAGTCAAGGCAAGAAGTATTTAAGTGCTTACTATGTGTACTCTGTGCTAAAGCACTAGGAATACACATATAAGCGGAAAGATAGTCCTTGCTCTCAAGAAACTGAGAGTTAAAGGGCAAGGAGGGAGAGACCCTGAAAAGGGGCATTTATAGAGAAACTCTAGGATAGTCAGGAATGTAGCCTGGAGAGGAAGGAAGGAAGACTTGGCTGGTCTGGGCCTCCTCCTGAAAATGGAGGTTCTACCAGTCAATCAGAGGGTGAGGCCACAGGGAGAATGATCGTGCCCATGTGTGAGGTCCAGGGGTGGGGGGAGGGTGAAGAGGTTTCTGGAGTTTTGTAAAGAGAATACCAAAGAGTAAAGAGTGTGAGGTGGAGGCAATTTAAATCTAACATTTCTTTCACTGGTCCCAAAATAAGTTGTGCCATGTTACAATTTGGGCAAGGGTGGTACGACTGACTCTTTCTATCTCCTCTCCCAAAGAATGTCCATGTTTTTGTATGTGAGCATGTACATGCATGCATACACACACAGAGAAACACACATACACATCTCCTTTTGGATGCTTTAAGATTCTGCTGGGGGGAGGGGGGAAATTCTCATTCTGGGGCAAACTGGGATCCAGTAGGAGTGAAATTTGTCTTAATTTGTCATTTGGGAATAAAGAGCCCAATGGTAAAAACATCAAGTATTTGGTAATGAATGTCTCCAAAGTTTGCCACAATTTTTCATCAGCGTCCTAATTATTCCACATCCACTTAATAGAGGCAACATTAACATTCCTAAACTGTGCGGGGGCTGATTGGAATAATATCTACTGAATTATCTTTTCATAAACTTAGAAAAAGAGTGAGTGGAGGTTCCTGGGGTGTGATTGGGTGTGGGATGTTCTCTAGTTCTCGTTTGACATAATACAATGATGGTATTTGTGGGGATCAGGGGACTCTAGAATTCCCTGGGTCAAGTAACTAGATTTAAGGACCATAGATTTCAAGCTAAAGAAGACTTTCGTTGTTGTTCAGTTGTGTTTGACTCTTCATAGACCAACTGTCCACAGGATTTTCTTGGCAGAGATACTGGAGTGGCTTGCCATTTCCTTCTCCAGTTTTATGCAGACAAGGTTAAGTGACTTGCCCAGGGTCACATAACTAGTAATTTTTTGGGCCTGGAACCAGGACCAGTGCCCTATCTGGCACACCACTGAGTTGCCCCAGCAGAGACCTCAGAAGCATCTATTTGACTTACGATGTCTGTTTCCCTTCACTTGGCATCATCTCCTCCCTTTTCTTTGTCTGTTAGATCTATATAGCCATTAGGTCCCACCTCTTCCTGGAAGCCTTCCCTGACTACCCTAAGCATTTAAGAAATGCTTTTTTCCTTCCTCCTTCCCTCTCTCCATCCCTTCCTTCTTTTCTTCCTTTTTTTCTTCTCTTCCTTCCTTCCCTTCCTCCACTTCTCCCTCCCTTCTCTTTCTCTCTCCTTCCCTCCCTCTCTTCCTTCCTTCCTTCTTTCCTTCCTTCCTTCTTTCCTTTCCTCCTTCCTTCCTTCTTTCCTTTCTTCCTCTCTCCTTCCCTTCCTAACTTCCTACAGCAGTAAAATCTCCCTCAAATTTTGTCTCTTTTCTAGCACACCCTATGGTTGCACAGCTCTTTTAAGAGCTTTCATGAACTTCACAACTACCGTGGAAGTAGGTAATAAAAGATATTATTGGTAGCAATGCAGCTCAGTGGATAGAGCACTGAGTCCAGAGTCAAGAAGACCTGAATTCAGATTTGACCTCAGATCCTTCCTAGCTGTGTGATCCTAGACAAATCACTTATCTTCAATTTCCACATTGGTAAAATGGGTATAGGAAGTAGCTAAGTGACTCAGTGGATAGAGCTCTGGATCTAGACTCAGGAAGACCTGAGTTCAATCCAGCCTCAGACACTAGGCTGTGTGACCGTGGGAAAGTCACTTAACCTCTGTTTGCCTGAATACACTGGAGAAGGAAATGGCAAACCATGGCATTCTCTTTTTTTTTTCCTTTTTTTTTAAAAAATTTTATTTTAGTTTGCATCATTCATTTCCACAAGATTTTGAGTTACATATTTTCTCCCCCTCTTTCCCCCACCCACCGCCCCAAAACAGCCATCCCAGTGTGTCCCCCCTCCCCCAGTCT
>CM053581.1:229779382-229806325 GCA_028627135.1 Pseudochirops cupreus
TTCCCTTATTTGGTTTTGAAAATCCTTCTTCAGCTCATCTCTAGCTTTAAGGCATTCTTCATGTTTATTGGAGGCCTCTGGTGGGGGCGCTCTGGCTGCTCTCTCCTCCTCCCTCTCTCTCCCATGATCTTTCTTTTCCCCAAAGAAGGAATCTAGGGTTTGGGAGCTGTTCTTACTTTGCTTTTTATGCTTATTCTTACTCACGGTTGTTCAGTCTGTGATTTTTTTTTAAAATCTCTGTGGGGCTCTGCTTGCAGAAGGGAAAGCTCTGTCCCAAATCGCTGGGGTCCTCCCGGCTGCCGTAGCTCTCAGGAAGATGCTGGGACTCTTCCTATTTACTTCTGGCTGACTGGATAGTGAAGACTCCAGAACCGAAAGCCCGAGACCGCAATCCGGATCCAGGCCACTCAATGCGAGAGCACTCAGCCTCTGAACAATCGCTTAGTCGCCCTGCTGTCTGCAGGCCACGGGCGGGAAGCTGCAGCACAGAGGCAGGTGCAAAACCTCTGCCTTTCGCTTTTCCACTCTGGAGGCCTTTTGGCCAGACTGCTCCCCTCCCAAATTCGCAAGTCCCACTGAGCTGCTCGCAGCTGCTGCTAATCTGCTCACCTGAGAGGCTCCTCTGCTCCTCCCGTCCACGGCGCCCCCGGGGCACAGCCCCAGCTTCAGGCCAGGCTGGTTTGTGTTCGCAGTGCTGATATGGTTCCTCGTAGCCGAGCTGACTTTAGTGGGAAGTATCTTTGTGTGCGTTTTGGAGTTCTAGGATTGGTTTAGAGTCCTATTTTATTGGTATTTTGGGGTGGCTATGTGAGAGCTGCGATATGTTGCTGCTGCTATGCCGCCATCTTGGCTCCGCCCCCCCCATTGCATTCTCTCTGCTAAGAAAACCCCATGGACAGTATTGATATGATATGGTCCATGGGGTCACAAAGAGTCAGATGTGACTGAACAACTTGATGACAGCAACAAAAATAGGGATAATAATAGCATTTATCTTCTAGGATTGTTGTGAGGATGAAATAATATGACATTTGTAAAGTGCTTACTTAGCATAGTGACTGGTCCATAATAAGCTCTATATAAATGTTAGTTATTACCACATTTTACAGATAAGGAAACTGAGGCTTAGAGAGGTTGAATGACCTGCCCATGGTCATACTTATGGCTACGAAGCATCCAGGCCATTTGTCTCTTCTAAAGGGAAAAAAGCATTGGAGGGGAGGGCAGGTTGGGGGGGAGGGTTGTTAGAAGCACACACCTTTGTAAAGGGACAGAGACAAAGTAGAGAATGGAACAAGGGAGGGGGGTGGAATAGGAAGGAGGGAGATATACAGGTCCTGGAGTAGGGAGATGCATCTTGCCCTACTGGAAAGTCAGAGGGGTAATGGGCGAGGATATAGGAGAGAGCAGATTGGGTGAGGGGGTACACAGTGGGATCGCTGCTTTGGGATGGTGGGTAGGGGAAAGACAGGGAGAAAATTTGTAACTCACAATCTCATGGAAATGAATAAGGTAAACTAAAAATAAACAGAAGTTTAAAAAGTAAATAAATAAATATAACACCAAAAAAAGGAAAAAAAGCATTAGACTCTGAGAGAGCCGCTGGGTTTCAGGCCTGACTCTGCTACTTAGTTGCTGGGGCGCCAACGGAAATCACTTTGCTGCTCTACACCTTTGTAATTAGGAGGTTGTTTTGTTCTCTAAATGGTTTGAGTAGGTTCATTTTATTTCTGTAAGTAAACTGTAAGTTCCCGGAGATCAGAAACTGAGTGTCTTCTCCTCTTTCATACTCTGCATTTGCTAAGTATTATAGAGGTAGGCAAACAATAGTGGGGGGGGGGGGGCAGGGTGCGACTAAGCAAAGAATGGTTCAGTTTTGATGGAGCTTGGAGATTGTAGATGGGAAAGCTGAAAGGGAAGGGTGCCACCAAGATTGGGAGGGGGCCTTGAATGCCAGGCAAAAGAACTTAAACTTTATTCAGTAAGCGATTGGGAACCACTCCATATTTTTTAGCAGAGGAGTGATGTGAGCAGATCTATGAATTAACAAATAAATGGAAGGAAGGAAAAGCTGTTCAGTTGTATCTGACTCTTTATGATCCCATTTGAGGTTTTCTTGGCAAAGATAGTGGAGTGGTTTGACCTTTTCTTCTCCAGCTCACTTTACAGATAATGGAACTGAGGCATGGCGAATCATACAGCTAGGAAGTGTCTAAAGCCATGTTTGAACTCAGGTCTTCCTGACTCAAGGACTGGTACTCTATCTACTATACTAACTAGCTGCTTTGAAGGGAGGGAAAAGTATTCATTAAAAATGCTTACTATGTGCCAAGCATTGGGCTAGTCCCTGAAGATACAGATATAAATGCTAGAACAATCCCTGCCCTTAAGGAGCTTATATTTTAATAGGAGGAGGTAACACATGAGAGGGAGAGATGTTCTGATGGGGGTCTCTTCTCTTCTATTCTCTTCTCTTCTCTTCTCTTCTCTTCTCTTCTCTTTTCTCTTCTCTTCTCTCTCTCTCTCTTCTCTCTCTCTCTCTTTCTCTCTTTGTCCCTCTCTCTGTCTCTGTCTCTGTCTCTTTCTCTTTCTTCCTCTCTTTCTCTCTCTCTCTCTCTTTCTCTGTCTCTCTCTCTCTTCCTCTCTGTCTCTCTCTTCTTCTCCTCTCTCGCTCATACATACACACACACACACACACACACACACAGAGGCTTGCTATCATGCATACATAGGATCACAGTGTGGGGGAGAGGAGATGTGATCAGTTGATGTAGTCATAGGATACAGTCACAGATAAGGATGTGGTAACAAAGTATCAAAACTTGGTGATTCCTTTATGAAAGAAGAAAACCTCTCTAGATTGAATCAAAATGGGCAACATTATTGGTTGGGCTGAAAATTGTGTGTGTGTGTGTGTGTGTGTGTGTGTGTGTGAGAGAGAGAGAGAGAGACAGACAGACAGACAGACAGACAGAGTTAATCTTGATAACTGGTAACTGAGAGTGTTTTGCAGAGAGGACTCCATGGAAAGAGAAAGAACTTTGAGGTTTGGTGGATACCATTGGAGCAAGTAGTCTTGGCCACGTGTATTCCCTACATGTATGCCTCACTACCATTATTCACTGTTTGTGCTAATTCTTCCCACAGGCACTGTAAGAATATAAGAATGTGCCCTAGGTTTTGGGGGTGAATGTTTTGTAGCTAATGTTTTTACAGTTCCTTTGCTTTGAGTTATTTGAGTCTACTGGCTGACTATTCATGACGAGCACACTGGTGGGGGCTTATGAACTACAGTTTTAGAAGTATAGACCCACAGATGAGACCCTCACATTTAGAAGTAATAGTTATTTTCTGGTGACCCAGTGCAAGTACAAGTTGGGAATATCCCAATGTTACAATAGCATTTAGGGTTAAGAATCCTAGAAATAATCTAGTCATGGATATAAAGCTGCAACTTAATCTAACCCTCTTATTTTACAGCAGAAGTAACTGAGGCCCAGAGAGATTGTGTGACCTGTACAAAGTCACACAAGTAGTAAGTATTAGAGTCAGTATTTGAACACAGATCCCCTGATTCCAAATCCAGTGTTTCTCTATACTATGCCACATATATACACATATAGTGCTTGGGATACAGTTAAGATTAGTCAGCCTACAAGTCTTTACAGAGTGAATACTTTACAGTGCGAGGCTCTATAAGAAATATACTGTTCCTATGTCTTATTAAGGGCAGCTATGTGGTACAAGTAAATAGAGCACCAGATTTAGTGTCAGGAAGACTCATCTTCCTGAGTTCAAAATCTAGCCTCAGACACTTATACCTTGTGACCCTGGGCAAGTTATTTCACCCTGTTTACCTCAGCTTCTTCATCTATAAAATGAGCTGGAGAAGGAAATGGCAAACCACTCTAGAATCTTTGCTGAGAAAACTCCAAATGGAATCACAAAAAGTTGGGCACAACTAAAATGACTGAACAATGACTTCTTAAACCAAAACACCCCTCTCTGACCACCATTTCCCATATGTGTTGTCTTCCCCCATTGGAATGGAAGCTCCTTGTGGGCAGGGACTATCTTGCTTTTTGTGCTTGTGTCACTAACATTCAGTATAATGCCTGGAACATAGTATGCACTTAATAATACTTTTCAGCCCATTAATTCTTGAACAAGGGAGGAACCAATATACGGACACTGGCGCTGTGGAAAAAACTTCATCACCACTCACATTGCAGAGACTTTCCCTACTGATGTTATGAGGTAGCTCCTTGATCTAGCTCAGGACCCTTTTATGTCCTTACCTGTTTTTGTAATGTAGAAAGGCTGAATAAATGGCCATTAATAACATAAAACTGCTACTGGGATAGGAGGGGTTGGCATCCTTAAGTCCTTTCCTTCTAAAGGGGTCACTAGTTCTGGACTCATGAGCATTGTCTAGATCTCTTCCTGTGGAAGTCTAGCCCCTAAAGAGAAGTGATCAGACTCTCTCGAATTCGCTGGATCTTTATAGCCTTTCTCCAGAGCCCTGAAAAGAATGGCTTAAAGTTTAGGTTTGGCTTATGTCTAGGGTCCCACTAAAAAGAATAGTAGAAAGGTAATCAATGTACAATTTAGATAAGCTATAGGACGGTTATTTATTTCCTCCACGCACGATAAATGCTTAACACAGGAGTGCATTGTCAAAAACTTGAATGTGAAGCCATAACTTATATCTCCTTATAAACTTTCATTAGAGGATAATGCCTGTTCAATCTGCCACGTGCAGTCAGTCAGGTGCCATCTCTTCCAGGCTAGGGGAGAGTGCCCTTTTCTCAGCCCTCCTGAGAAGACCCAGAGAAACCCAGGAGCTAGGAAGGAAGAGAGCACCAGAGAGCAATCATTTCTATCAGATTCCTACCCAGGAGCCTTCTTCCTGAGACTTCAGCTTTGATGAAGCTGGGGGTGGGGGAGAAAGGTATAAGGCAACACATAGAACCCAACCAGATACCTTTAATTGCATGTCTTTTAGCAAAAACCCCATTGGGAAGGGCCAGGGCAAAAGTGTTACTGAAAGCAGGCCAACTTCAAGGATATATAAGTGTAGTGCTGGAAGGGTCCCAGGGCTGGGAGGGAGGGACATGCTTATTGGGATATATTCTAGTCAGAGTCAGTGGTGGAGGGAGTGTCCTGTTTATACCCTTTAAGGTAGAAAAAGTACTAACCTTGGGGTTTAAACTTTTCATATCTCACAGGAGATATATTTTTTTCCTCAGGTGGCTCCCTCAAAAAGTTTTTGCTGTAATTGAAATTTATAAATTCTTGGCCCTTCTCTTTTCTTAGGAAACTTGATGGTTGTGTTTTTTTGTTCTGTTTTTGTTGACCTACTGATACAGAGAACTCTTTAGGACGAAGTTTTCTCTATCAAGGTGTGTTGCATCTGATCTACAATTTATAGTCTTAAGAGAGTTACCCGAGGGCACAAAGAGGATGGGTGATTTGGTCTTGGAAACACTGTCCAGTCAAAGGCAGGATTCAAACCTTGGACTTCCTGACTTGAGGCTGGCTCTCCATCCATTGCACTATGCTACTGGGAGTGATGGAGAAGGAAATGATAAACAATTAAATTCATTTTGCCAATTTAAAGAATATTAAATAAAGACTTATTACTTGCGAGGTCCTATACAGTACTAGGTTCTGGGTATTCAAAGATGAAAATGTCACAATATTTTCTAGTAAGGAGTCCAATGATGAGGGTGGGGATCATGATCAGGGATAGGATGTCTACACAAATAGGCTTGAGATATAATAGAATGCAAATGGGGCAAAAAGAGCTAATCACTGATGTTTGTTTTTTCTTCCCCTTTCCTTTAAAAAAAGTTCTTTGTTTATGAAATTGCTGTCTGGAATGGGGTAGAAGAGAGAAGGGTTGGAGAGAAAGGGAGGAAGGGAGGGAGAGACAAACACAGACAGAGACAGAGAAGAGAGAGAAGAGGAAGGTGAGAAAGGAGAGGAGAGGAGAGGAGAAGAAAAGAGAGGAGAGAAAGGGGGGAGAGGAGAGGAGAGGAGAGGAAAGGAAAGGAAAGGAAAGGAGAGGAAAGGAGACTAGAAAAGGCTCTATGAAAGATTTTCAGGAGACAGCTCATACCTGGGCAGCAGGGAGAAGGTATGATTTTTGAATTGGGGTTTGATGGAATGAAGGGACTTGAAGAAATGGAGATGAGAGTGTTGACTCTTTTAATAATATTTTATTTTTTCCAATTACATGTAAAGCAATTTTTAACATACGTTTAAAAAATTTTTTGAATTCTAAATTCTCTCCTTTCCTCTGTCCCTGTCCCTCCCCTCCCCCTGCCATAGTAAGCAATTTGATATAAGTTATACATGTGCAGTCATGCAAAACATATTAGTCATGTTGTAAAAGAATACGCAGACAAAAAAAACCAAGAGAAAAAATAAAGTGAAAACAAATATGCTTGGCTCTGCATTCAGACTCCATCAGCTCTTTCTCTGGAGGTGGACGGCGTTTTTCATCATGAGTCCTTCAGAATTGTCTCGGATCACTGTATTGCTGAGAATAGCTAAGTCATTCACAGTTTTAATTGTACAATATTGCTGTTACTGTTGACTCTATCTTAACAATTAAGTACAACATGAACAAAAGTACTGAGAAAAGAGGGGTCATGACGCAAACAAGGGAAGAAAAGGTCTGGTTTAGCTGGAACCAGGAACCCATAAATGGAAGCTTTATGAGACAAAGCCCTGGAAAGGTGAGTTGAAGCCATATGAAGAAAAGCCTTGAATGCCAGAGTCAGGAATTGATTATTTTTTTCAATAAGAAATGGGAAGTATCTGAAGGTTTCTGATTAAAGACTGATACTCCTCATGCTGGTGCAGTAGGAAGATTACTGGAGCAGGGGTGTGAAGGATAGACCAGAGAGAAGAGTGACTGGAGGCGGAAACACCAGTGGGGAGACTATTACAACATCTTTTTGTATCCATATCCTTTTCTCCACTCCCAGTGCTGCTGCCCTAGTTCAGGCCTTTTCAGAGGAGATCTGTCCAGTGCGGTGGACAGAATACTGAATCTGGAGACAGGTACATCTCCCCTTACTGGGCAACGAGCCCTACATGACCTTGGGTACATTATTGACTTCTCTAGACCTCCATTTCCTTATCTACAAAATGAGGAGATTGGAATTAATTGACCTCAAAGGATGTTTTGATCCCTAAATCTATGCCCCTTTGGTTCTCTAACTTCTTGTCTGGATCACTGTAATACCTTCCTAAGTAGTCTCCTTGTAGCCAGGCCCTCCCCACTCCAAACCAACCTTCACACATCCGCCAAAATCATCTTCCTAAGAAAAGGATCTGAATGTGTCATTCCCCTACCCCAAAATCTTCAATGGCTCCCTACTGACTCTAGGATAATTGTAAGTAACTTGGCTTGGCATTTAAGGCTGTCCACAATCTGACTTTCAGCTACTTTTTCATTTCATTTCATTCATTTCATATTATTCCCTTCCACATATTCTTATGTTCAAACCAAATTGGACTATTAACTATTCCTTGAACTTAACTTGCTGTATCCAACTTCTGCATTCAAGTAGAGTATGCTCTGCCTAGAATTTACTCCATCTCTTTTCAGATTCCTCTTCTTGCAAGGCTCAGCTCAGGTGTCAGTTTCTCTATGAAGACTTCCCAGATCCCCCTAGTTGAAAATATTCTTTCCAACCTCAGACTTTCCTAGAGTACTTTGCCTAGAGCTTTCCAATACTCTAATCTCTCAATATCCTTTATTATACTGTAGCTGTGTTCATATGCTAGCTCCTTCCCATTCCCCACCTTCAATAATAGAATGTAAGCTGCTTGAGGGCAGGCACCTTTCAGTTTTTGTGTTTGCAGTGCCTAGCACAATAGACATTTCAATGGATGAATCCTCTATTGTAGGCTACTCCTTTGTAGCTTTAGCACAGTAATTCAGGTGTCAGAGATGGAATAGTGGTCAGAATAGGGAATAAGAGCCAGTTTTCTACTATTATAGACTTCAAGATTCAAGTACCTTTGGGTAGCAAGAATTGTGTAGATAAATAGTTTGAGGACTTGTTGCTGTTGTTCATCCTTCATTCTCAAAGAGGACCAATGACATCAAGGGTTGACATCTTCACTTTCCAGGGCATTGGATTTAAGTGAGGCAGAGCTGTGCAAGGTCGTCAGCCTCACTCTTTCCTCCAGAGTCATCAGAAATAAAAGTTGGCAAGATACAAGTCAGAATGACTGGAGATGACCCAGGATGCAGTGGGTGATTTAGAAAGGCCAAGGTTTAAGAATGATATTAAAGGACTTGGCTGGAAATGAGAAGACCTTTGTTCTCATCCAGGCTCTGCCACTAAATTGCAATAGGACCTTGAGCAAGTTGAGTCACTTCACCTTTTTGGGCCTCAGTTTCCCTATATGATAAATGGAGATTATAAGACCAGTTTTATCTATCCTACAAGTGTGCAATGAGAATAAAATAAAATAACAGCTCAGAAAGGACTTGGAAAAGAAAAATGTAAACTGGATAAGACCCTTCCCTCAGGTTGAAACGTTTGTACTACTGCATCAGATCAAGAATTGGAGGAGGGGAGCACTGAAGATCAAGAACCTTCAATGATCGTTCAATCCTTCAACAAACACGTGTAACCCCAAACTCAAAAGTCCATTTGCATAAGACTCTCTTCATTGGTGGAGATCAATTACTCAACACCCTTGTCTTCAGGAGGGAAGGAGTTGGCTAGAACTTGAGATAAGAGAGATCCTGGTCTTCTGGTTTCCAGATTTGAGAAAGAAGGAAACTTTCTAGGACTATAAAGTTACAGAACAGATGCTGCAAGCATTAATAGACAGAATTTCTTCATTGAGAATTCCCCCACACCAATGAAGTCATGAGTCATGGCTAAAAATTATCATCACACCCATATATAGGTGAGCAAATTGAGGCTCAGAGAGGCTGACTTGAAACCAATCTCCTGCCTTCCTTGCAGAATCATAATCCGGAATATCTTCATACAGGGCAAAAACATTTGAGGGTAGAACTGACTTGCCCAAGGTCACACAACTGGTAAGAGTTAGAGCTGAGATATGATCCCAAGTCCTCTGACTCCTAATTCCATGGTCTTTCTCTTATACCATATTGCCTTATTTTATTCTTGGAGAAACAAGCTGAGAGGGATGAAGTTACTTCCCTAGGTTGACACAATTGGTCGTTCATAATAATCAAAATAATAATAATGAGTAGCTTTTATATTAAGGTTTGCCAAGCATTTTACAAATATCTCATTTTATCCTCATAACAACCTTGAGGGGGTAGGTGCTAATATTATCTCCATTTTACAGGTGAGGAAATTGAGGCAGAGAGTGGTTAAGTGACTTGCTCAAGATCACACAGCTAGTAAGTGTATGGAGGTGGATTTAAACTCAGCTCTTCCTGACTCAATGCCTAGTACTCTAATCACTGCACCTAGTAGTCAGCAGAGCCAGAATGCAAGCCGTTTTCAAGTATTTGAAGAATTGTCTCATATTAGACTTGTTCTGCCTGGCCTCCAGAGCAGTGGTTGAACTTGGAGAGGTTGGGGGTGGGGGGCGGAGAGAGCAAGAGAGAGACAGAGAGACAGAAATACAGAGAGAAAGACAAAGAGACAGAGACAGAGATAGAGAGACAGAGAAAGAAACAGAGAGACAGAGATAGATAGATCAGACATATAGATAGATAAATTAGAGCCAGATAGATTAGAGATAGCTAGATTGACAGACACATGATAGATAGATAAATAGGTAAGAGATTGGAGACAGATAAATAGATTAGAGATAGAGACAGAGACAGATAAATTAGAGAAGATTAGAGATAGATTGATAGACCTATGGGTAGACAGATACAGAGACAGATGGACAGACAGGTAGATAAAGGCAGATTAGATATTAGATTTAGATTATTACTAATTATTACTAGAATTAGATATTAGATTTAGATTTACTAAATACTTACTATGGGCCAGTCAGTGTCCTAAGCATGGGGGATACAAATACAAATGAACAAGAGAGCCCCTCCTTTTAAGGAGCTTATATTTCTCATGGAAGAAGACATCACATAAAGGGGATCTGGAAAGTAAGATCTGGTGCCAGCAGAGCACATTTCTTCCTTATAACGAAGAACCCCGCACCAACTGGAGCTGTCCAAAAATGAAATGGGCAACTCTGAGAGTGTGAGCTTCCCATATGTGGAGACAGGATGATTCCTTGCCAAGAATTTTAGAAGGGATTTCTGCTGAGGTGGGGGTTGGACTACCTGTAGGTGGCCTCTGAGATCTCTTCCTACTCAAAGGAGGCTTTAATCAAAGAACAGGATGTGTATAAGAAGAGTCAAGCTAGCAGCAAGTGCAGGCTTTGGGGCAGACGGAGGGTGTGTGAAGCTGGGGAGGTGGAATGAGGGAACAGACAGCAGGAATAGTAATGCAGAGGACACCACAGATGTGGGAAATTGGGGTGGGGTAGCTAGCGCAGACCAGCATAGGCTGTCAGAAGCTATCAGGTCAGGATGGCTTCTCCCAGGGAGCCATGTGTTTCTTGAAAGCAAGTACTCCCCATGTCAGTGTTCTGAAGCAATGTTATCAGTGACTCTATGCTAGTTACAGCTCTGGTGTCTATCCTCACAGAACAGGAAGGAGAGATATGATTCATGAACAAGTCCCAGAAAACAGAAGTGACCCTCGCTGTCCGGTCCTTTCTCCAAATCCAGTCCAGGGCTTAACTCTCCACTGTTGTTTATACCTTCCCAGTAACTGTGAGACTCTAGTACATATGGAGATGATGCATGCATTCAAGGAAGCACATTGAATGTCCATTTACACATTATAATTACACCATCCATTACATGATTCATAACGGATCAGCGAGTAATCAGTCTGGGGGTCACTATAAACAAATTAATCCTGTATTAAATGCAATTCTATCATTCTAGCTTGTGAATCAATAGGCCTGTTCATGGCCATTTATGGAATCTGAAGAGGAATATCAGCTCTCAGCCATGCATCACTTTGGAGAGGCCCAAGGGGACCAAGTGCTGTCATCTCCAGCAAGCAACAAGGAAAATCTATGTCCTCCCCTGAGCCTCAGCCTCTGCAGCCAGCAGTGCCCACTTCCTCTCAGCAGGGCTGGCTGGGAGGCCAGGACTCTGGCCTGAGCCTGGGGTGTCAATGGGAGTGGGAGCCGGTCTCAGCAGAGAGGCCATCAGCATTCAGGGAGCGTCCTGGCAAATTCATCAAATTATTTAACCTTTGCCGGAATAAATAATACATGTGCATTCTCGGGATTTATTTTGATTAAACCATCCTGGAGCAGTGCCAGAGAGGAGTCTCAGGAAAGGCAGGAAGGAGGGTTAGTAGTCTCAGGATAGGCAATCAGGAGCTCTGGCCCCGTGCAAGATGGGAGGGGGCAGATTAGGGGAGAGAGTCCTGGTGGCTCCAGAAAGCCCCTGGTGAGCCTTCGGATGGCAGGACAGGGGAAATGAAGCTGGAGGCCCCTAGCTTCAGCCTGCCTGGAATCAGTCTTGCCCTCCCTGTGGCAGTTTGGAATGATTCAGACAGAAAAGAAAGAGAATGAAGCTTTTAAGGCCAGAATTTCCTCTTCTCACTTCCTAACCCATTCATTCTAGACTAAGCACTTAAAGGAATAAGAGAATAGACTAAAACACAGTCTTATTTTCCTGTTCTTCAGGACTTTGTCTCCCTGGGGAAAGAAGACATAGTGAAGTAAGAGATGAGGGTACAGGGAACAGTACAGGAAATAAGGCAGTTTGGAGATGGAAGAGATTGAGGTGGTCTGGGAAGGCTACATCAGGGGTGGTGGTAACCTGGACCTTAGAGATCAGGGAGGGTTTGGATAGGTGGAGAACAAGACAAAGGGCATTCTAGGTAGTATGAAAAGCATGAGCAAAGGGGGCAGAGTTAGAAAAGAACAAGGTGTGTGTAGGGGGCGATTTTATGCTAGGGAAGCAGGGGCTATAAGGTAGGGTGAGGGAGGATAGAGCCAGAGGGCCCAGTTGGTTTAGATCAGTGGTGTCAGAGTTCAGTAGAAACCATACATAAGGATCCCTGTGGGCTGCATACTGACTTAGCTTTTAAAATGTAACAATATCTAGATTTATTATATTTTTATTTATTTTGTTAACTATTTCCCAATTACATTGTCATCTGGTTTGGGCTACATTCAGGAATGTTACAGCTGCATATGGCCTGGGGGCCTTGGAGCCTTGAGCATCAGGCTGAGAAGTTTACATTTTATGTTATAGGCAATAGGGAGCCATGTTTACTAACCTCATAGAACCAAAGAGTAGGAAGGAAATCTCTGAGGCCATTTGATCTAACTGGTACTTGAACAAGAATCCCATGCTACAACATACTCAATAAATGGTCATCCATCTTTTGTTCCAAGTCCTCCCATGAGGGGAAACACACCAACTCCCAAGGCCACCCCCTCTACTTCTAAATAATTGTAATTGTTAGGGGGCAACTAGGTGCCACAATGGATAGAGCACCTGGCCTGGAGTCAGGAAGACTCATCTTTGTGAGTTCAAATGTGACCTCGGACACTTAATAGTTGTGTGACTCTGGGCAAGTCACTTAACCTTGTTTGCCTCAATTTTCTCATCTATAAAATGAGCTGGAGAAGGAAATAGCAAACCACTCCAGTATTTATGCCAAGAAAATCCTAAATGGGGCCACCAAGAGTGAAACACAACTGAAAAAATGAACAACAAAAAAAATTGTTAGGAAGATTTTGGTTGTGGTATCTAAATTTGCTTCGTGACAACTTCCATAGAATTGCCACATTCTGCCCTCTGGATACATACAAGAAGTCTAAACCTTCCTCTTTGTGACAGCCCTTTAAATGCATAGAGACCCCTATCAGGTATCCCCAGATCCCTTCTCCAGGCTAAACATTCCCAGTGCCTAAAACCAAACCTCACATGGCATAGACTAGAAGACCTTTCTCGCTGCCTGGCTCTGGATAGTCTACTTATCAATGCCCTTCCTAACAGTGTGCCCAGTACTCCAGATACCACCTGGCCAGGACAGAGGACAGTGGGACAATCTAGGCCTCCCTAGGCCTGGACACTAAACCTCTCTTGATGCAAGTTTAGATTAAATCAGTTTTCTAGACTGATCTATCACAATGTGGGCTCACCAGAATAATCACAATGATGATAACAGACATTTATATCAAGCTTTAGTTTGCAAACTGCTTTACACATACACCTGAATGGGAATAAAGAGTGCACAAGAAGACATGCTTTTGAATCCAGCCTCAGCTACTTTCTAGCCACGTGGAAAGTCACTTTACCTCCGCGGGCCTCTGTTTCCTCATCTGTAAAAGGAGAAGGTTGGATTCAGTAGCCTCTAAGGAGCTTCCAGTTCTAAGACTATGCCCTTCATGACATAACCTGAGATATTTAAACATGTAATTTTCCATTATGTTGCTAGGTAATGGTTGAGGGGAGTTAAATCATTCAAAATCTTTTTTCTCCTTTCCCAGGATTCCGTTCACCTCTGAGTCTTTAAGGAAACATGGCAGGACTAGTACAGTCTTCTCCATCCATTCCCTGTGATTCACATTGACATCAGGGGAGTGGATTTGATGTCATGGCCAGAGGGCAGCGTCGCTGGTGAGTGGCCCAAGCCGTATGTGTTCCCTGCACATAGATCTCTTCAGAGGACCTGAGTTCAAATTTGAGCTCTGCCACTTGCTACAGTAGCTGGGCAAATTCTCTGTATCTCAGTTTCCTCATCTGTAAAATGAAAGCAGAAAGCCCTGAGGTTTCTTCATACTATAAATATATCCTGTGATCCTATGGGTGGATGACGTCCAGCTTCGAATCTATAATCCCACGATGCCTATATGCGTATTTCTCTGTATGTATTCCTGTTTGCCCCTGTCCCTTCTCCCATTTGGAGGACGGTAAGTTGAGAGAAAGTGTTGCACGATGTGTTTGGAAAGTAAAGAGGGAGGGAAGAACAATTTTTCCTATCATTTATTTCATAATGCTGCTTGATTTTGCTTTGAACTAACATATCCTCTAATTGATCTAGGAAAATGAAATACATGAGCTGGGACACAGAAGCTATACTTTTGAGAGGATGCCAACCCAAGAAGTGCCTAAACCATGGGATGGTTTTCTGGGAACTTTTGAGTGAGGGGAGCCTTGGGTGCCATATAGGGATGAGGAAACTGAGTCAGGCTCCAAATAGGGGAGGTGTTTGCTCCACATCACTGGCTAGTAGCAGTCCTTAGTGGAGTTCACACTCAATGCAAAGTTTTCTGACTCCAAGGCCAGGGTGAGGTCAAGAATCTGGCCAGCTGAGTGAGTGGGAGTTGGAGCCACACTGTGAGAATATGACCTTTATTATGATGAAAAAGCAATAAACTGAAGTGGATAGATTGAAATTCCTAATAACTAAACAATAAGACCATGAAGTACACAAGCAAGAGGAAAAAGGCAGCCTAATCTCATATCTCAGAGCTACTCAGAAGCTATTATGTCAACAGAAAGCATGCATATTTACCCTCTATCTTAACCCCACGAGGAATTTTTAAATACTACAGACCAAAAATGTCCAGTTCAACAAAAATCTACTAAAGACTTACTTAAGTAAATTTATTAAGTACCTACTATGTGTACAGGTCTAGTTAGATGCGCAGTGGACTTGGAGTCAGAAGGACTTGAGTTCTTAGCCTGCTTCAGTCATTCACTGAGTGACCTTGGGCAAGTCACTTAATGTCTCTCAGTCTGTTTCCTCATCTGTAAAATGGGGTCGAAAATACCACCTACTTCATAAAGTTGTTTTGAGGATCAAATGAAATAATATTGATATAAAGTGCTTTGCACGCCTTATAGCGTAATAAGATTTTACTTTAAGAGTATTTTAGTGCTGAGGGGAACTTTAGGGCATAGAATGTTAAAACATGGTGTTATAAAAATACTATTAAAGCAGAAAAGGACCATGAAGATCCAAGGTTCAGCCTGTGCTCTTCAAGGCTCTTTTCTCTCTCCATCCCCTCTGGCTTGGCGAGTCACAAGTACATTATTACAGAGGTGACTCCAAAATCTCTATCTCTGGTGCTAATCTCTTTCCCATTTTTACCCAAAGCCTTCAGAATGGCTCCTCTTGGATATCTTGTCTGAACTTGAAATTCAGTCTTTCCAAACCAGAATTCCTTAACTGTCTCTTCCTCCCAATTTCCCTATTCCTGTTGAAGGCACTCACCTTCCCAGTCTCCCAGGTTTCAAACTTTGAAGTCAGCCTTGACTCTTCTCTCCATCACTCCCATATCCAACCAGCTATTTAATCTTATTGATTGTACCTGAAAACCTCTCTTGAATCCCTCCCCTTCTCTCCACTGGCATGGCCACAGCACTAGGTCAAGTCTTTTTCATTTTTTTCCTGGATTACCACAATAGCCTTCTAATTCATCTCTCTGCTTTTCATCCTTTCCATTCTGACCCAACATCCACAAAGTTTCCAAAAAAGCATCTACCTATACACATATGTGTGTATATCTTTTTAACCTGTCTGTGTGTGAGTGTGAGTGTGTGGGGTGGGGGGGAGGGAGAGAGAATGTCCTCCTATCTCACCCAGGCAGGAAGTAGAGCAGTCACTGATGGGCCAGAATTCAAAGCACATCAAGTGGGGAGCTTTGACCTGCTCCTTTTTCAAACTGATTCAGTCCTCCCCAACTTAGGCAGCCTGGTGGGCTCCTTACTGGGGGAGGGTGCGCCTCGGAGGGGGGGGGCGGGGCTCACCACATTGGTTCTTGACTTCAGTCACCCAATGGCTTAGCCTTCTGCAACCCAGGACTCCTGAGCTCAAGGGATCCACAAGCCGCAGTCTCTGGCGAAGCAATTTCCAGGCTCAGCCACCACCCCAGGCTCTACACTCTTCTGCTTTCCAATCAAACTGGCTTTCACTACCCATCCCCTTGGTATGCATGCCCTCCTCACTTATGCCTTTTAGAATCTTTAGGATGCTTCGGGGCTCAGATCACTCTCCTCTGGGGTCAGATCAGGTATACCCTCGTCCCTAACGCCTTCTCTAGACCTTCTAGACCTTAGTGCTCCTGCCGCCCTCCAATCCTTTTGCCTTTATTTACATTTTTAGGATGCATCCTCCAGTTGAGTGTAAGTTCCTTAAGGGTAAGTGGCTATTCTTCATTTTTATCTTTGCTGGGGACTAGCGGTTATTTCATAAAGATTTGTAGAAAGGAACAGAAGAAAGAAGGGCTAGAAAGGAGGAAAAGAGGGAGGGGGAAGGGGAGCGGGAGAGAAGGAGAGAGAAGAGAGGTCCTGAGAGAGGGGGTGGGAGGGTACCAAAGACAAACCTCTCACTTCCCAGCTTTGCCTGCGGACGGGCCTGAGGGAGTTGCTCCATTGCGGTTTAACCAGGTTTGAAAGTTCCAGTGCCAGGCGGGACCGGTGGGCAGAAGCTCCCGGTGAGAGAGAATTGAGGCCTCTGGGTTCCTGAGGAGAAGTCAACACCAATCCCTGCCCGAGCTACAAGAAACACAGGCCTTGAAATATTCACAATTGCTCAATAATAACCCCAAATAATCTTTCTTGATTCTGTGTATCATTTTCCTCTTAAAGACACGAAATCGCTAATTAGAGTTTTCTCTGAGCAGTTTCCCTTTGAAAAAAAATTAAAAATGTATAAACCCTTCCGCACCGTGTATGTATATTTCATTGCTGTATAATTGGAATCTTCCTCAGTATCTAGGGCGGCCCAGTGACAGCTTTTTAATGTGATACAGACACTAATGCATAGAGATACATTTTTCTTCTGCTAAACTGCTCCATCCAAAAGACTATAGTCCTCCTAATAAGTATTTATGTCAAAACCCTTTTTGGGGGGAATTAGCAGCTGTGGCAGAGTTGAAAGCTGAAGCTCTGATTACAGTATACCAGGAAGCTTGGGGGAGGGGCAGGTGGGGGGGGAGCATTTTTAGAGTGAAACAGTCTTAATGAAGTTAATCACAAAACCCGGGGTATAATTGCTTCTGCTCTCAGACAAAATTTTACTTTTATCTAAATTACTAAAGTGGGGAGAGTGCAATCCACTCTAATTTAGCATTTGAGCTAAAGAGAAAGCTCGTGCACAAGGAGGCTGGAGAGCTTTTGAAACCTCAGGAGACTCCCCTGCTGCCGGATCCAGCCCCGGTCTCCTCCGAAAGAGAAAGCTCCGGTCCCTGTTGGGCTCAACTTTGCTCCCCAGTGCTTCGTACCCAGATGCCCGGGAAGTCAGCAGCAGCCACGGACTAGAGGCTCTGCCCTTCATCCCTTCCCAGGAAAGGGTTGGTGCGGAATGGGGTCTTCCCTCTCTAGGCGCCGGTGCTTTGGAGCAATCCCCAGATTGGTGTGGGGGAAGGGGGCAGAGGGGAGGATAAGGATGAACCGGAAGTCAAGTCAACAAGCATTTAAGTGCCTACTATGTGCCAGGAACTGGAGAAGCAGGCTGGAGAGACAAAGAAAGACAAAACCAGCCCTGGTCCTTCAGCATCCTGGTTCTGAGGGGAGCATTGTGGCTTCACTGTCGGGCTCCAACTTCCTGATCCCCCTCCTGGCAGGAATTAAAATCTCCCTTGGAGAAGGGTGTGGGGGAAAGAGGGTAGAGATGGGTTTTTTTAACTCCTTTCCAGCAACACAATGCCACCGCCTTATAATACACAGAGCCTTGCCACACATGGGAGCTCAGTCCATAGAAATATAGTTTCTGATGGCTTATTTTTTGCAAGATATTGTGGAGTTTGAGGATAATTTTTTTTTAAAGCTGGGATAACTTTCTTAAGTCTTGTGCTCCTTCAGCATCTTATTTTCTTAAAACCAGCCCACAATATTTTCAATGGGGCTTCTTTTTAGCCTAAATTGCCTTAGGTTTTTATGGAAGCAGTCCACAGAAGCCCCAGCCCCCAATTCTATAATGCCTCGTTTTAGTCTTGTTAATATTACTACTGGCCTGGAATGAGTGTTTTCTAACCGACACCCGTTTACTGTTTGAATGCCAACAAAGTTTTGTCTGAAATTTTTGAGGGAGGTGTCTTTCCCAAACTGATTCTTTTACGACGGAATCCTGAAAATAATTTCATTTCTTATCTAGGTCTTTGAATTTAAATAGAATTTACCTCAGATCTGCAGTCTTAGAATTTGGAAACTTCCTTGACTTAGTTTTCATCATTTTTATTTCTCTGTTCAGTTTTGCTTCAGAAGTAGAATTTTGTCTTCCCATTCTGGAAAACACTTTTTGTTTATATTTTTTAATTTTTTTTTCTTTGTAGGTAGTAGATTTCTTTTTCAGAGCCATAATTTTGTTTCTTCCTTGTTATATATATATATATATATATATATGCATATATATATATATATATATATGTACACACACATATACACATATACATATATATGTATGTATGTATCCTGGAATTTTTCAATGTACTTTTAATTTTGTTTTATTGGTTTTTGGAAGTACAACAAGCGTACCCCAACTGGCTTTGCCTCATCCTGCAATTGTTACATTTATTGATATAATGTATTAAAAGTACAGATGCTACTGTATATATACTTACTTGCTATATGTTGATATATGAGAAAGTTATTAGTACTGTTTCCATAATTTGAATTCATGTCTTTTGGAGACTATTGCATTTCTTAAGTATGGCATGTTAATCCAATAGATCATTTGTTGCTGCAATACTGTACATTAATTAATTGCATTAATATTTATGTATTAATGCAGGCACATGTAGAGCAATCTCCAGAAAAGATGGGAGCTAAGATAATTGAGGGGTAATGTCTTGCTTTTGTGTTTGAAAAGCATCGAAGTCTCCTAACATCAGAAGGAGACATTTTCAGGATTTTAGGCAGAAAACGGAAAGGCCACTGATACTAAGGTATATGAAACAATTCAGGGAGTTTTTCAAATCCTATCTGAGACTTTTTACCATGGAGACCTACAGGAGAAATGAACAGTATGAAGTTGTTCCTAGAGATTTCAGACTTGTCCACCTTCTGAGGATGAGGAATTGTTTAAAGAAGTAAGAGCCCTTCTAATCAAAGGAGACATTCCTACTGAATGTCACAGTTAAAACCAGAGAACCCCATGCTATCTATGAATGACGTAGGGGCCTAACCTCTTCCCCCTTCCGTGGCCTACAAATACCAGAGGCCCAAATTTGGCATTTTCTCTGGATATGAACAGAAGAACAATCGTGGCAGACTTGGGTTGCACAGGCAAGAATGTGCCTGCCACATTGGATTGTCCCTCAACCAGACAAAGTGATGTGACTGATACATAGCCTAAGGGGGACAGCTGCAAGGGCAGTGAATTCCTTCATAGGACTAAGCCAGATGTTACCTGGCATGAATGTGTATAAAATTCAGCTGTAATGTTTGAGGGGGGCAGATCAGAAGACCCCTATGCTAATGTTGTCTCCAATATTGTAAAGCACAATGAAAAAGATTGTTCTGGTGCCTTATACATGACTCTCACACATCTAATGTCATCAGAGCTGTGGAGACGGAGGCACCATTGCCAACAAGTCTGAGTTGAGATGGGTACTCCTGAGTCTCAAAAGTCAACATAAGTCACAGGACTCAGGCTCAGGCAGGTTCTAGTCCTTCTTGAGTGTGGGCCGCAGAAACAAAGCAAGGGAACGGTGCCACAGGGGCTGAGCTGCAGTCACAGAACCTGAGATAGTCAGTATGGGGAAAATATTTAGTTATTTATTTATGTTGTTTGAATTTAGCTTTATGTGACTTGCTGTTAATTCATTTTAGTTATATCTGACCCTTCGTGACCCCATTTGATATTTTCTTGGCAAGAATACTGGGGTGTTTTGTCATTTCCTATTTTACAGATGAGGAAACTGAGGCAAACAGAGTTAAGTGACTTGCCCAAGTTACACAGCTAGAAAGTGTCTGCGACCAGATTGAACTCAGGTCCAGAGTTCTATCTGCTGTCTATTCTGTTTATGTGACTAGAGATTGTCCAAAGCTTACCATACAAATTGAACTGACCTCAGAGACACTCTAGGGAAGCTCATTTTGGGTCTACTCAAAAACCTTGAGTTTTGGGTTCCCCAATAGCTTATGTTTTGGTTTTGTTCCAATTTTATTGAATAATTATGCTTTCCAGCTGATATACATTTCTGCCAAATAAGTAAAGCAGATTATATGCTGATAACCTTGGTTGAACTCTATATGATGTGAGACTTAACAGAGATTAGAGAGACACACCTTTTCCCCATCTTTCTCTTCTGCTGAACCAACAACAAAATCCTTTCTATACTTTTTCAGTTTGGGGGTTTGTTCTCAACCCATGTCAGGTGAGAGATGGAGCAATGTACAACTCTGTTTTCCTTGGAGAAGTAGAGGAACAAGGAAATGGAGGGAATGAAAGATTGTTTGTCTGGGGAACATGATTCATGTTGAGAGAAAAAGCCAATTTGGGGCCTATGGTATTTGTATACCACTGGGCATATGGTCTCTGTTCATTCATAGATAGAATGGAGTTCTCTGGTCTTAACTGTGACATTCAGTAGGAATGCCTCCTCTGATTGGAAGGGTTCTTCCTTTTTTAAACAATTCCTCATCCTCAGAGGGTGGGCAAGTCTGAAGTTCCCAGGAATTACTTCCTACTGACACAAGAACAACTTTATCAGGCAATCATCAGAGTAATAGAGCCACTTTTTGCTGTGGACTACATAACTGCGCTTATGTCGGATGTATTAGCAAAGAGAATGCAGCACTAGTCACAAAGAAATGAAAATGTTCTTCAGGAAACCAGAGCAGGGCCAAGAAAAGAGGACATCCTGGGCACTGAGGACAGTCACATTGACCTCATCCTCATCAATTCCTTATTGATCTATTCCCCCTGGTGTTATAGGACCTTATGCAGAGGTAATGGTAAAAATTGAGAATGTGGACTGCAATGTTGCCCTGGACAGTGGCTTTCATATTACCATCGTTTTACAATGTTTTTATGACAGGTATTTGGAGAAAATATCTTTAAAGCCTATGACAGGGTTTGGACTTGATGGTTTGAATGATAAAGACTATCTATCCATACCTGGGATACATTCAGATGAGCTTGACATTTCCTAAAGAAGATACTCACTGCAGTGGCAGCACTGACTGGAACTAATTCTAGTCTTTTGAAAATTCTAGCAGGATACTGTAAGCAACCAGCTGGGGCCCAATACATGACCATTCTGACCATCCACATAGACCATGCAGAATATCACCACTATTCACCTTCTGAACTAGGACCTGAAGTATCTGACTTTGAGGACTCCCCCATACCACAAGAGTAGAAGGATGGGTTGAGGATGGAACTCAGAGGGATGGCAGGCATGTTCTCAATATATGAATGGGATGTGGGTTGTACTTATAGAATCCAGTCCACTGACTCCAGACCATTCATAGAAAGATCTAGAAGGATTCTTCTGTCTATGATGGAAGAGCTGAGAAACCAGCTCAAAGAAATGCTGGTTAGTGGCATCATCATTGACTCCAGAAGCCCCTATGAATCCTCCATTGTAGTGGTGCCTAAGAAAATTAGAAAAATATGGTTATGCGTTGACTACTGAACTTTGAACAAAAGGACTAAAGTGAACCAATACAGTATACCATGGGTGCCATGGGTGCAAGGTGCCCTGCATTGTCTGCTAGGCAGACAATGGATTTCAGTCTTGGATTTGCATTGTAGATACTATCAGATTCTCACATTTGAAGAAGACGAGGAAAAGACTGCTTTCATCTGTCCAGGGACTCACAAGCTAACTGACCAATGGGAAGTTAACTCATACAAAGTAGTTGACACAAGACTGGGCAACTTGCCTGTTTATAAAATAGCCCCAGAGGATGAAGGGGCTCTTTGAGGATTATTCACCACAATTACCAACTCCCGTAGCAAAATTAGCTGGACTTTATAATGGGCAGGTGGAGAGAACTGATGGATAGTCCCTACCCTGAGGAAAAGAGATTGTCCACCAACTGACTCACATGTGGGCACTGAATGTGATACATGTGATGAAGGAAACTGTGTATCAGTACTGGGCAGGAAAACAGAATCCTTGAGACAACTCCATTCCTGCCCCAAACTGCTACAGAGACTCAGAGGGTACAGCTTCAATGCACAGAACAGGAACATATTGATAACCAACCTAACATGGCTGCCAACCCAGGTATAGACACATGAGTCTATAATGATTCTAATATATAACAGCTGTGGTTCAGTCATTTTTCGGTTGTGTCTGATTCTTTGTAACCCCATTTGGGGTTTTCTTGGCAAAAAATACTGGAGTGGTTTGCCATTTCCTTCTTTAGTTCATTTTACAGATAAGGAAACTGAGGCAAACAGGATTAAGTGACTTGTCCAGGGTCACACAGCTAGTAAGTGTCCAAGGCCACATTTGAACTCAACACAATGGGTCTTCTTCACTTCAGACTTGGCACTTTATCTACCACATCACCCTAGCTACCCATTATAATGGTCACTAGCCACTAGGTCTGGGAGGACTACAGAAATCAATCAGTGACAAGAGAATTAGCCCAGCCACTAGGTTAAGTCATGACGGTACAGGTAAACCTGAAGATATAATTATGTACGTATCTAGGTGACAATACTAGAGACTGCCCATGTGAAATGTGCCTGGCATGTTATTGCGTGTTTATTGCTATAACATGTCCATTACTGTGTGTTCGAATATGCCTGTTTTATTTTATTTTGTTGTGTTCATCTATGTTTTGTGTTATGTTCATGCTATAGCAAAGTCTATTTATTGTCTCATGTATATTCCACTGCTTATAATTAAGTTGAATTTTTACATAGACATATTGATAGTGTTATCAGTGCCGCTAGCTAGCTTGTTTTGCTTTGTGGGTTGGCCAAGCCTATCTCTTTCAATTGATTGCTGTGTGCTATGCATAGGCATGTAGTTTCAAATGTGCGTGTGTTATGTCCTATATGCAGTTAGTGTGTTATAACAGAAGTATCCTCCCAGGTGATGCTCTGTATACTGCCATCCATGTCTATTTGGTGGATTGCTAATGTCCATTTGTTTTATTTCAGTTTCAATGGTACCAAAGGGTGGTTACCTGGTACTCCAGAAAAATCATTCTTATTGTTTCAAAGTGCTAGTGTGTTTGTGTTTATACTGTATTTTTATAGCCTTACCTTAGCTCAGTGGATCTCAACTTTCCTAATGCCATGACCCTTTAATACAGTTCTTCATATTGTGGTGACCCCCAACCATAAAATTATTTTCGTTGCTACTTCATAACTGTAATTTTGCTACTGTTATGAATCATAATGTAAATATCTGATACGCAGGATGTATTTAAATTGAACATAACCCACAGCAAGGGAATGCAAAGAGTGGGGGCAAGGGAGGAACGTAACCCTGGTCCACAAACCCGTTGGTATAGAACTCTGTCCTTATTGATACACCTGTGGGAGGGGCAGGGAGAAGTTTGTGATGTGGCAGAGAGGAAAGCTCTTCAGCTTTTTTTGGACCTTCTTCAAGTTGATGAGTCTTCAGATTCTTGATGCTTTTGGCTTCCATCTATGAGAAATGGAAGACAGAAGATGGAAAAGATCAACCTCATTTCAGGTTGCTGAAGTAAAAGACTCCAGGGCAAAAACTGGTATGAGAAGAGCTGGCAGTCTCCATCAGATGAGTTTTCTTGGCTATGTACTGTTATTGTTGAGTCATTTCCAGTGTCAAGCTCTTAGTGATCCATTTCTTTTTCCAGCTCATTTTACGTATGAGGAAACTGAGGCAAACAGGGTTAAGTGACTTGCCCAGGGCCATACAACTACTGTGTGTCTGAGGCCCATTCTTCATGTAATGCTTTCTGGCATTGAGTCATGAAATACCACAGTTTCATAGGATCATATATTTAGATCTAGAAGGATCCTTAGAGTTCGTCTACTTCAAATCTCTCTTTCCCTCCTCCACTTTACAGATGGGGAAACTGAGACCCATTGAGGTTAAATGATTTATCAAGATCACATAGGTTCTAAGGGACAGAATTGGCATGTGAATCCAGGTCCTCTGGTTCCACATGACACCTCTCATCTCCAAAGAAATGAAGCTGAGAATCAGCTCAAGGACAGTGTAGAGGTACATGGTCCAAGCAGGCTATAATGCAATGTAAATGAGGATCTGCACATGAGAAATGATATGAAGGATGACACCATGGAAATGTATGACCCAAAAAGGATGGGCTGCTCATGTAATGAGAGAGAGTTTTTGTGATCCACTGGGTTCCACACAAAGTGAAATGAATAAAAGGAAGACCCCTAGCCCTTTGAATGGACCCACTGTAATGGATTTGTGGAAGAACATAAACTAGACTAACACAAGTTAGATCAGTCTAAATGGGAGGAGCACCTCCATGTGGCAGCTAGGTGGCATAATGGATAGACCAGGAGTCAGGAAGACCTGAGTTCAAATACAGGCTCAGACATGTCCTAGCTGTGTGACCTTAGGCAAGTCACATAAGGTCTCTTTGCTTTGGGTGCCTCATCTGTAAAATGGGGATAATAATAGTGCCCACCTCCTGGGGTTGTTGTGAGGATCAAATGTGATCGATCATATTTGTAAAGTACTTTACAAATGGTTGTGCTGTATAAATGCTAGCTATTGTTAATGTTCATTATTGTTGTTGTTATATGGTCAGAGATCCACTGGAGAATTAGAGTGTGTGTTTACCAAAACATCTCACATTGACCCTGGTCAGGGATAGGTTCCAGAATTGTACAGGACTCATGCTATGCTTGGATTCTTGGAGAGCCTAAATCAGAACAGGCACCTCTTCTCTGGATGTGTCGTTGTTGTCATTTTTCAATTGTTTCAGACTCTTTGTGATCCCATTTGAGGTTTTTTTGGCAAAGATGCTGGAGTGGTTTGACATTTCCTTCTCCAGCTCTTTTTATAAATAAAAAAACTGAGGCAGGCAGGGTTAAGTGACTTGCCCAGGGTCACACAGCTAGTAAGTCTCTGAGGCCAGATTTGAACTCAGGTGGAGGAGTCCTCCTGATTCCAGCCTGGAGCTCTATCCACTGTCCACCTGGGTTACAGAATCATAGAATCTCGGAGTTAAATGGGACCACAGACATCATCCAGTCTAATCATACCTACATAGGAATCCATTCAACAGCGTGAGGACAGCAATCACATGTCCTTTCCTCCCCCTCCCCTGCACCCCCTCCTCCCCCAGCCTTTTCTTCAGGAAAGCATTCTCAAGTCTTTCTGATGATCTCCATCACTTGTGGTCTTCTCACTGTCCTGGTCACCCACCTCTGGACCTCCAAGTGGGTCGGTGTGCTTCCTGAAACAGGGTGCCCCAAATGAATGATAACAGCAGACATTATATGGCACCTACTATGTGCCAGGCACTGTGCTGAGCACTTTATCGTGATCTCATTTGTGATCCTCACAACAACCCTAGGAGGTAAGTGCTATTATTATCCTCATTATTGGGGAAACTGAGGCAAGCAGGTCACATAGTGTGAAGTCTGAAGTGTGAAGTCAGTGTGAAGAATAGCTCTTCATCTCCATGAGTCAATTTAAGAGAAATTATAGCTACCTCTTTACCTTGTTACCCACGTTATATTGTATATTTTCTCAAGCTGAACAATGTCCAGCTACCATCAAGGAAGAGATTAGCTAGGCAGTGCATGAGAATAAGAGAGAAAAGCACTTTTTCAGTCAATCAATAAACAAGCCTTTATCAAGTGCCTACTGTGTACCTATCACTGTGCTAGGTATGGGTATACAAAGACAAAACTGAAACAGCCCCTCCCTTCAAGGAGCTTATATTCATTTGCTTTTGAGGAGTTTATAACTTTCTTGTATCATTAACCCCTTTGGTAGTCCTACAAAACCTAGGCTTATTTTTAGTAGAACAATGTTTTAGAAGCATAAAATAAATATATAGGATTACAATGGAAATCACCTCTGTTGAAATAGTTATAAAAATTTTTTTTAAAGTCTACAGATCCCAGATTAGGAACCCCAGTTGTAGAGGAGGTGGACAGAAGTATTTATTTCCTAATTTGAGTCATGGGTTCACAGAATATTAGAGCTGGAAGGGGCCTTGGATACTACCTAGTCTAAATCTCTTTTTTTTGTTGTTTGGATAAATCAGTGTTATTTTTAAATAATTTTTAAAATTTTAATTGTATTTTCCCAAATACATGTAAAGATAATTTTCAACATTCATTTTCTTTTCTTTTTTATTTTCTTTTCTTTTTCTCAACATTCATTTTCTTATAAGATTTTGAGTTCCAATTTTTTCTCCCTCCCCTTTCGTCTCCCCAAGGCAGCAAGCAATCTGATATAAATTATACCTGTACAATCATACTAAATCTCTCTCTTAATGGAGTAGGAAACTGAGTCCCTGTGTTGGTAATGGAATTTGGAGATGCTTCTGTATTGGCTTGGTTTTTGGGTTGAGTGTTAAAACCCAGAGCTTGTGAATCCCACTTGTGGGATGGACTAGTTGATGTGAAGAGAGAGGACTGAACTGGGAGGAGTCGTGAACTGTGAGAGAGGCCCAAGCCTAGAGAAGGCCAGAAGGACTTTGGGAGAGCAGTATCCAGCATTGTGGAGCCTGAGTTGCTGAGAGAAAGACTGCTAAGAGCCTGTTGGAACTGCCACCTGGAACTGCCACCCGGAACTGCCAAGGACTGAGGAGGCATGGCTGTGATGCCGGTATTTTGTCTGTCTGTTCTGATGTTGTTTTGCCAGATTCACCTGCTGGTGAAGGACAGTGTTGCTGTTGTAGAGGTCCTGTAACCTGACTGTTGGTTCAGCAGCCCTGGAGGAGGATTTTCCTGTTGTATGTTTACAGAAATCCTGGAAGAGGGCCTTGCTGAT
>CM053581.1:229806825-229836277 GCA_028627135.1 Pseudochirops cupreus
GAATAGTACCTGGATTGAATTGAGAACTTGCTAAAGGAACAAGTTACACTGTATTTTGACTTCTTCTGTTCTGTGAATGTTTGCTGAATAAATGGGGTTTACTATGCTGGTAATCTGAACCTTGGAAGTTGCCTTTGCTTGACATTACGGTCCCAGAAAGGGGAGGTGAGTTTCCCGGAAGGAGAAGAGACCTACCACTGTAGCTCATGTTCCTTGGCTCATCAGTTCAGTGTTTCTCTATGCCAAGATTCTTCCAAGCTTCATGTCAGGAAACCTCTGAATATAGAACCCCAGGGTTCCCCATCCAGAATCCCAGCATCATAGCATAAGACAGTGTTCCACATCCTTCCTTCAATAATTATAGACTTCCCAATTGAATCAGTCGATCAGATGTGTGACTTGTGTACAATCAAAGCCTAGACATCTCTATTGAGTCAATCAATCATTCATTTCATCAAAGGTATTAAACTAAAGAGAAACCTAGATAATTAAAAAGAGACTCCATCACCTCTGTGGGGCTTGTATAAAAACAAAAGGCTAGTTTGCAGTTGAGTGTGTCTACTCTCTGGCCAACATAGAGGAGAAAACTGTTATAGCTATGCCTCTGAGAGAAAATTGCTTGGGGAGGAGAGAAGTAAGAGAAAAGGTTCTGTCTTTCCCTTCCTTCCCAACCTTCTCCCCTTTAACTAGAGGGAGACCTGACAAACTTTGAAAGGTCCAGAAGATCTTGGACGTACAATCAGCCTCCTAGCAGTAAGTGACTATGTCCATGGTATGAAGTGAGTGCAATCTAGGCACATTGAGGAAAAGCAGCTTCAGGATTCTTGAAGGACCTCAGCAGAAAACTACACAATGCCTAGGGTAACTTCATGAGGTCCCTGCCATGGGAAGAAAAAGATTTGCAGAAAAAAGAACTTCTAGAAACTTTGAGCTGCCGCTGTTTTGCTACATGCCCTCTCTAAGCTTGATCTCACCTTACTCTGGACTCTGTATATACTCTTGGAAAGTGAACCCTAGTTTGGGGGGATGTTTTGTGTACCAACTGTTCTTAATTATATCCTCTTAGTAAAAACCCATTTCTAACTGCTAATTAAGTCTGGCTGACTAATTGATAACAACTGATAATCAACAGAGTGAGTATAGCAGTAGGGTCTCAGGAACTATAGCGGTAGAGAGCAATCTCCCAACCCCTTAGGGCTACCCTTAGAAACCTGAGCAGAGATGTAGCCAGCCTTACTCTGGGGACCCAACCTTCCATGTGTGAGTGAGGGTTGGGAGAATAAGTCCAGAGTCTGGGCTATGGTAGCATAGCATTTAGAGCTAGAAAAGATTAGAGATTGTTTTATTGAAACCTTCCTTTTACAGATGAGGAAAATGAAGTCCCAAGAAGGTAGTGACTTCTCAGAGATCACATAGGTTAGAAAAAGGCTGAAACAGAATTCAAACCTAGGTCCTCTGACCCAAGTCTCCTATATTTCCTATTATGCCATGTTGTTTCTCTGAGGAAGGCTCTAATGCTTTAAAGATTTCCCAGGTGACCAAAGGAATGTGATTGCACTGAACCATAGAACACGATCCCCTGACCTTGACACTGAGGTTGGTTGTGAGGTTTTGTCTTGTGTATCCTCTAGGCTAATGTGACTCTCTTGTTCCTTCTTGTGTCTGGAGCATGCTTGAGAAGGCTGCCATTGTTCCACAGAGACTGGGTTGGGTTGAATCAGGGTGTTAATATCATAGAATGTTAGCTCTAGAAGGGGCCACAGACCATAGAATGTGAGATCAGGGAGAGACCTTCAAGCTTAGAATGGATTGTCATTGATGGAAGGGGTCTTTAGTCCAAATCTCTCATTCTATAGATAAGGAAACTAAGAACCAGAAAGAAGTTATTTGTTCAAGGTCGCACAGTTGATTCACACCAAACCCGTCCTAAAACATAGATTAAAGAAAGCTAACATACACACGGTCAATTTAACTGGCAATTAAACAATTTCCCCTACGCAATTAACATCAAGACAACTAACAATTACTATGTGGAGCACATTTACACCCCCATAGTCCATATTTACATAGAACAACAATTACCCTGATAACTAATATCTTAACAGTAACCAAAGCACATTTGTGAAACCATTTCAAGGAGGAAATTCATCCTATCCCTTATGCACAGTAAATAGCTTGGGTTGGTTTGTTGTTTGGTTTTTTTTTTAAATTGGAATTGCAAAATTAAATAGAGTTAAGTATGGAATCCATTTAAATGATACCAAGAATGAAAATATTTACTATTTTGAATACAACTGATCACTATTTTGAGATTTCTAATAGATTTCACGAGAATAATGGGCAAAATGATTACCAAATACTTTTCAAGATAGGCATTAATATCGAAATGTTTTGGAATTAGACAACCTAGAATGCAAGAATTGGAACATAAAAATGTCAGAATTGGAGGAGGGGACATAAGACCATAGAACGTCAGCACTGAAACAGACCTTAGAACATAAAACATAGAATGCCAGAACTCATAGAGACCTTAGAACAAAGAATGTTATTATAATCTGTTGTCAGAGCTAGAAGTAACCTTCGAATGTCACATGTTAGAACTTGAAACACCAAATGTTAGCACGCCCATCTCCCCACTTTACAGATGAGGACACCGAGGTGGGACTAAGAGATGGAATTTTTGCCCAAATGAATACAGCAAGTTAGTGACAAAGCAAAGACTGGACCCCAAGAGTCCTGAGCCTTATTCTAGAGCACTTTCCCCCTCAGCCCATTGCCTCTCTCATTCAGCTCTTGTTTATAGCTATTTCTTCTCCTCTCTCCCCCTCCCTGGTTATTAGGCATTGACATTCTTTTAGGCCAACCATTTCTGAATGGGGAGGGGGAGACAGCAAGCAAGAGACTATTATGAGCCAGGTGACAGAAGCAGAAAGGTGTGGTTCTTATTCCCTTGCATGGGCTTTAATTAGGGGGCTATAATTATATATGCTGGAGTCACCTGTGCATTATATGTGACCACAAACCTGGAGCCCTGGCTAGAAAACCTGCTTGTGGCAGAGCGGCTTATGAGAGCTAGACCTCCTGTTTCTGAGGCAACACTGACCTTCGGATGACAGGATGTGCTAAGAGCTCTTATTGCAGACTGGAGCCATCAGGTAAATGATTATTAGGTGGAGAATAGAAGTGTCAACCTAAGCACAAAACACTAGCTTTCTGCTTAGTGATGGGCGTTTAACTGAGCAATGTTACATCAACGGCTACCTCTTTATGTTCCCAGGCACCAGGTAAAGTTTTCCGGCTAAATGATGGACATTAAGTGGGTAATATACACTAACAGTTACATCTTTACATGCCCAAATCATCAGGTAAATGTATACAATTCAGGAAAAAAAACACTGTCAAATTAGTTGTTTGCCTCTTGGCCTACAATAACTAACATCTCTCTTTTCCCAAGATTTCAGCAAATAGAGTTTACTCAAGAATTGTAATAAGAAAAATATGGAGGGAGCTGAATTTTTTTAAATTAACTTTCATATTTCTCCTTGGAAATCACATTTCAGTACTCAAGGTTAGAAGTCTAGCTTTGAGCATTCAAGGAAAACTGTGACTCACAAGAGTCTCCTTGTCTAAAGGTAACTTGATGTTGCTCTCCCATCAGATGACTTATTGTAAATATATTTGTTTATAAATGCAAAAAAGTTTAAATCGGCTTCAGTGATTCTGGTGGTTTCTAAACTCTTTCATTTGCCAAATTTCCCGGGAATAAAAATGAATTTGTATTCAGTCTATCCCAGGTAATGTCAACAGTCTCCCATTTATTCAGTCAGAAATGAATTATAAATCAAATTTATCAATTCAGATCATTCATCTTTCTCCTTATACTTGTGCACTCTAATTTTACTTTTTCATTGTTTTAAAAAGTCATAGGAAAAGTCATATATTATAAAGGAGTAGCATGAGTAGATGAATTGTCACTGGTGGGAGCCAATTTTGTACTCAGCTCTGATGCCTCTCCAAAAGTGTGGCACATAAACGTTATTGATGGTCCCCTAGCCCTTGTTCTGCGTCCTGTGAAATTCTGTCAAACATTCCAAGGTCCGCTGGGCTGCTGGTGAATCACCTCTGTCCCCTGGGGAAGTTGAACAGGGTCAATGGTCAGTGTGACATTTGCTGACTAAGCTACTCTTTGATATCATTCTTTGCTAAGTACTTACCTCTTATAGCCCCAACCTAGAACTTTCCTTTCTGCTTCTTTGGCCAAGTACCCCCGGGTAGATAAGCTCTCCTCTTGGAATCTTCTTGTGTATGGCTTAACTCCAGTATGGCGTACTCTAGAGATGATCACTGAGTTCTTGATCTCCTTGACTTTAGAAGACTGTAGTGTATAGTGGAAAAAGCATTATACCAAAGGGATGGAAGCCTAGGTTCTAGTGTCTATGCTGGCACTAACTAGCTATGTGACCTTAGGCATAGCATTTTATCTGTCTAGGCCTCAGTTACTTCACTTATAGAAAGGGTCCTTCTTACCTGCCTGAAGTTAGGGGGCTAGACTAATTGGGCCTTTAAAGTTCTTTCCATGTATGAAACAGATGATTTTGTGACCTATCATGAGCCAATTTCTTACCTGCTTCCCCAAAAGGTTGAGGGGAATTGTAATTCCTTGTAGATAGGAGCAGCCATGGCAAAACATATAAAGCATAGACTCATAGAATGATAAACTTGAAAGGACTTTATATGGCCTATGGCACTGAATCTCACAAGTCATTCGTTGATTTCTGCCCCTATCCAGAGTTTTCCCTCTTAAAGTCAGAATTTGACTCATGTCCTCTTAAGATTCCTCTAAGTACTTAAGAATTTTGGCTTTTGTCTGGGTCTTTACAGAAAGAAAAAATCCTTGCAAAGACTTAGTCTAAGAAAACATTGACTTTAGGACAGGTTTTATTTAACTCTACAAAAATTGCAAAAGACTGGCCCCTAGTAAACATTTAATTCAACTCTCCTCCTTTTCTACTGGGTCCTAGGTCCTGGAGTGTCATATCATCCTTCTAAATTGTATTACTCTTGTGGGAATTGACTGGTCCACACGGACTCCATCTTGTGGCTGAATTCAAGACCTACCTCAGTTCCCTTTCCATTCAATTTTGGGTCTAGTCCAATTTCTGTCTTGTAAGAAAACTTAATGTATTTATGGGAATTGTGAGAAAACTTTATTGCATTGTTTGGACCTAGCCCTACGTGACTGGGAAGCATGACCACCTCTACCTGATGCCTAGAGACCCTTCACTAAGAACCTAGGTTATGCTGACCAGAAACCCAGTCAGACCCAAAGATTGATATAAGGAGTTTTCTCACAATTATGGTCACCTCAAGCAACCCATAGGTCTTATCCGAAAACTGACCCCATACTGGTCAATCAGTTACTAATTTTCTTGTTCTTCAGAAAGTCCCTAATCTTTCTTCCAATTAAAAATCAAATTACCTAATCTTATATCCTGGTTTAGATCTTGTTAATTGTTTTCTTTTAATGCATAAAAACCTGTCTCCCCCTGTATTTGGGATCCAGTGCTAAGCTGAGGAGGCCTGGTCTTGATTTGTTATGCATTGCTTAATAAATCAGTATGCTCAAAGCTCGAACTTTTGTTTCCTCAGTCATTTCAGATTTCACCCATCACATTCTTTTTATGTTCTTCTTCCCTGTTACCCAAAAGGGAAAGCACTTGGGGTTGCTAGAGAGTCACCTCTCCCATGAGACACAGTTCTCCCAAGAAACAGTACATATGTAGCCCTCCACATTTTTTGTATTACCTTGGGATGCAGTGCCTCGGCTCAGAAATATATTCTGAGTTGCTAGAGAGCCAACCTCTCTCTATGGCCCGACATAGTCTACGTAACTCACAGTACCAATAAAGGCGATGACTTTGATTTTCCACATTGTAGTTCCATTCTTCATTGCCTCTGAGCTTTGTCTCCCACTTGGTCCAGGAATTTCCCTTTTGAGTTGAGGAAGGTTAGTCTAGGAGCTCTTGTGCTGGTCCAGGAACTCTTTTACTAATCACTCCATCACTGCTATTCCATTGTAACCATTTAAAATTTCTGTAGCTTCCAGATTAGTCCAGGAGCTCCATGATTAATGTCCTACCACCGATTCTATTTATTACTGTTCCTGGAGCTTCAGGGTTCTCCAGAACACACAGTTACATCTTCAATTTTAAAATAAAAGATTTGGATGAGATGACTTCTTTGGCAGAGGTATGCTGGTAAGTGTTTAATAACCAGCTGTCTGGACAAAAAAAAAACCCAACGTATAATACAACACACTATTAAGTTCATCCTGCTTTATGAACATTTTCTCCATGACTTTAAGCTTGGACAATCAACAAAATAATAAATCAAGCCTTGATTTGTAGCATTTTCCAGTTTCTGAGGTATAAGTGTTCACACAATGGGTTCTTTCTAGCTGGTTGGAGCTGACTCCAGCATACTCCTGCTCTGCTCCCAGGTCTTTTTCCAGTTAAAAATCCTATGATATTTTAGAATCCTTTCCCCAGGCACACCCCAGGAGCGGAACCAGACCCTTGCTGATCCAAGACAATGGTTATTGTTTATAACTATCCATGGAAGAAATCCCTCTCCCTTCCCCAAAACAGGGCCATCCTTCCTTCTCAAAGGAAGTCCTTTGAGGCCTTGCTTTCTTCTGCACTGTACAGCACAGGTGAGCTAAAGATTCAAGGCCATGGAACTGTCAGTCAGGAAGATAGCCCTGGCCTCCCTCGACTGCATGTTTTCCTTCTAGGCCAGAATCTGGCTTTGCCCATAAATTGAGCTGTAGTATTGCGTTGACACATGGTGTGTTACTGTAATTAAAGGTCTGTCAATGTTTCCATTGGAGATACGCTTTTCCAAGGGTGCCTAACTCTTTTTTGTGAGCCTGAGAGGCCCCAGTGGCGTCCTCATTGTGCATTCTCAGCAGGTTCCGAGGTCGTTATGCGAGTGTTAATGTTCCGTTACAATATACAGTAATGAATTGGGACTTTCAGAGTAATAGCAGTTCATGGTATTGGCCAAAACGAGTGTATTCATCTTAATTTTAACATCTACTGCCTTTGAGAAGCTTTTATAATTAAATGTTTGGTTGCACTAGCAAATAAGAGGAAACTAGTCTCCTTCAGCTCTCAAAAGTCGTACCCTTGCTCCAGGTTTCCTTTCCTGTTCTTACAAACAAAAGAGATTGCTAATGGCTTTGCTGGGAACTTTCTGCTCTGCTGGATCCATCAGCTGCTAAGGTGATTTCACCAAATTGCAAGAGAACTATCGGTTCGTCAACAAGTGTTTGCTAAGAGCCTACTATGTGCCAGGCATTGTCCTAGGCACTGAAGATACAAAAAGAGAGGTGAAATAATCTCACCCAAAGTTCCTTCTATAGGAATAGACAACATTTACCTATATGGGCAAGAATATGCTCTTCTTCACTCTCACTGAGACCTTTAATCCCTTCTGGGGTGTGCTAGTAAATGTTTAAAAACCAGTTCTTTGAAAAGCTCAATGCACTTTTACATTTGATCTGCATTAACATTTTCTCCATCTCTTAAGTCTAGACAATCAACAAAACAATAAATCAAGCTCTGATTTGTAGCATTTGCAGTTTCTGAGGTGTAAATATTCACACTGAAAACATACCAGTCAGTTCTCCCAAGCCAGTATGATCTTACTCCAGCATACTCTTCCTGCCCACCTCAGTACTTTCTCAGGCTGTTACCTTCACTCTGAATTCCCTTTCCTCCCTTTCCAGTCTTGACCCCATAGTTAGCCATTGCAGCTCCACACTGTGCTCTGCTCTCACATCCCTTGCCCCTTTGTCCTATCACTACTCATCTCTTGCCAAACCTTATCCTTGAATTATTCCCACCATCTGCTTCCTCTGCTGCTACTCACAGGGATACTATACAAAGGTGGAGGAAATCCCACAACCATGCTGACTGGGTACGTTACAAATTCATATTATCCAATGCCAGCAGGGCCCTTGTTGGAACAAGGTGGTCCTTTTATCCCTTTCTGGTCAATTCCCTCTCACCCTCCACAAAAGCTATTCAAAACCTTCTCCTCTGTCTTCCAGACTTCTACCCTGTCTTCCAGACTTCTACCCTGTCTTCCAGACTTCTACCTCTCCCCTTCTCCCTCTCTGTTACCTTGGCAAGATCTTGTCTTTGATTTTACTGAGAAAATTGAATCATCCAACATGAACTCTGTCTTTGCGAGTTCTCTCATGCAAAAATCCCTTGAAATCGTTCCCTATTATCCTCATGACAGAGGTGATGCTTCTCCTTGCTAAGGCAAGCTCCTCTACATGGGCTTGACCCCAGCCCTGCTCATCTTTTCCAGCCCATTATACCCTCAACCATTACCTCCTCCACATAGACTTAAACTACTCCCTATTGACTTGTTCCTTCCCTACTACTTTCAAATATACCCAAGTCTCTTTCATTCTTAAAAAGCCTTCACAAGACTCTACCAGTCCCCTCAAATTATCATCCTCTATCTCTTTTCCCTTTCTCAGCCAAACTCCTGGAAAAAAGCTAGCTATACTCAATGCCTCCATTTTCTCTCCTCTCCTTAACACTTTGCTGATCTCATCACTTAACTGAATCTACTCCATCCAAAGTTACCGATGATACAATTGCCAAATCTGATGGATTCTTCTTTGTTTCCATCCTTCTCAAGATATTTGCTCTGTTTGACGCTGATAATAACCCTCTCCTCCTGGCCCCTCCTTTCTGGGGGATTTTGTGACACTCCTCTTTCCTAAGTCTCCTCCTAATGATCTGACCATTCCTTCTCCACCTCTTTTTTGGGTCTTCATCCATATCATCCCCTCTAAGGGCAGGTGCTTTACCAGTTTCTGTCCTAAGCTTTTTTCTTTTCTCCCTCTACACTCTACATGATCTCATCAGTCTGTATGGGTTTAGCTATCATCTCTATGCAGATGATTTCCAGATTTCAATATTCAGTCTCTGTTTCTCCCCTAAATTTTAGCACCACTTCACCTGCTAGACATTTCAAACGAGATGTCTTGGAAATATCTCAAACTTAACACATTCAAAATTGAATTCACCATCTTTCTCCCCAACCAATCCTCTACTCCAGACTTCCCTATTTCTGTCAAAGGGGCCACCATCTTTCCAGTCTCCTAAGTTTGTAACTTTGGCATCATTCTTGACTCTTCTCCCTCTCCCTCTCCCACCCATGACCACATCTTGCAGTTTCTATCTCCACAACATATCTTGCATCTGACCCCCTTGTCTCTCCTCACATAGTCACCAACTTTGTTCAAGTTTTTGTTGCACCCCTCCTTTTGATTACTGCACTGTGTCCCTGGATATTCCTTTCTCTCTGGGTTTTTGTGACATTCCTCTCTCCTGGTCTTCCTCCTACTTTTCTACTCACTCCTTTTCCATTGCCTTTGATGGCTCTTCATCTATATCACTCTCCCAGACTGTGGGGTCCAACAGATGTCTTCTGTCTTAATACCTCCTATGAGAAGTATGCTTGCTCAGTGATAGCTGCAAGAAAACAGATCCAGAGAGACAAAAAAAAAAAAAGGCAACCTAGAGAGTCCTCTGTGACCCAGGGCTAAAATCTTGTCTGCTTACCTCATGACTCCAGCCTTCTCAATCAGTGATGATGGTCATTCTTGATTCCTCATAGGGTTATTTTGAGGATCAAATGAGATTATATATGCAAAGTCCTTTGCAAATCTCAAAGCATTCTATGAAACACTCTATGACATTTAGCTATGGAAAGCAAAAGAGAGAACCAACCTTGAAAAACTACTTTTTTTTCTCTCCATCTCAACTGTTCAAGTGGCCCAGGACTATAGTCGGTCCTGGGAGACATTTTCTCATGGCTGCAGGGAGGGAGACTAAGTGAGCTGCTCCTTGGGAAATAGTAACAGCTGGAGGGGGCCCTGGGTTCCTCATGCCTTCTCACACAGTGAATGTTTTAGCCCCATTCCGATATGCCCATAACCCTCCCAGGGAACATTCTATCAGGATATTTTCTAGGCAGGCAATTACCCGGGTTCATATGGTTAATTGAAATATTTCTGCTCCTAGAGTTTTAATTCATCCAGTGTAGTTCAGAAGGTACAGATAATAAGACCTAATTTATAATTAGGGCTTATCAGTAATCAGTTAATTTATAGAACCCTGATTCCCAAGGAGGGCTTGCCAAATGGGGACTCAGCACCAGCCTTCCAGGGAGCAGCAGCCCACAAATAACCAAGTCACCAGGGTGGATGGAAAACTAATTTGGGGCTGTCCTTCCACTTCAACTACTTATTAATTAGATTATTGGAGCTCCTTGTCCCCCAGACAAATGGAGAAGCCACTGCCTCTGCTGGCTGGTGGGCAGAACACTGGCATCAAAATTAAGACACTAGGGTCCTGGCCCTGGTTCTGCTACTCCCAGGACCTTGGGCCATATGACTTTGACCAAATTGCACAACATCCCTGGGCCTCAGATGAACAGATATCTGCCTCTTGTCATCAAATGAGAGCGTTGAATTAGACACTTCCCCTATCCCAAAATCCCTTCCATTTTCCAGGCAGGACCTGAGTTCCAATCTCTGTTTCTATTACTCACTAATTGTGTGTCCTGGCGCCGGTCTCTTGACCTCTCTGTATTCAGTTTTTCCATCTGTCAAATTGGGATAATGATATCTGCTCTCCTTCACAGGGACGCTGTGAGGATCAAACAAGAAAAGAGGGAAAAGCACATGAGGCGTTATTATTAATACCATTATGATTATAATTAAGGCATCAAGGGAGAGTCTCTTCTCCTAACGCCTACAATCCTGAGAATTAGTCAGCAGCTGAAAATAAATACAATATTCCATCCATAAAATGTGCTGTTTGTCCAGGTGTTCTGCCAGAGTGGGTGAGCTTCCCTCAGAGGACAATGGGATCTCGTACGTGCATGCATGTGTGTGTGTGTGTGTGTGTGTGTGTGTGTGTGTGTGTGTGTGTGTCTCTGCTGGCTTGTGTGTGGTGAAAATTGACTATTAAGTCTTTTCTCATGGAGGGAGGGATGGGAGAGAGACTGAAACAGGAAACAATAATGTCCTGATATCAGCTTGACTTGGATACAGACCTCCCAAGCTTGATAGTGCTCATCCTACCTGACCTGCCCAGAACCATTCCAAAGTTATGGCAAACCAGCCATGAGTCTCCCTGAACAATGTGGATCTCTGCTCTGTTGTGACCGAGTTATTAGCTTAAGGACAAAGCTGGACTCAAGAAGAAAGCTGGCAGGGATGAAGGAGATAATTCCCCCTAAATGGTCCTAACAAAGCCTTCAGCCAGACATACCTACCTGGAGCATAGTATCCACCTCCCAGATTCCAAGGCAAAAGGAGGGTGAAGACTGTCTCTTTCCCTTTCCACATCATTTCTCTTTGGGCCTCCCCTTTGTGCCTTCTTTTCTCTTTTCAGACTCTCCTAGTTGTTCAGTTGAACCTGATTTCACCCAGATAAACATGTTGTTGGGGGAGACAACAGTAAGGCTTAGGACAAGGGATTTTTTAACTGGAAGGGATTGTCTTCAAGAGCTAGCAAGGATTTTGAAGGCCATTTAATTCAATTCCCTCATTTTGCAGAGAAGAAAACTGAGGACCAAGGACAGTAAATGATTTGCCCAAAGTCACATAGGTAGAAAGCATTGGGGAGGATTTGAACTCAGGTCCTCTGACTTCACAGTCAGAGCTCTTTCTGTTGTACTGTGTTGGCTACCTATGGCCCAAGAAACACCCTAGATCCTTTGATCAATGGCTCACTCCACACCTAGATGGGTGACAAAAGAAAATTTTTCACAGAATTATAGATTCTCAGTGGCCAAAGGAACTTTTAAGAAATTCTCATCTAATTCTTCACCTGATATAGGAAATCCCTGCTGCCATACCACTAACCAGTAGTCATTTATCCTCTATTGAAATACTTTTAGAAGCAAGGACTCTTCTACTTCCCAGGACAGCTCTGCAGGTCTTTGTGGTTGGGTAAGAGGCACCAACTATATCTGGTCCCATATACGCTGGCCACGAAGCAGCCTCACCAGACTCTGTGGGAAGCCTGATAACACTGTCTAAGAAACCACACAGGAGTTTCCTAGTTTCTGTGAGAGACAAAAAGAAAATTATCCACCCAACTCAGAAACAAAAACATTGATATTGTCCTATTATACACACACACACACACACACACACACACGTATACATACACACACACACATATATACATACACACACACACAATAGTGTGTTGATTTTTTTTTTTACTGGATCCTATGTACCCAAGTACTACCTGTTGTGACTTTGTTTTCAGTGAAGGGAGCTCAAGTGAGGAAAATCTCTCTACTAAGTGCAGATTGGTACCTACTCTGAAGCTCAGTCTCAAAGAGTTACCTGGGCACTGAGTGTGACTGGTCCACTGCCAGAATATGTGACAAAAGCCAGACTTGAACCTAGGTGGGCTTTTTATCCACCACTAAACTACCTTTCTCTTGGATAATAGGCTCCTAGAGAGCTACGTAGTACAGCGGACAGAGTACTGGGTCTGGAGTCAGAAAGACCTGGGTTCAAATCCAGTCTCAGACACTTACTAGTTGCATGATCTTGGGCAAGTCATTTAACCTCAGTCTGCCTTGGTTTCCTTAACTGTAAAATAAGGATAATAATAGTGCCTCCTTCCCAGGGTTGTTGTGAGGATCAGGTGAATTAATATTTATATAGCTCTTAGCACAGTGCCTGTTTGTCCAATTGTTAGCACAGTTGTTGTTTGTCCTTTATTTTCAAAGAGGACCAAAGATATCTTGGGGGTAATACCTTGACTTGTACATAAATCGGGTTCAAGTGAGAGAGTTGCACAAAGTTGTCAGCCTTGCTTTCTCTTCCAGAGTCATCAAAGTCCAGTGGCAGGACAAAAGTCAAGATGGCGGGCCATGGCTAAGAATGCAATGAATGACCTCAGTGATGCCTGAGCAAGCTCTAAGCTCTCTATGGCACCTGCCTCAGCCTCTCTCATGCCTGTTGAAACAAATTGTTCTTGTCTGCTCATTCTATCAGGGAAGTCTTCACTGGCTTGGGGTGGACACCCCAGTAATTCACCAATGGGTTGTCAGTTATTCACAGCCTAGTTTAGCTCATTGGTTATCCATTTGCCATCCAACTCTTACCTATGGCTCCAAGAAGCTGTAGAATGCACAGTAGCCACACCCCCAGTGCATAGTAGGTGCTATATAATTGTTATCTATTATTACTGACAATGTTACGGAGAAAATCAGCTTGGCCTGAGATCCTATTGGAAATCTCTCATCACACAACAGTAAGGAAGAGGAGAGAATATGGTGGGGGAGATTTTTCCAAAGGACACTCCTGGAGAATTAGTCCATTAATTTATCAAGATATATTTGTGGAACATCTACAGTGTGCTGCTGCACACTGTGGAAAGGTCCAGAGGCATCCTGCCAGGGGTGTCCTGGTGAGTATTTAACAACCAGCTCTCCAAATAAAGCAGGAGACACTTTTAAATTTAATCTGCATTATTAACATTTTCCATCCTTTCTTTAATTCTAGACAATCAACAACAATAAATCAAGCCCTGATTTTTAGTGTTTATGGATTCCCAAGGTGTAAGCACTCACACTGAAATTTTAACAATCAGTTCTACCAGTTTGAGATGGCTCCAGCACACCCCTATTTCTTACCCTTGAGGAACTTACCATCTAGCAGAGGAGACAAGACTCTCACATAAAACAATCAGAGAACAATTAAGTGCTAAGCTCCTGAAAAATGAGAACTTAGTATTTCAAAATAATAAATATTTTCAAAATACTCAGTATTTCATGCTTTCGTACATAATCTCCTTGAGATGGGGGGCTAGGTGGCACAGTAAATAGAGTGCTGGGCTAGGAGTCAAAAAAAAGTCCGACTTCTCTTTGTGAGTTCAAATCTGGCTTCAGACACTAGCTATGTGAACCTGGACAAGTCACTTACCTCAGTTTCCTCATCTATAAAATGAGTTGAACAAGGAAATGGCAAACCACTCCAGTATCTTTGCCAAGAAAACCCCAAAAGGGATCATGAAAAGTTGGTCAGACTGAAAACAACTAAACAACAGTAACAAATTCCTGAGATACCTTAGTAGCTGATCTTCCTGAGATACCTTAGTAGCTAATCTTCCTAAGATGCCTTAGTAGTTGATTTTCCTGAGATGCCTTAGAAGCCCATCTTCCTGAGATGCTATGGCCAATCATCTTCATCGTTATCACCATCATCTGGTGGCCAAGGCCCAGACAATGAGATTTTCTAACCTTTAGTTAGGCTGATCCTCAGACAATAGCCATGTAGTGCACTGGGTCCACATCTGCATCTTTCCAGCTTTGTAGCACCCTCTGGAGCTTGTGCTCTGTTGGGGTAGCCTTTGATATTTCAGGGTCACCTCTATGCTATGATGGACTACAGAAGGAGAAGTGCCATCAGGACCCCAGGAAGGCCTACTATAAACCCACTCAAGTTCAAAGTAACCCTTTAAAATATTCTACTAACCAGCCCCCTGGCAAATCAATTCCAGTCAGCCCATACAAACTTTGAACAGGTGGAACCTGACTTGGCCTTCAAGGACTCTGAGCCAATCCATAAAGACAGCTTTGCTGTGCTCTGTTGGCTGTGGTCCATTGCCCTCAGAACATCATTGGGCATTATTAAGATTACTGGGATGGTTGCCCCTCTGCCAGACATTGCTGATATTAATGAATCGTCCCCCGTCAAATATTCATATACCTAAGAATGCACAAACCTCTCTAGCAATTTTAGTAACACCCAGAGAAGAACGATGCATCTCTATTAATATAAGCCGGTCTCACATCCACTTTTATGCAAAGGTTTTATTCTGGCCCATTTCCATGCAGAAGGTATTTTATGAGTTGACAAAGACGGGCTAAATAACTCAGTTACTGTGTTTGGCTATGGATGAAGCAGCTATTTTAAGACTCTGGAGTTCAAGGTTATCTGTTCCAGTACTTTTGTTTAAATTGATTTGTAGAGATGCTTTCTTGACCTTGCTGGATAAAATAGCACCAAGGAAAAAAAAAGTGTTAGATTCTCATTAGAGGGTCTAGTGTGAGCATCAGGCAAGCTGTTGGCTTGTATGATTCGGCCTAGTTGCCTGACTTCTGATCAGTTGACCTTGAGCCTGCTTGTGTTTACATTAACAATGACACAACAATCGTGTCTCTCTGTACTCTGTAGAAACAGCCTCTGTTTGTTTAGTGCCCTCCATTTCTTAAGCAAAGTTAGTCCTGAAATCCTATACTCACAGTTATCCCAGCTGAGGTGGCTAGGAACCCAATGTCAGGAGGCTTCTGGAGGGGGGAGGTGAAGAGGGATAACTCCCAAGCTTGGTGTCAGTGAACCAAGAATAAGGGTGGAGATTGGGGGAGTAAGGAGGAGAGCAGGGTTGGAAGGGAAGGGAGGAATGTGAGTCTATTTGGGGATCTTTGTAATATGGTTTGACTGTCATTATAGATCTAGGATTCTTAACCTGGAGTCGTGAACTTGTTTTTTAAAAATATTTTAAAACTATTTCCATATGATTGGTTTGCTTTGTAATCCTATTTATTTTATTATATGCCTTTAAAAATGTCCTTCTAAGAAGGGGCCTACAGGCTTCATTGGACTGCCAAAGGGGTGACACAGAAATGAATTCTTACCAGGCAATGATTTTACCTAAGTAGGTTTTACCGACTCTGCTTTGCACTGTGTATTTTCAGTCTTATTCAATAGCATAGTGTCCAGCTGGGCTATCTTAACAACATAAAGAAGAATCAGAGAGGATTTTAAGTCAAATGGACCTTAGGAATCACCTTTTCCCTTCTTCCCATTTTTACAAATGAGGAAACAAAGCCCCAGTGACTTGTCTGAGATCACACAGGTGGTAAGTGGCAGAACTTGGATTCAGGGCAGGCCCCTTGACTCCAAAGCCAGGACCTTTCCTCTCACCTACAGCTGTCTGTTAGCGAGTAGGTCTGCCGCCCAGTTCATTGAGTTCATCTGTATCTCCAGAAATTATCATCACCTCTTCCTTGAAGCACTCTTTATCCCTCTTGCCCTTAGTGATTTCTTCCTCTCCTGAACCCCCTTGAAAGTCAGTGTCTGTCCCACACATTTGGTATCTGTAATACATTGTGTTATTAATTATATTTTTAAATGCTTTTTTAAACTCTGAACTTGACAAACACTAAAAGAAAAGAAAATGAAAATTTTCTATATACAAAGTAGAAAGGAAAGGAGGACTCTATGTGAAATTATGCATTTCTATTATATGCAACTTGCCTTTTTAAGAGTATATAATAAATTCTACATGTTACTTTCAAAAGCCAACTCGTTTGTTTCCTTTTGAACTGTTTTCTTCTGTGCATTAAAATACACACACACACACACACACACACACACACACACTTCAATAGCCCTCTTTTCTTTCCTTTTTTTTTGCAACATTATACCTAGCTTCCCTCTCTCTCACCCTTGTGTTAGCTATTCTTTAGTGTCATTTGTCTTTTCTCTCCTAGAAATAGTAACTAGATTGTAAGCTCCTTACTTGCAATGCCTACAGAAAGGATCCCATTTATTCTAGTATATACCTTAGTATAGGGCAGCTAGGTGGCACAGTGGATAGAGTGCTGGGCAGGAAGAGTTCAAATCCAACCTCAGACACTAGCTATGTGACCCTGGGCAAGTCATTTAACCCTGTTGGCCTCAGTTTCTTCATCTGTAAAATGAGCTGGAGAAGGCAATGGCAAACCATTGCTATATTTTTGCCAAAAAATCCCAGACTGAAAAATAAGGTAAATATATTTCATCATCATTCCTTAGTACCTTTTACTGTGTTGGGCTCAGTGAATATTTGTTGAGTATGAAGGTGAAGAAAACACCTTCACCTCCCTTTCCAAAGCTGGTAAAGTACTTTCTCTGGAGCTTTTTCTGCTTGAAGAGTCTAGCCTTCTGGTCTCTGTCTCTCCTCTGCACACTGGCCATCAAGGTTCTTGGAACTTCATCTTGTCTCAATAATGTTTGTGCACCTTTTTCTATACATCAACTCATTAGATCCTCATGATCACTCTGACAAATAAGTGTTAGTATATCATCTCCATCTGACAAATAAAGTACTTCAGGCATGTTAAATGACTTACCCAGGATCACAGCTAATAGGTATCAAAGATGGATTTCTAATCCCGCATCTTTCTGATTCTGAGGTCAGTGCTATCTCCACCACACAATGCCGCCTCTCACTTCTGTAAGGTGAACTAAGCTTGCTCCTCATTGAGAACACATCACTCAGGGTCCCCAGGTGTTGAGACTGTGGGAACTAATGAAGTTTCTAACTAGATATTTAATTTTTAACCACCTGTATATGAAACAGTGTAGATTACAAAGAGGTACAGAATTGGGAATCAGATGCCAAACATCCCTGTGCCATCATCCCAGAAGCCATCAATAGCTGTGCCCCTTTGAACCTCAGTTTCCTTCTTGGTCTGTCTAGATGATGGATCTCTGCAGGCTCCATCAACTCATCTCCAGGTTCCTTTCTGGCCCTAATATTCTGTGATCCCATGGTTCATGCCTCCACTCTCTCCTCTCCTGAATCACCGCTGGTGGGATGGGGATGGCACTTGGTGAGGAACATCAAATATCTAAGAATACAGATATTGAGGGGCACCTTAGACCAGACACCATGGATGTGATTGGAAAGAAATAGTCTAGGAAGTATAGTGGTCCACTACCAGTGGAAGTAGATTGTATAGAATACTATCATACTATTGAGAAACCCAAGAGTCCACAGAGTACAGGAAAGCCAGCTGGCTCCTTGTCTGTGGCAGTTTGATATAATGGGAAGAACACCTGTGTGGGAGTCAGGACGCCTGGGGGAAGTCTTTATTCTTAGGCTAGACCTTAGAACTTTGATACATCTTGACTTGTCTCCAGTCTCAGTTTCCTTATCTATTAAGTGGGGATACTAATTCATACCATTCTTGCTTACAAAGGGGATTGGGGTAATAAGTTAAATAATAAATAGAAAAGTATCTTGGAAAGGTTAAAGCTATGTCCAAGTCCTAAGAAGTACTGTAAGGCAGAGCCCAAGGGAAAGGATGAAACTCATGTATTGCCTGCAAGTAATCACTAGGTGGCAGTGTGTCAAAGCAGCCTGTGTGATAGCAGGGTGAGGGTGTCAATTTCAGGCCTATGATACATGTGAGTCCTAGGAGATCTTTGGGATTCTTGAATTGAAAGCATCATCCCATGGAAGGGAAGAAGTTTCCTCTGAGGCTGCTGGACAGTGTTTCTGAGAGCTCAGCCCATCCCTCCTTTCTCCTCACATCAGGGAATGTATTCATGGTTGAGAGTGGACTGGCTCACTGCCTGGGGCATAGATCCCATTGGCTCTTGAGGATACGTCATCCCACCCAGTGTCCACTATTAGCCCTAATGGCTAGACTGGGATGCTTTAATGAAGGATGAATACCAGGGCAGGGTCGTGGGATGTTGGCACTGGAAGGGACTTTTGAGATCATCTATTATGATCCTTGTTTTGCAAATGAAGACACTGAGGCTCAGAAAGAAAAAGATGACTGGCTTAAGGTCCTACAATTAATTTTTTTTAGTGTAACCTGCATTTTGGCCTCCCTCATATGATGTATATAAATATATATATATAACTATATTTCAAAGTATTTTCCCATTGAACATTCATTTGAGCCTCTTGGTAATCCATAGGACAAGGCTTATTGTGCCCATTTGACAGATGAAGGAGCTCAGGCTCCAAGAGGGCACAGGATCATACATTTAAAGCTGAAGGATCTTGAAAGTCCTTTACCAAGGGTAGGGAACCACAGCCTCAAAGCCACATGTGACCCTCTATGTCCTCGAGTGCAACCCTCTGACTGAATCCAAACTTTACAGAACAAATTCCCTTAATAAAAGGATTTATTCTGTGAAGTTTAGATTTAGTCAAAAAGCCACACTTGAGGACCAAGAGGGTCCCATGTGACCTTGAGGCTGCAGGTTCCCTGCCCTTGAATTCTAGTCCAACCTTCCCCATCCCCACCCCCTCTTTTATAGATGAGGAAACTGACAAAGAAGTTAAGTAGCCTACCCTGTGTCACACAGGTAGTAAGAGAATAAAAATGGGTAAGTTTTGAGCCCATGACTTCTGATGCCCATGTTCTTCTCCCTGCACCACATGACTTCTCTTGGCCAAAGTCTCACAACTAATCAGTGGCAGAGCTGGGACTCACACCCCAGGTCTCCTGTCCCCAGCCCAATGTTTTTTCCGCTTCACCTCCCCTTTTGCTGCTCACTTTTCCCCAACCTCCATGAGAATCAAAGATCTGTGACATCTTTCTGGAGCAAGGTGATAGCTCAATGAGAACTCACTTTTTGGCCCAGAGACTGATCTTCTGATAACAGCAATGCCCTGCCTCCAAGTGTTTCCATTTTTCTACCTATTCTCCTTTTTTTTCCCCTTCCTCTCAAGTTTTGATTGAATTTATACTTAATGAATCCAACTTTGTCATTTAGGGGATGTTCAAGCAATAAGACAGGACAAGGCGTGAATGATGATGAAATAATTCATGCCTGGAGCATTGTCAGGCATAAGGCCGAAGGCCCGATGCCATCCCTGCAACTAGGTGTGAATTATTACTCCATAATTCAAGTCCTGTAGAAACAACAGGGGACTAGCGATAGATGGGGCAAGATATTGAGTCTCTTCATTTTATGTACACTGAAAGACCAAAAGAACTTACTCATCTCTTTTAGGGGGATGAGAGGAAGGATTTTATTCATGGTTTCTTAGAAAAAGAAAACATGGGTGAGAATGATTCCAGGCACCAAATGACTCTTGGCAGTAGGTGTCCTTTCCCTGGGTAAGCAATTAACCGTAGTGGGAGCAAGGCAAACACATAGGAAATTTTGGGGGCAGTGATCAGAGTAGAGGGCTTCTAGACAGAGTGCCTGGCCTAGAGTCAGGAAGATTCATCTTTGTGAGTTTGAATCTGGCCTTAGATACTTACAAACTGTTTGACCCTAGGCATGCCAACTTAGCCCTATTGGCCTCAGTTTCCTCATCTGTAAAATGAGCTGGACAAGGAAATGGCAAACCACTCCAGTATCTTTGCCAAGAAAACCCCAAATGGCCTCATGGATATTCAGAGGCTGGAACAACCAGAAAACAAGTAAACAACACCAGATCAGAGTGAGCATGTTGTTCCAGGTGCATGCACCGACATGAGCTGAGTTTAGCCAGATCAGAGAGATTTCTGGGTCCCAGTAACAGGACAGGACACAACACAATATGGGTTTAGATAAGCTAAGGTGGTCACTTCAGACGTGACCATAGGACCACAGACCTAAATCTGGGAAGCCCATCTAAGTCAACCTCCTAATTTTACAGAAACAGGCCCAGGAAAATCAAAGCGATTTGTCTGAGGTCATTGTTATGGAATCATAGACTTGGATCTGGAAGGGACCTCAAACATCATTTTCTCCAACCTCATTTTACAGGTGAAGGAAAGTGAGGCCCAGAGAGGTTGTGACTTACAGTAGTAAGCATCAGAGGTAAGATTTGAACCCAGGTCCTCCGGTGCTCTGTTCACTATAGCAGGCTGGCATGGTTTCAAAGAGGGGTGGGCAAGACTTCCAGGAAGACAAAGCAAATATTGGCAGCAAATATGAGCTATAATACCAGGGATTACTCTGAGCTGCTCAAATCTGGATCCTTCAAACAGTAAAGCTTTGGCTCCTAGGGCGGGGGAAGGACATCAGTCATCAGCTTGGCTCCCAGGACAGAGTCAAAGATTCTTAGAGTCTTTGAGTTAGAAGAGACTTTATCAATCATTTGACCCAAGCTCCTACTCAGAATGAAAATCCCTTTTGTAGCAGGATTTGTATCTTGCTCAGGAAGGTTCAAGATACCAAGATCCAATTCAAGCAAGCAAAGAACACGTAAGGAGATAAGCCAGAGAGAAGGAAGAAATAGGTCAGATCTGCTTGGTCCCCAGATGGAAATGGGCGCATCCCACTGGGGGCCTGGGCAGAATGGGGCACTCCAACCAGTAATGTCTGGTTGGACTTTATAGGGTTCTCATCTGGATCCAGTAGGACTGAGCATATATTGGGAGATGGGAAGAGAGGAATCTAGACCCGGGAACTTGTGTCTATTCATACTGGGGTGACAAAGAAGGGAAAAAAGGGCGGGGGAGAGAAAAAGAAGGGTACTGTAGTAAAGGAAATATTCTCATTGAATTGTTGGTTAGTTGGTATCCAAAATCCCAGCTGGTAGGAAAGGGGCTTTGAGCCCTTACTTCTGGTCTAGAGGGATAGAGTGACTACTATGATCATTGTAGATTGGTTCTGGGTTTTAAAGAAGCTGATGTAGCTCAGTGAGGTTGGGTCCCTGGAGGTTAAGGAGAACTTGGAAGCCCATATCCAGGGGTATGCTGGAGCCAGTTTTCCCTAGCTCAGAACTAACTGTTAAATTTTCAGTATGAGCATTTACATTTCTGAAACAGGCAAATGCTACAAGTCAGGGTTTGTTGACTTAAGAAAATAATGGAGAAAATATTAGTAGAGTCGATTAAGCTTAAAAGTGTGTTGGTTGTACATTTTTTGGGGAGAGAGCTGGTTGTTAAATATTTACCCACACATCCCTGGCCATATCTCACATATGAGTCACATCTTCTGGCCAGATTTGAGGTTCTGCAGGTATCTGCATCCACCAAGTATGTGTTCCTTTGGGACTAACCTCATAGAAGAGTGTCCCTTCTTTTGGACTCCAGAATTCTAAATCCTCTATAACCAAGTCACCTCTTGGCTTCTGGGCAGGAGGCTTGGTTATAGGGATATTGACACTCAGGGCTCTCTACCTGCTTCTTTCCAAGTGCCTCCAGAGCCCCCAAGAGAGGAATGTCCTTCCTACCAATCCCATCAGATCCTGTATTTTTATTTCACTCACATGTTATCTTACCATGCCTTGGTCTGAGCAATTTTAAGTTCCCTGTGGCTGAATGCCCTGTGCTCCTCAGGTACCAAGGTCTCTGTAAGGGAGAAAAGTCTTTTTGAGATTATTTTTATATTACTTTCCAAAGGAATTGCACCCAGGAATGAGCCAACTTTGGCTTTTTTCATAGACATTCATTATTTCTTCATATACTTCATTCATTTCTTCATAGACTCACTAGCAATGATCAGGTTTGGCATGGATGTAGGAGTACTGCTCATCCTCTCTTTAGTGGCCACTGAAAGGGAGTTTCCTACAGCAGTGAGATGTATTGCCATAGTATGAAGAGCAGGAAGGGTAAAATTCAAATGAACGACATTTGCAGAAAGACATAATGGATGGAAGGCAGCTAGGTGGCACAGTGGATAGAGAGCCAGGCCTCAAGTTAGGAAGACCTGAGTTCAAATCTGGCCTCAGTCACTTACTAATTGTGTGACCCTAAGCAAGTGGTTTCTTCATTTGTAAAATAAGTTGGAGAAGGAGACAGCAAATCCACTCCAGTATCCTTGCCAAGAAAACCCCAAATGGGGTCACAAAGAGCTAGACACAACTGAACAACAACAACAACGATATGGATAGAATGCTTGGCTTAGGGGTGGCTAGGTGGCGCAGTGAATAGAGCACTGGCCCTGGAGTCAGGAGGACCTGAGTTCAAATCCACCCTCATACACTTAACATTTACTAGCCATATGACCTTGGGCAAGTCACTTAGCCCCAATTGCCCCTCCAAAAAAAGGCAAAAAAAAAATGCTTGGCTTGGAGCTAGAAAGACCTGGTGTCAAGACCTGATTCAGACACTGCTAGAAGTGTGACCCTGCACAAGTGTCTTAATTTCTTTGAGCTTGAGTTTCTTCATCTATAAAATGAGGAAGTTGGGCTACTTGGCCTTTGAGATCCCTTTCAACTCCAAGTCTATAATCTTTTGAACGTTTGATATTGTCATCATTCTCTGAGGAAGATCCTATTTCCAGAAAAGATGTTGGAGCAGGGGTCTCAAAGGAGCCTATCCCCCTCACATCTCTCTAAAAAAGTAATAGAAACAACTGAAACAAGCAAAGCTGCCGAGAATTCTTCAAAAAAGATTAAAGAATCACTCAAAGAAATGAACAAACTGATACAGAGCCCTGGCACAGTGAAAAATACTCGGGATTAAAAAAACGCACATGGAAATGCTAGGGAGAAATGTACAGAATAAAACAAATGCCCAACAGTAGCACTGGAAAAAAAAAAGCAATTTTTCTTGATACTAAAGAATGAACAGTGGAGGAATTAAAGGAAGAAATGGAATTAGCAAAAAAATCACATATTTTAGAAGAACTTGGTAGAAATAAAGCATCTCAGGAGAAAGTTCTGAATTCTAGCTATTTTTAAAATTCTAGCTATTTTTCACTCACTGCTTCCATCATGATACTCAGTCTCTCCGAACCTCTATCTTCCTGCCTATAAAATGGAGCAGGTGAACAAGACGACCTCTAAAGTCCCTTCCCATTCCAAATCTGGTATCCAAAAAATTCTGGCTTGGCTACTTATTACCTGTGTAACTTTAGACATCACTTTCTCATCCTTGGCCTCTCCTCTGAGAATGGAAGATTAGACCAGACCATTTTGAAGGTCCCTTTTAGGAAGCGTTGTGCTGGTAAATATTTAACAATCGACTCTTGGGGGTGGGTGGGATATGACATAACATTCATAAGTTTCTTACACATTTCACTGATTGTTGTCATTCAGTACTTTCAGTCATGTCTGACTATGTAAGCCCATTTGGGGTTTTCTTGGCATGGTTTACCAATTCCTTCTCTAGCTCATTGTACAGATTGGGAAACTGAGCTAAACAGGATCAAGTGACTTGCCCAGGGTCACATAGCTAGTAAGTATCTGAGGCTGGATTTGAACTCAGGAAGATGAGTTTTCCTGACTCCAGGCCTGGCACTCTATCCACTGAGCCCCCTAGCTGATACAAAGGATGTATATATATAGCATACCATTCACAAATAATAATAAAATATACAAGACTCTTTATTGCAAATTCCATTTAGACAATTGATTCTCACAGAATGCTTTTGTTGATTTTTGCCAGACTCTTGCATCTACAGCCATCCTATGATTGTGGTTCAACTCTGATTTGACAAATAGAGTTGCGGTTCAATTAGTTCTTTTCCCAATAAATGTATTGTCATTGTGATATGTGAACTACTATTAAACTATTTCTCATCATCTTGCAAGTTATATTAATTAAACTGAAACTTCTTTCAGCATTAGTACTACTGACTGTATATAGTGCTGTCTTTCTAGCCTTTTGTATAGATTGTTGCTGGGATTGGAACATTGTCTGATTTTATATTATAATCTTCAAAATCCTGAAAATCATTTAAATCAGTTTTATGCTTTAAAATTTTACTTCATTGATGATTTTTTTTTACCAGATAACCATAGTGAAGTTTGTTCTTCATAAGGCCAAGTAGATGGCTCTAATAAATCAAAATAATTAAAAACGCTTCCATCATTGTTTCTGTTCAATAAAGGATGTAAGTTCATGTGTTAAATTATATTTTTAGTAACTTATTCCTAGGGAGAACATTAAATTTATTATTTTTATTAAATGGAGTATCTTTAAACTTATCTGACTTAATCAAATCTTCAACTTGAGATTCATGCTTTCCAGTACCAATCTTTAAATTTTCCAAAGCTCTTATGGTGTGTTTGATTAATTTTTGCGTTTTCTGAATGTTAGTTGATCTTGACTGCAATGCAGCTGAAAGTAATGAAAATTCTTCAAGAATGTCAATCATTAAAACAAGATCTTACACGAAATTAATGTTAGCTAATTTCTTTTCCAAGCCAGAATAAGAAGAATGGAAGAGTGCATTTGTAATACAGGGTATGAGGCATCGTTAGAGCGGTAGCGACTCATAAACTACCTGCTGCCCTTCCTGCTCCCAGGACTTGACCAATTTTAATCATTTCTATTTCAAGTTCTTTAGCTGTAGTTTCTCATTCAGTTTGATTTTTACTACATTGGTGATAAATAATATAAGTTTTATCCAGAAATGTTTTTAAACAATTGACATTTTATTTCAGATATTGAATTGTCAAGTTATAATTGCAATCGATGATTTAAATAGGGTCAAATGACGGTTTTAGGAAAATTTTCTAGCAACTTTGTAGTTACTCCAGACTTTTTTCCTGGCAAAACAGAACAAAATGCAATCAATTTTGCTTTCAAATATTCACCATTAAAGGCACAATTATTTAAAGTAGACAATAGTCTGTTAAAAATTCATTCTGCTGTGGTTGACACTAATTCTTTTTAAACAACAAATAATAATACCAGTTTGGGAGCTGAATGAATTGCACATTGACTGTTTTTAACAACTGGTTTGCAATTCCTAAAATTTTAATAATCAACTCTGTTAAGCTGGTATAATCTGGCTCTAACACATTACTCTGTGTCACCTTAGACAAGTCACTTGCCCTCCTCTTTCTCAGTTTCATCTGCTATAGAATGAAAGGTTAGACATAGTAGATGATTTTTAAGATTCCTTCCAGCTCTAAAACTGCAATCCTGGGACAAAATGATGATGAAGCCTTCTTTGAGGAAGATCAAAGCAAAGGCGGCAGGCAGGCACTGGGGGTAGATGGGAAATCCTGTCACATGGGAGGGAGGGCACTGAACTGAACGGATAGGAGGGAATGTGCTGAATATCACTTTCATCTGCCTCCCTGAAGAGGCCCAAGTAAGGAACAAACCAAGAGATTTTTCATCACTTCCCCTGGGAGGATAAAGATGAAAAAAATCATGCAAAACCCTAGAGGATCTCTGGTAAGAAACATTCCTGTGCAGGATCCCATGAGATGAACAGGGAACCAGGTATCACTACAGAATCATGAAATTTTAAGATGCTGTTTGCCCTTTGCCTCCTCCACTTTCAGTTGCTTTTAAAGCTCCTGCTTCATGACCGTCTGAGACAATTACTCAGGGAGAGGTCCCTGAGACCACTGAGGAATTAACTGACTCAGGTCTTTCCTTATCAAATACTGTTTTAAGTAGCCTATGTCTTGGGGCAGCTAAGTGGCGCAGTGAACAGAGCACCGGTCGTGGAGTCAGGAGGACCTGAGTTCAAATCCAGCCTCAGACCTTAGCATGTACTAGCCGTGTGACCTTGGGTAAGTCACTAAACCCCAATTGGCCTGCCTTCCCCCCCCCCCCTCCAAAAAGCAAAAAAAAAAAAAAGTAGCCTATATCTTGTTTCCACTACAGTGATTCTTTGGGGATCCTCATCCCTGGGGCTGTTAAAGAGGAGAAAAAGCTACCTTCTCTTACCTCTCCTCTCATGGCCCATCAGTTCCCAAGCCTTCTGCAAACTACTTCCACATCTCTCACATTCATCCCCTTCTTTCTCAGCATATGGCCACCACTCTAATTTAGGTAGTCGTTGCTTCTCATGCCTATGTTGATGGATTAACTTCCTAGGCAGTTAGGTAGCTGGAATGCTAGACTTGGAGGCAGGAAGATCCAGAGTTCAAATCCTGCCTCAGAGGTTGACTTAGTTATGTGACCTCAGGCAAGTCAATTAACTTCTTTTAGTTTCCATTTCCTCATCTACAAAATGGGATAATAACACCACTTAGTTCATAGGGTGGGTGTGAAGATCAATGAGATTTATATATATATACATATCTAAAACTTTGCAAACCTTCAAGCCCTATATAAATGCAAGTTATTATTATTATTAATTATTATTCTCCTTGATTCCAATCTTTCCCCTCTCTCTAATATATCCTCACACAACTGCCAAAATATCACTTCCATTTAAATTGTCTTAGGAAGATTCTGAAGATCACCTGGCAGGATAAGGTACCAGACACTGAGGTCCTTGCTGGAACTAAACTGCCAAGTATTCAGACTCTGCTTCAGAGAGCGTAACTTGGATGGGCTGACCACGTTGTTAGAATACAAAACGTATGCTTGCCAAAAAGGCTGTTTCATGGAAAACTCACACAGGGCAGGCTTTCACATAGTGGTCAGAAGAAATGATACAAGAACACTCTCAAAGTCTCTCTCAAGAACTTTGGAATTGATTGTGTGACATGGGAGACGCTGGTACAGGACCACTCAACATGGTGTGCCCACATCAAGAGAGTTTTGTGCTAGATCTATGAGCAAAGCAGCACTGAAACAGCTCAAAGGAAACGCAGGATGTGCAGATTTAGAGAATCTACCCCAAAAGTTCACATGGACTATTTGTGCCCGACCAGTAGGAGAGCATTCCAAGCTCCTATTGCTCTGATCAGCCACAGTAAGACACATTGGAACTTGACTCTAGCATAGTGATGTCATTTGGGTCCTCTTGGAGAACAAAGGACAACAACCACTACCACTAAGGCTTAGATATGACCACGTCACTCACTCCCTTGCTCTAAATTCTTCAGTAACTCTTGAATAAAATACAAATTCCTTACCTTGGCATTTGAAGCCCAGCATGTGTCCTGACTCCCACCAACTTTTGCAGCCTTATTTTATACTCCTCCCCTTTGATTATACCCTATGTTTTAACCCAATGTTCTTTTCCTACTTATCTGACCATTCTTTCTCAGTCTTCTTTGATGGACTATTAGCTATTCCGTGCATTCAAGAAACCACACCTGGAATGCATTTGCTACTTGTCTTCACCATTCAGAATCCTGATCATCCTTCAAGTAGCAATTTGTACTATTCACACACACACACACTCTTACCGTCTTTCTCTCTACATATATATCATACTTTAGATATTGTACTATATTTATACACACATACATTCACACATACTCTCTCTCTCCATGCATGCATACACACATACATATAAATATGTCCCACAATGACTCCATCTTGTGACTCAATTCTGGATATAGTTCAGCTCCCTTTATATTCAATTATGGGCCTAGTCCAATTTCTGTCTTGCAAGAAAAATTTATTATGGGAATTCACCTTCTCATCATTTATTATGAAACAACAGTATTGTTGACTGCATTGTTTGGACCTAACCCTGCATAGCTGGGAAGCTGGACCACCTCTACCTGCTGTTTAGGGACCCCTAACTAAGGACCTAGGTTATGCTGACCAGAAACCCAGTCAAATCTGAAGATTGATGCAAGGAGTTTTCTCACAATTATACATCTCAAACAACCCATATGTCTTATCTGAAAACGGGTCCCTCATTGGTCAATTATTGTTTCCTTTTTCCTTTGATTGAATACAGACACTTAAGGGACAGTGAGACACCTTCTTCTGATTACAGGGAATTGCATCTGTTTGCTCTACCCCTTCCAACTCTTGAAACTCTCTCATTCTCTTCCCAACTTAGCCCCTAACCTTACCTCCAATTAAAAATCAAGTTACCTAATCTTGTATCCTAGTTTATATCCTGTTAATTGTTTTCTTTTAATGCATAAAAATCTGTCTTCTCCTGTATTCAGGGTCCAGTGCCAAGCAAGGGGACCTGATCCTGATTCATTATGCAATTAGCATGCATTGTTTAATAAATTGTTATGCTCAGAAACTCTAACCTGTGTTTCCTCAGTTATTTCAGATTTCACCTGCCATAGTGTATATGCACTTATATGTGTGTGTGTATATATGTGTGTGTGTCTGTGTATGCATGTATGTACATGGATATATATATATGCATTCATATACAAACATATGTATATATTCACATATATATGCACATATTATATTATCCCTTTAGTAGAGTGCAAACTCCAAGGTAAGGACTGTTTAGTTTGTGTCCTTGTTTTCCCAGAATCTAGCACAATGCCTGACTTTTAATAAGTGTTTCTTGGACCAAATTTTCATTTTACCATTCAACTTTACCTTTCTTAAGTAACTCTCTTTTTTTTTATCTTTTTGTTTGTATTCAAGATTCACTTTTACAAGATTTTGAGTTGCGAATTTTTTTTTCCCTCTCTCCCTTCCTTCCCCCATCACCAAGATAGCAAGCAACCTGGTATAGGTTATACATGGACAATCATGTTAAACATATTTCCACATTCGTCATGTTGTGAAAGAAGAATCAGAACAGAAACAGAGTACTCCAGGTGTGGAGTCAAGATGGTGGTGTAGAAGCAGGAAAACTCCGCAGCTCCCCCCATAACCACCTCAAATACCTAGAAAATACGACTATAAACAAATTTTAGAGCTCTAGAACTCATAAAATGGCAGAGAAACAAGGCTCCTACTGAAGGCAGCCTGGCAGACGGACAGAAAAGGCTCATTGCAGCACACTAAGGGCAGAGCCCAGCCCCATGTGGTTTTAGACCCAGGCCATCCAGGAAAAGCCACAGCTGGAGCTTTCAGGAGAGTGGATCACTAG
>CM053581.1:229836777-229901035 GCA_028627135.1 Pseudochirops cupreus
GGCAAAAAGGGAATGGGTTAACCTTACTCTCATTGAATTTGGCTTAGGGAGGGAATGACATACACTCTAAAATGGGAATCTTGCCCTGCAGGAGAGTAGGGGGGAAGGGGTTAAGAAGGGGAACGATAGAGGGGAGGGCAGGTTGGCGGGGAGGATTGTTAGAAGCACACACTTCTGTAAAGAGACAGGGACAAAGTAGAGAATAGAACAAGGGGAGGGTGGAATAGAAAGGAAGGAAATATTGTCAGTGTTATACAATATGTCCATTGTGGAGATGTTCTGCGTAACTACACACGTACGGCCTGTATTGAATTGCTTGTCTATCCAGTGGGGGTGGGTGACAAGGGAGGAAGGGAAAGAATCTAGAATTTAAAATTCTAAAATCATATGTTAAAAAAAAAATATATATAATAATTATTATTATTTACATGCAACTGGGAAATATGATATACAGACACTGGGTAATGGAGATCCATCTTGCTGTACCAGAAAGTCAGAGGGGTGATGAGGGAGGATATAGGAGAGAGCCGATTGGGAGAGGGGGTATACAGTGGGATCGCTGTTTTGGGAGGGTGGGTAGGGAAAAGACGGGGAGAAACTTTGTAACTCAAAATCTTGTGGAAATCAACAATGTAAACTGAAAATAAACAAAAGTTAATTTAGAAAATTAAAAATAAATAAAAACAAACAAAAGAATCAGATCAAAAAGGAAAAAAACCATGAGAAAGAAAAAATAAAATAAAAACTAGTCTGCTTTGGTCTGCATTCAGACTCCAAAGTTCTTCCTCTGGACGCAGACAGCATTTTCCATCATGAGTCTTTAGACATTGTCTCAGATCATTGCACTGCTGAGAAGAGCTACATCTATCAAAGTGAGTCACTGCACGACGTTGCTGTTACTGTGTACAACGTTCTCCTGGTTCTGCTCACTTCACTCAGCATCAGTTCATGTAAGTCTTTCCAGGCTTTTCTGAGATCTACCTACTCATCATTTCTTGTAGGACAGTAGTATTTCTGCATTCATATACCACAACTTGTTCAGACATTCCCCAATTGATGGGCATCCCCTCAATTTTCAATTCTTTGACATCTTAGGTAACTCTCCTAATGCCAGAGTGACTAGTTCAAAGAAGCTGTAGAGTCTTGCCCAGTGTAGGTTCTTCCCAGGATACTATCATACCCATTTGGAAGAAGAGGAAACTGAGACCCTAACATTAAATAATTTTGTTCAGGGTTACAGAGTGCAGCAGTGGTAGGGCTGGAATCCAAATGGCTGATTTCTAACATGAGACTGTCTACTCACAAATAATGTGGAGCACCTAGGTGGTACAATAGATAGAGTACCAGGCCTGGAGTCAGGAAGATTTATCTTCCTGAGTTCAAATCTGGCCTTAGACACTTACTAGGTATGTGACCCTGGGCAAGTCACTTATCTCTGTTTGCTTCAGTTCCCTCATCTGTAAAATGAGCTGGAGAAGGAAATGGCAAACCACTCCAGTATTTTTCTTTGCCAAGAAAGCCCCAAATGGCATCTCAAAAAGTTGGACATAACTGAGCAACAACTCACAAACAAAAGTGTGAGTCTTCTTGACTTGGACAATTGTCATTTTTCCCCTAGGCTGTTCTAAATAATTCCAGATCCTTGCTATTCCCAAAACCAGGATCAAGAGGATAGACAAGTAAATGCTTAATGGGGAAGGTTGCTCTGGATGGTTGGATTAAAAAGTCTTCAAATAAAAAAAAAGAAAGTCTTTAAATCATAGATTGTTCAGATCTGAAGGGACTTTAGATCTCTTTAGATCTTAGAGCTTAAAAAGGACTTCTCTGCAGCCTTTGACAGTATTGATCACCTTCAAACACACACACACACACACACACACACACACACACACACATTCACACACACCGGATTCTCCTCCCACCTAACTGATTACTCTTTCTTCATCTTCTTTGATGAATCTTTTTCATCTGGGTTATGACCACTAGCCACAGGCACCTCACAGGGCTCTATCCTGGGCCCTCTTCTCTATTAGATATACAATACTATAGTACATATAGAAGTTGCAAAAGAGACAAATTTGTTTGGCAAAAGGAAAAAAAATTCCCCAAAATTAAAATTATCCAAAAGTGGAGTAGGCTACTGTGGGCAATAGGTTCTCCCTCATCATACATCTTCAGCAAAAGTTGGCTTATCATTTACTTTGTATAGTAAAGAGGAGGTTCTTTTCCAGGTTTGAGTAGAACTAAATTGCTATCGAGGTCCCTTCTATCTCTGAATTTCTGTAACCTTAAAGCTCATTGAACCAAATTCTGTCATTTAAGGAAACTGAATGGGGCCCAGAGAGAGAAAGGGATTTGCCTTACTAATGTCCCTAGATAGTACAAGAGACCGTACTTGAACCTAGGTCTTCTGACTCCAAAACCAGGGTGAGTTCAAGAATCTGGCTAGTTGAGTAAGTGAAGAGTTGGTCTGGATAAGTTGCCTTCCAACTCTGAGATTCTATGTCCTTCAGCCAAGCATATAACAGATAGGATTTTAGTGTTTTGGCATCACTCGGATCTAATGAGCAGGTTTTAGAGGAGAATAATCCATGAGTGGCCTACTGGATCAGACCTATACCTCCCAACTCATCCCTTATTAATTCACTGTACATTTTGTCCTGACTTGGCCAATAACTGGTCCCAAACTGAGTTTAAACAAGTAACCTCTCTCATCATCATTTCATTCTTTGTACTTGTGTCCTTGGTGCCTAATATAGTGCGTGGAATATAGGACATGATTAATAAATACTTATTGTTGACTTGACCATAATGGGAAGAATAATTAGTTTTAGGAAATGCAGCATAGTTTCACAGAAAAGGCAGATATAGAGCCAGAGGGTCTGGTTTGAGTTCCATTCTGGTACCATCTAGCCTTGGGCAAGTCATTAAAACTCTCTAAGGCTCAGTTCCTTCTTCTGTGAAATGGGGATAAAAATCTTTGCCCTACTTATTAAGGGGGTTGTGGGAAAAGCACTTTGAAAAACTTAAACCACTAAAGAAATCTGGATTATTTTATTATTATTATTATTCCATGTTGCCTGTGACTCTACAGGACCACAACAGGGGGGAAAGTGGAAAAAATTGGACACTCTACTAATTATTTTTACCTACACAGCACCAAAATCAGCAGCTGTCTCCAATGGCCTCTTTTCCCTGCATCCAATGGTTTGATAAAAATGACTAATGATTTTGTCATCAGATGAATAAAACATAACCACTTCTTTTTCCTTGTGTTTCTTTCAGCCTGGTTATCATACAGTGAGTTAAAAAGTCAACCTGTGGGATGCAGCACCACCAAGATCAGGGGAGCTAGACCTAACTCTCCTCTAGCTTCTGCTATTTCAAGGGTGGAGAAATGTCATGTTTCAGAGTTCCAAATAAAACAGGATTCCCTAGGCATGGTACAACAGAAAGAACATGGACTCAGAAGTTAGAGGACCTGGATTCAAATTACACTTTTTGTTGTTGTTTACTACCTGGGTGATCTTGGGCAAATTACTTAACTTCCTTGGGCCTCAGTTTCCTGGTTTATAAAATGAGGGATTAGACTCAACAAGCTCTGACAATCCTTTCCAGCTCTAGAGCCATGAACCTATCATAGTGAGGCCTGTCCCTCACTTCTCATGGGGGTGTTGTTGTGTGGCCCAAAGGGAGGCAGAATAGACATCTACAGCCTCTTCTCCCCTCATCTTTTTCCAAAAGAGACTTTAATTCTTGCCAGGAGGAAAAGAAGAAGGTTGGAGCCAGAAGTATGGTTACTCTGCTCTCCTTAGAGAGAGGGGATATTGGGCTAGAATTGCATGTATCCTGTCTCTTAAATGTTGCTAGTCTAGGGGATTTGGTTTTTATGTCCAATCTAATTTCTTTTAAAAATTTTTTAAAAAATATTTTCCTTTTTCCCACTGTAAATGTAAAAACAACTTATAACATTTGTTTTTTTAAAATTTTGAGTTCCAAATTATTTTCCTCCTTCCCTTCCTTCCCCCCTCCCTGAGACAGCAAGCAATTTGATATAGGTTATACATGTGCAGTCATGCAAAACATATTTCCATATTAGTTATGTTGTGAAAGAAAACACAGACCAAAAAAAAAAAAACCCAAGAAAAATAAAGTAAAAAAATATGCTTCGATCTGCATTCAGACTCTATCAATTCCTTCTCTAAAAGTGGATAGCATTTTTCATCATAAGTCTTTCACAATTGTCTTGGATGTCAAGCTAACTTCTGATCATTGTTTCATGATTAGGAAGGAGTAGGACCTCAAGCTTTAAAACCAAGACTTGATTCCCTTCCCATTAAATGCCAATTCCATAATGAATAGGAAGTACCAAAGAAACCCATTTATCCAAGTCCACAGCAAAACAGAAATCAGAGAAAGTATATATAGGAGAATATATATGAGACAATACAGAATAAGGAGCTCTCCCATTGGGAGCAAGGTAACTCAGCTCAACCAAGAAAGAGAATCCCAGATCTCACCCAAGGGGATGTTCCCCAAAGTCTCGTAGGCACACAGCATTAATCTCCAGCAGTGAGGAGAGGGTCCCATACCAATGGGCTTTGGCACTTGGGTTACACTATGACTGTCTCCTCTTCTTTAAGACTCTGGCATCTCTAAACAGAATCATGGAAACACAGTGCTGGGATGGACCTGAGAGGCAATTTAGTTCAACCACTAACTGAACAAGAATCCCATCTATGTATAATCTAGACCAATCCTGCAAATGTTTACGAAGTGTCTACCAGCATCTCTAGTCATTCCAGCCAGGCACTGAATGAAGTCTGGGTTTCTATTGTCTACCTATGCTTTGAATTTGCATATTCCCACTGGCTACTGCAGACACACACACACACACACACACACACACACACACACACACACACCCACCAAACTTATGACAGGAAGGTTGGCAGAGCATATTCTCCCTTCTCTTTTGAAAATGATGAGACTTTATCACAAGTCTGCCAACATTCTCTTGTGTTGGTCTAGAACTCTTTGGAAAGGAGACCTCCACAGCAGCTGTGGGATAAGAGAACATGATCTGCAACGCCATGGTGCCCTTGACTCTGAATTTTTGAACCAACACACATTAATTGAGCATCCACTGGGTGTAGGGTTTTATGCTAAGTACTATGGCAGCTTTCCCCGTGCCACAAGATATCCCTATTGGACATTTTTGTACTATTCAACCTCATACTAGAATCGTATCCTAGGATTTAGAGTGATCAAGATCACCTCCTACAGCTGCCTCATTTTGCAGATCAGGAAGCTAAGGTCCAGAAAGGTTAGGTGATCTATCCAAGGAAGCAGGTAGCAGAGATGAGAACCTAACTCAGCTCCTCTAACTCTAAATCCATTACTCTCTCCCAGACACCCCAGGAGGCTCAGGGGCCAGGAGCCCTTTTCCCTAGATGCCCACAACACACACTTTATTGGTGTGAGAAGGTAACTTATGTCATGAGGTGGCTGATGCTGACAGCCCTCAGAGGCCTATGCTTGCTTGCTTGTGCTGAAATATAAAACACCGGTTACTGAACGCCAAAAAGGTAATTTAAATGTTAAAACATTTGTGATGGTGGCAATTGCATGCATTCTTTCTATCTAATTGTGGCAGGATTAATCTGTCCTTAATAGAATACAACTAATAATTTATATTATTATCTTTAATAATATAATTCTATTTAAAATTTCCATTTGCATTGTTCATCTCAGGGCGGTTGCCCTGAGCTCCAGAGCATTTAGATAGGGATTTGCTACAGCTGCTTATCATGTACACAAATGGGGATTCGACCAGGCAATTTTCAGAAAAATAAAGATCAGTTTCTGATGAAAAGAAGCTAAAAAAATAAAATTATAGTATTAAAATGAGTAGACATTAATATGTCATATTTACAAAATGAAGGGGAAAAAAACCACACATCCTAATCGGCTCTGAAGTCTCTCCCACCCCCTAAACATATGTTTTAGGTCTTCCAGGGCGATCCCTTTTTCCTCTTTAACTTGTTAGGGATGCCTGTTCTTTTAGTAAAAATATAAATGTTAACCTTATAATGGAGTGGCTGTACAGCATAGGGAAGTAACCAGTGGCTCAGCAGTCAGTGTCAGTCCTGGCTCTGCCACTAATCTGGCTGGGTGAACAGGAGCAAGGCAGTTCTTGGTGCTTTGCCTCTGTTTCTCTATTTGTAAAATTAGAAATCCCTTCCTTCCAACCTTTTTCTACTTCCTTTTATGTGTTTTCTTCCCTGTTAGAAATGCCACAATCATGTTAGAAAGTAAGCTCCTTGAGGGCAGGGCTCATCTTTTTCATTCTTTTTGTATACCCGGTGCCTGATAGTAAACTCTTAATAAAAGTTTGTTGGTTGACAAGTTAGTTGCAAGGAACTTCAGGGATCCACCAAACTAACCCTGTCATTCTCAGGATGATACAGAAGAATTACAAAGTCATTGATTGACCTGACTCAGGTTCCACAGGTAGTGAGCATGAAGCAGAGCTTGGGTCTGAGTGTCTTCTGTGTTCATATCCAGGGCTACCTCACACTGGAGTTGTACTAGAATAGGAGGTCCCTGAAGTTCCTTCCTGCTCCCAAATTCTATTGTTCCATTCAGGGGGAAGACACAAACCTAGTGGAGTGATCTTGACTTCTTTCCATGAGCCTGCAATGGTCAGGGATAGTGATCTGTCTTGGTCATTTGCTGATGGCTTTTTATAATGAGAAGGAGAGCTCTGGGCAGGGTTTCTCCGTACTTTGTAACTTCTTCCAGCTACTGAAGCTGTCAAAACTTCTCCAACAAAGCATCTGTGAATATTTATCTGCTATACCGAATGTTGCCTGTGCAGCCAGGATACCTTGTCACAGTTGACGAAACGGATCCCTGAATATCTTGAGGTCATAGTGCCAATTTTGCCTGTACTAATAGAGACCCCCCTTCAGAGAAAGGGATATGAACATTTATCATGGACCTATCATTCTTTCTGCTCTTTTTGAGACCAGAAAGGATAACTACCATGTAGGAGACATAGGGAAAATGAATTTGGTAATGGCCACTGTGAAAAACTGATACACTAATACCCAACCTTACCAAAACTCAACCAAGAACCAGAAAGAAAGCAGTAAATAGAGTTACAATGCAGTTAAAAGAGTTACAATGCAATGTTAAAAGAGTTACAATGCAATGTCCATGCATTCCAGTTTATATATTTTGCCTACAGGAGAATGAATTGGTTCCTCATTCAGAGCCCACTCATTCTTATTTTGCACATAATTCTACTAAGTGTTGCCATGTGCTTTTCTAACTCAGAGGAGATCAGCAGAGGGATGTGGGGCACACATACTTAGAAGCCAAAATACAAAAGTTGTATGTGAGTGTCTGTCAGCGTGAGAGAAGACAGAAAAGCCATAGAACTCAGACACAAAGTTAAAAAAGCAACAACACGGCAGTCTGGGGCCATTTAACGGCAAATAGTCTCATCCACCTCCACGGACCTTAAGTGGATTATTATTGCCTAGTATTAGAATATGTTGAAAATAATGAGCCTGAGTCACCAAGAAAAGATATGTCCCATATCCCCAGTTGAAGAAAGCTGAAAGGATGCAATGCATTTTATAAGGATTTCCATCCCAAACTATTAAAAAATTTTTTTAAGTATTTGGAAGTAAAAGGGGTGAATACTTGGCTAACCCCTCCACAATCCAAAATGATGTATTCAACCCTGCACTTGAAATAGGGTAGATAATAGAAATTTGACTGGTGGGTCATTGTAGAACAGTGGAAAAAAGAATGAACAGGGCTTTGGTAGAACTTAGTTTTAGTTCCTCTTGTACTACAATCCTACTGTGGGACTTTAGGCTGGCTCCTTTATTTTTCTGGGACTCGGTTTCCTACTTTGGATCAGAGAACCTCTAGGTCCTTTTCAGCATTCTGTGATTTTTGTGTTTTCAATAACCCTAGGTTTTTCTAATGACCACAACAATGTTATTTTTAGACCAAAAAAGAAAAAAAGGCTCTCCAACAAGAATTCCACTTTCCAAACCATGTGGAGGCCAGCTGGCTGCAGGCAGCTCTTGCTGAAAAAAACATGCTGATGTCACTTGGCAAACCTGGATGAATCTTGCATTAGGTGGCCTCTCTGCTGTGACATTTGTCTCCCCACATTCTTATCTTGAGTTTAAAAAAGTAAACAAATGGTGAGATGGAGGTGGGAAATAGGATCTGGAGATGAACCAAAAGTTTTGTCTGCTCTGGAGTATCCCTCCTTATTAATGTTAGAAACTTTTGGGTCCCACTTCTGATTGTAAATTTACAGGGATTTATGACCAATTAATTAGGCAAAATGGGAGTTTTTCTGAACTTTTGGAGAGATTTTAAAAAGGTAAGCAAGTATACAGATGAGATGGGAACTTCCCAATGTATTATAGAATGGATGAAACTTAGAATCATGGAATAAACAAATTGGAGACCCATATAACCGCAGGTTTCTAGAATCATCTAATCATAGTATCATAGAATTAGAAGGGTCATCCAGTTCATTCTCCCAGTCAAAACAGAACCCTCAGTCCTCCTGAGACTAGAGTATCCCTGGCTCAAAACCATCCATCCTCTGCTTGAACATTTCCATTGATGGGGACCCTCAGTCAACATTTATAAAATGCCTCCTACATTCAAGGCTCCTGTGTTAAGGGTCTTTGAATGAGTCTTAGAAATGGCCTTGTACCCCTTTCTTCTTGAACTGCTCCCCCCTACCCCCTAAAATGGGCACATTTATTTGCTTCCACCAACAGGTTCAAGCCCATCTACACTGAGGTCACTTCTAATTCTGATAAAGAAGTATATATATAATGACTCATTGCTTCAGAAAGGCCTTGGCTATTCAGTGGCAGGCATCTTTCTGGTTTCTAGTACTACATGTTCCTGTTGTTTATCTCTATTCTGACCTCTTGCTTCTTAGACTTTATTAGATGGTTGTTTGATCCCTCAATTTCCTAGCCCAGGTTTCTGATTATTTCATCTCCTGGACTATGGACCCTACTTGTTTGCCTGTCCCAGACCTATGATATTCCTGTTCCTGTCTTAGCTGACCTCCCAATATTTGATCTAGTATCTCTTCAGACGTGGAATCTGCTAGACTTCCATCTGCTATGCCGGATTACCAATCCTAACCCCTCCAGGCTATCCCTGTCTTGTTTCAGTTCAAGTCCCAGTGTGACAAGACAGAATGAATAATTGAATTTTTAAAAATTTATTAAGGCTCACTACAGGCAAAGCACTGTGCTAAGTGTACCAGATACAAATAGAAAAGTAAGATATGATCCCTGCTCTCAAGAAGCTCATATTCTAATAGGGAGACAAGACAGACAGGAGGTTTCAGACGAAAGACAGGTGAAAAGGTTCTGTGGTCCTTAGAGGACAGCAGTAAAGCAAGTGGGGATCCATCATCTTCAGTGTCATTTCCATTGATAAATCCACAGCCCTTTCTCACGTTGAGCTCCATGGCAATGCTAAGGATTTTGGCAGTGAGTTTTCTGGGCCTTTACTCCTTGACTACTGAGGATGGAGGTGCTACAGCACCCGAAGAAGCAGCTTCCAGGGCACTTCTCAACAAGGGCTTCTCCACTGGATGATGGCTGGGTGGAGGAGGGTGAACAGATGGAAGTAGAGACAGTGGTCTAATGGGTACGGCTATTCCCTGGGGTCCTAGGGTTACCTTCCTAATTGGTGGCAGCTGGCTGGTGGTTGGTGGTTGTGATGTGGGGAGAGGGACTTCTCCACCAAGGTTGCTCCATAATGATGACTGGGGTATGGGGGGCAATGGGGGTGAAGCCCAGTGTTACTGCTTCAGGCTGGTGTAGTTTATTCTTTTGGCCTTTCTCTCACCCTTTTCTTAGACTTCTAAGGAAGGGAGGTGAAGCACAAAGTCTAAGAGTTACAGACAGTGAAAGATTCAAACAAATGAGATAGCTGCTGAAGAACATTTTTAACACAAGCAGATACACTAAGTACCGTTAATAATAATTACTTACATTTGCATAACATTTTACAAAGCTCATATGATCTCATTTGTTCTTCATATCAACCTTGTAAAGCAGGCACATGGTAGAAGTAATATTGTACCCATTTTAAAGATGAGAAAATTGGGCCTCCAAGAGGTTAAATGATTTGTCCAAGGTCACATGGATAGTAAGGAGTGGCTTTTGACTCCACTTTTTTTTTTGCCAGAGTATACAGTTTCTCATTTGCTTAAATGTATGTTACAAGCCCACTTTCTGCTTTTCTATAACTTCGCAGATCTGAGCTCAAAAGGATCCAAATCTTCCAATTTATAGGTTGTTATATATACTTAAATGCTTCAAAAGATATGATTTTGTTACTGGGTACTCCCTCTACTTAGACTTCAAGCTTATATTATTGTTTAAGCGGGAAAAAGGATGGCAGAATAGCTGTATATTAGGAGGCAGTGGGGTGAAGAGAGTGCTAGTTCTAGAGTCTGAGAATCTGGGTTCATCTGCTACCTCTGACAATCCCTACCCTTGTGACCTTGGACAAAGCACCTGAACCTTCCTTGGCCTCAGTTTCCTCAACTATATAATGGAAGGGATTGGACCTGGTGGCCTCTGAGGCTTCTTCCTCTTCTGGATCTACCATGCACAGTGCTTAGCACATAGTAGGACTGTGTTATTTCATTAGTACAGGGAGATCCCGACTGAGGACACTTCTTCTTCCAATGGCCAATTTATGCTTTATTTGCAATTTATAATCTTAGAGAATTACTTAAGAGCATTCAGAGTTTGGGTGATCTGCCCAGGTTCACTCAGCCCTTATGGGTCTGCATCAGGATTGCAACACAGGTGAATACAGGCTAGCTTTAAGCTTCCTGACTCCAAGGCCAGCTTTCTACTGTCCGTCATGCTTCTTCTCTTATGGTAGGTACTTGCCTATTGATTGATGATTCCCAACTTTATCAGATGGGTCCTGTGAGCTTCGTTGGTCAAAATAAAATCATCATCCGGTAACCTTTTGCTTTCTGGCAATGCAACACAATGGAGAGTGTACTTGAAGACTTGAATTCAAACCCTGCCTCAGAAGCTTATTAGCTGTGTGACTCAGGGCAAGTCATTTAACTTTTCTTAGCCTCAGTTTCCTCATCTATAAAATGTGATAATAACATCTTCCTCCCAGGGTTGTTGTGAGGATCAAATGAGGTAATATGCGGAAAGGGCTTCATAAACTCCAAAGCCTATGTAAATGCTACCTGTTTTTATGAGCCTCTCTAGACTAGGCTATGTTGGTCCTCAGTTGCTGGTCTGATTTGGATTGTGGCCTGAATGCAAAGCCTTTCCAGCTTGGCAGGGCCTGCTGGAGCTTGCTGATCACTGCCATGGCCTTCAAGAACCCCAAGCTTGCCTCTAGGCCACAATGAGGCATCTGAGAAGGGGAGAACTCCAGTGGAGGTCTATATAGAACAGCTATTTCATGTTTATGACAGTTCTCCTTTTAAGGGTTGTTTCTTTTCTGGGCTATCAAGCAAATACCAATCCCCTAAAGAATAAGAAAGAGATACCATTTACAGGAACACAGCATTTTAAAGTGAGAAGGGAGTGTGGAGGTCATTTAATCCAATGTTCTCTTTTACAGATAGATTTCTGAGGCCCCAGAGAGGTGAGTCTCAAACTGAACCCTTCCCTTTACCCCCTTCCAACATTTCAAGTTCACATCTTACTTTTAAAAATATTTCCTTAATAAAGGTCTGCCCTGGGGATTCTGCTCCAGGGTCAGTTTCTGTTTGGGAAACCAAAGGTCTCTCGGTGAAAAGCTCATATTACCTTGTTTTCCCCACCTGCCACAGTCTGCAGCTACTCCGCTCCATTCCCCCTCTCCCATTCTTGTCTCTCCTCTCCTCTCTAGATAGTAACTTAGTCTTCTCAACTTATAGTGGCCCAAGAAAACAACTAGAAATGAAACTCAAATCCCTCATCTACAAAATAAAGGGGGGGGAGAGTGCCAAGAATCAGGGTTCCTTGACCTTATTTTTGTGTCCTGGGCCCCTCTGGCAGTTTGGTGAAGCCTATGGACTCCTTGGAATAATGCTTTTAAATACATAAAACAAAACACATTGAATTACAAAGGAAACCAATTATATTGGGTTAGTTATCAAAATATTTTTAAAAACAAGTTTTCGGGGCAGCTAGGTTGTGCGATGGATCCAGCACTGGCCCCGGAGTCAGAAGGACCTGAGTTCAAATTTGGCCTCAGATGCTTTCTAGTAGTGTGACCGTGGGCAAGTCACTTAACCCACACTGCTTCAAAAAAAAAAAAGTTCTCAGACCCCTGGTTAAGAGCCTTTAACCAGATGATATTTAATGATCAGTCAATCAACAGCCATTTATTGAGTGCTTCCTGCCTGACAAGAACTGAGTTAAAGTAGTTTGGGATACAAATTACATCAGAATCACAGACCCTCGGGGATGGAATGGGTCTCAAAGGTCAACCTGTATCTGAACCAGAATGAATAACAGCTAATATATATATGTAGCTCTTTAAAGTTCCCAAAGAATTCTACATTTGTTATCTTACTGATCCTCTCAACGTCTCTGAGAAGATTCTATCACTGTCTTCATTTTGTAGAAGAGGCTAAGCAATTTGCCCAAAGTCACACAGCTATTAAGTATTTGAGGCAGGATTCGAACATAGGTCATCAATCTGGATTCCATGTCCAGAACTCTGTCCACCTAACTAACCACTTGCTAGTCCCCTAACCTTCCCTTGAAGACTTTTAGAAATGAGGGAGAACCCACAACTTCCTGAGGCAGCCCTTTGTTGTTGGATAGTTCTAAGGGTTCAATTCAGTAAATTGGTATTAAGTGTTCCCCATGGGCCAGGCACTGTGGGGAGGTGTTAGGGATAAGAGGAGAATAAGGAAACAGACTCTGTCCTCAAGGAGCCTCTATTTTACTGTGGGATACAACATGTACACAAGTTGGAGGCGGCTGTATGGTACATTAGAAAACAAATTGAACTTGAAATCCCAAGAGGTGATTTTTAAATTCAAATCTGCCACTAACTACCTGTGTGACGTTGGACAAATCAGAGGCACCTGGATAAGATCTTCTCTTCTCCAGGCTAAACATCCCCTAGTTTCTGCAACTGATATTCATCTGGCCCAAACTCTGCATCCTTCACCATTCTGATTGCCTATTTCTAGCTACTTGAAATTTTAGCAATGTCCTTCCTGAAGTTCGTTCAGAGTGAAACAGAATTCCTGATTTGGTCTAACCAGGTTTGAGTACGAGGTACTTAACACCGTTCCAGTCCTGGATCTGGTCTTCCTAACATCCAAGGTGGAAGAAAAAGAACCCTGTATCCACAACACTGGTCATAGTAATTTTGGGAGCAGTGAGGCAGCTGTGGGATGGCTCCAAGCTGCCTGGAATTCTGACCCTGAACCCTGCTTGCAGTTTCTCAGCTGCGATGTTCTGTAACTCTCAACCTCTAACCCTTCTTCAGATAAGAGAACCACAGATTTATAGGCTCTTATAATTGGAAGGGACTTTGAAGGAAGGCACCATAGTATCCTGCAAAGAACACCAGGCAGAGACAAGACACTTGGGTTCTGGTCCCAGACCTACTATATTTGAGTAGTGTGGTCATGAGCCTGACTGTCTAATCTGGGTTTGTTCCCTCATGTGTAAACTGAAAGAGTTGACCAAGCAACAATACTGGTAATAACTAACATTTATATGGTGCTTACCATGTGTCAGGCACGGTGCTGAGCACTGTACAGTTATTTATCTCATTTGATTCTTGTAACACCCCTGGGAGATTGGCACTATTATGGTCCCTATTTTTTTTTGTTGTTCAGTCGTGTCCAACTCTGTGACCCCATTTGGGGTTTTCTTAGCAAGGATGCTGGAGTGGTTTGCCATTTCCTTCTTTAGCTCATTTTACAGATGAGGAAACTGAGGCAAACCTGGATAAGTGACCTTCGAAGTCACACTGCTAGTAAGTGTCTGAGGTCAATTTTGAACTCAGGTCTTCCTGACTACATGACCAGCATTCTATCTACTGGGCCCCTCATTTTGCTGTAAATCTCTCTCAGTTGCTATGCTCTGATTATATAAAGGTTCAATGTCCAATTCCTACCCAGTGTAGGAAGTTCCATACATCTCTGACATATGTTCACCCAACTTTTGCTTCGATATTTTCAGTGACAGGGAGCTGAGCCCTCCCACCTCCTCAAGCAGTTTATTCCATATTTGGACAGCTCTAATTATTTAGAAATCTCTACATTTTAGCCAGTTTAATTCTATCTTCCTGTAACTTCTACCCTAGGTGGCAAAATGGATATGATGGGGTCCAAGCACAAGCACCCAAGCTGGGCCTAGAGTCAAGAAGACTAAATTTTTTTTTAGTTCAAATTGGTCCTCAGACACTTACTGTATGACCCTGGGAAAGTCATTTAGTCTGTTTGCCTCAGTTTCCTCATCTGCAAAATGAGCTGGAGAAGGAAATGGCAAACCACTCCAGTATATTTGCCAAGAAAACCCTAAGTGGGGTCACAAAAAGTCAGGCACGACTGAACAACAAAATACCCACTCATTGGGTTCTACTTGTGCTCTCTCCTATAAAGAATTCTCTGGTCAGTTCTCTCTTCCTGACTGCCCCTGCTCCCTAATCCAAACATATGAAGACACCTCTTATGTACAATCTGCTGTTCTCTCTTCACCAGGCTAACTATCCTCAGATCGTATAATCCTTTCTCACATGACATGGTTTCTGGATCTATCCAGGTTACTTTTCAATGTGTCTGTCAGTGTCCCTCTCAAAAACAAAATGGCAGGAGCCACACAGAGTGTTCTAGATGTGGTCTGAACAGAGAAAAAGATTAAGTACACTGGGACAAACAACATCAATCAGATGGGTGTAAACAAGCATTCAGGAACCTTTGGACTTCAAGGAAAGATGTAAAGTCTGGGACTTAATCCTTCATGGGTGGCATACTGGAGAGAATGCTGGGCTTACAGTCAGGAACACCTGGGTTCAAGTAGCCTACAGATACTCACTTACTTTGTGACCATGGTTTCCTCACCTGTAAATGAGACTCTAGTACCTGTAGTACCCACTTCATGGAGTTTTTGTGAGAGCTAAACAAGAATGTGTGTCTAATCTTCTCAGACCTTAAAGTGCTATATAAATGTTAATTTATATTATTCTTAAAGATAACTTGTAAGATTATTGAGATAACAGGGACAACTTACAGTAAGGATAATCCCAAATCATAGCTAATCTATCAAAAACTTCCATTCTGATTTAGGAAATTATTGGTTTTAAATTGTTTACATCGTGTTTTTCTTAGGGTAAGACACTAGGTTGTACACCCTGAATACACACCTTCAGAAGGGAGATGGTCCACCCCTAAAGACAGGAGGGTGAATTACTATTAGGTCTAAAATGAAATATTGTAGATGGGTAATCCAAAAAATGCATACTCTTCACACAAATAATTGAGAGTTCACTAAAAATAAACCTGCCATTGAGCCCTTTCCAGCTCAGTGTTTTTATGACCTGGTAATTGATGGTGCTGATTCTTCTGTGGCTAGGAGCCATTAGGAAACCTGAAGGGGAATTGACAGCATCTTCTCTCTCCTAGCTTAGGCACATAGCACCTTGGGTGAATTGAAATAAGCCAGTCTGAGTTTATGTCTTCTCTTCCTGATTCCCCTACACGGGCATTTCTGGCCTTTCAAAATGACTCTTTACTTAGTCGAACATATCGTACCCTTTCTCCCTCCCCCTTAGAGTGTATGCTCCTTGACTCTCATTTTGTCCTGTGAATCAATCCAATGCCTAGCCTGGCAGTGGGTGATTAATAAACATATAGAACTGAATTTCACAGATGCTCAGAGAGAGGAACTGACTTACTCTAGGTGACACAGTTATTAGTCAGTAGCAAAGCCAGGTTTCTTGACTTTTGCCTCCCAGTACCACACTATCTTCTTACAACTTTCAGGAAAACTTCATGGTGACCGAGTTACAGAATAAAAGATTTTGAGTTAGAAGGTCCCTTGGGGGAGCCATCTCTTTCCATTCCAGATCCCTACAGGTTTAGGCCTGGTTCCATGGTACTGAAGACTTCTTGCCCCTAGAGATACCAGCTTTCAAAGATACTCTTCAAGTAGGAATTAAGTAGAATTGTGGATGTTGGTTTAGGGGCATTTACTCTGAAAATGTTTCACCTCTCTCTCTCTAGATGGGGCCAGCTTCCACCAACCATTAGGGAGGAAGAGCTCTGACTACCCCCATAGGAGGACGGCTGGCCACTGACTGCCAGAAGTCATGGATAGCCAGGAGCTTGAGCTTGGCATGTGCTAAGCTTGGCCTTCACATCCTATACAGGAGCTCACATGTGTCTGATGCTCTGGCAGCACCAGCCCACCAAACCACCTTTCTGCCCATGCCTGCCAAACCCTGGAGGCTGAATCACCTCCATCGGTCCCTGTCCCACATCAACCTTGGCTATGGTTGGGAAGCCCTCTGCCAGGCCTATAGTTGGCAGCCTAGTAGAAGAAGAAACTGCTCCTTTTTTTTTTTAAGAAATCTCAGATTTTGGGGGGAGGAGAAGAGTTGCTATTAACCCCTTGTATTCCATATAGAGCTTTCCCCCAAACTTTTTGAGGCAAATCATTGGGTGAGATTAACCCTTTAAGCTCTTATATTTCACATAAGGCCTGTCCCCCACACTTTTTTAAAAAAGAAGTTATTGGTTGGAGTTAACCTTTTAACTTTCTATGTTCCACATAGGCCTGTTTCCCAAACTTTCTTCAAGAAGTCGTATTTTTTGGTGGAGACACATTGGCACTGGAATGGGGAAGAGTTCCCATTAACTCCTTGTGTACCAGCCAGGGCCCCCCCCCAAAAACTTTTAAACATTAAAAAAGTTTTTTTGGGGGGAGTTCCTGTTAACTCCTTCTATTCCCCGTATGGCCTTTCCCCAAAAAACTTTTCCTAAGCATGACATTCCGAAACTCCTGATAGTTGGAGGTTCTGCTTAACCCGAATCCAGACCTTAAAAGACTGGGAGGACCGGGGGTGGGGACAGGCAGTGGCTGGGGGCCAAGGCCGGCGAGTGACAGGTTGCCCCCTCCCCGGGGGTGGCGGGTCCGCGGGAGCGGGAGCGGGAGCCCCGGCACTTTGTGTCCCGGACGGCTACGGGTGGGACGGGGGAAGGGGTGAACGCGTCGGCTGGCAGCGCCGTCGGGGGGCAGCGCCCGGGGCGGCCGTGATGGCGGAGCAGGCGGCGGCGGCGGGGACGGCCCCGGGCCGGGAGCGGCGCTGCCCGCGGCGCCCGAGCAGCAGCCGCTGACGCTGCCCGCCCACCCGCCGGAGCCGGAGCCGGAGCCTGAGGAGGAGGAGAGGAGGAGAGGAGAAGGAGGGGAGGAGGAGGAGAAGAAGGAGGAGGAGGAGAGCCGAGCCGGGCCGGGCCGGGCCGGGCCGGGCCCGGGGGGCGCGGGCAGCCCAGCTGAGCCAAGCCGGGCCGGGCCAAGGGCGCCCCGTGCGCGGCAGCGCGGGCGGAGAGCGGGGGCCCGGCGCGTGTTCCGGGGGGCTCGTCCCCCCTTCGGAGGCCCCCCCCCCATCCTGAGCAAGGAAGGAGGGGGAGGGGGAGGAGGAGGAGGAGGAGGAGGAGGAGGAGAAGCAGGAGGAGGACGAGGAGGAGGAGGGAGCGGGGGAGGCGGCGGCGGCGGCAGCGGCGGCGGCATAGGCATTGTGCACGCACCACATCCCCGGGCCGCGAGGAGGAGGACGCGACGGAGCCGCCTCCGCCAGCACAGACCCATGAACCAGCCCGGTGGCGGCGGCGGCGGCGGCGGCGGCGGCTCCTCGGCGGCAGCGGTGGCCCCGCAGGTACAGCGGGCGGGGCGGGGCGGGGGCGCGAGCGCGGGCGCGGGCGCAGCGGGGGGGGGGGCGGCCGGGAGGGGGTGCAGGAGTGTCCCCCCCATCCACCCGTCCTGTCCCGGCGCGGGGCGCGCCCCGGAGGGGGCGGAGGGCAGCCCCGAGCGGAGCGTTGTGGGGTTGTGGGGAGGGAAGGGGGGTGGCTCGGACTGGGAGCCGAGGGGCGAGGTGAGGTGGGGGTCGGGGAATGCAACATTTCCCGGTGCAAACTGTCTTATTGTAAATCCGATTATTGTATATTTTTCTTTGGAAAAGAACTGCAAAATGTTGGGGTTCGGGGACAGTCTGGGGGCTCCTCCCCTTTGCACGCTGCGGGCTGTGCTCTGTTTTTTTTTGCCCCAGTTTCCCCCCACCATACACATACACACTCCCTCCCCTCCCACCCTTCCCCCCTGCTCGGACTGGAGCCCTGAAAACAAAGCAGCGAACAGCAGCCATTACAGTTTGGACAATTCACATTTTGCAAAAATGCAACCCCCTCCAACCTCCCCCCTCCCCCCTTGAAAAATCTGCAAATTTTTCCTGCCCCTGGCAGGGCCCCAAGGTTCTGGGCGCCCCCACCGACGCACCCCTTCTTCCCCCAGGGCGCCCCTTCTTTGCAACAATCTTTTTATTTTAGGCCACAATTCTCTTTCTCAATTTTTTTTTCTAATTTTTCTTCAAACGGTAGTTTTTTTTCCCATTAAAACGACGCCACCTAGAGGATACTATTTTGTAAATAAAAAAAGAAATTAAAATTGAAAAAAAAGGAAATATTTGCTATTTCTTCTTTTTTGAAAAAGTTTGAATTGTGAGACAAGGGAAAAGATTTCTTTTTTTTCCTCCTGGGGAGGGCGAAAATTCTCTCTCTGGGCTTCCCAAGTGCAGGGAGGCAATTTTATTCCTGAAGCTAAATCCTTCTAATGTGTAAATGAAAATTAAGCTAGAATTTGAATGAATTCTGGGGTCGGTGAGGAGAAAGCAAAAATCTTTTTCCAGAAAAAAGGAAGCTTTGCCCATCCAACTCAATTCAGTTTTAGACAGCCATCCTGGGCTGAGCCAAGGAAGAACTGCTTTCTTTAGTTGAAGGAAACTAGCAGAATTAGCTTTTGAAGCAATTAGGAATTGTACTTCATTGTAATTTGGAACTTGCTTAGCTTAGTGCATTAAAACCCTGATTTCACAATTTGACCATATTTAAAGTTTTTCTTTTTCCAAACATGGAGGATTAGAGAAAAAGAGACCCTGTAGTATTGGCTTTGGACACACCCCAGAAAAATTGTAGGTTTTTTTTTTGGGGGGGGGGATAATTTTACATTTACATTTTGCTGCATTTAAATCACAGGGTTTTGAAGAAAAACTGAACGGATTAGAAAATGGAAAAGTTAAAAGTGAATTGTTTGCCCTTTTTTGCATTTCAAGATTTGAAATTTTTGTCAAATTTTTAAAAATTTTGCTGACATTAAATAAAAACATTATTTTTCGATTTTGTTTGCTTCCGAATCTGTTTTTCTATTTTTATTTGTAAAGGAAATGCTCTTGAACACCTTCCTCTCACCTTTGACATAAATTCAGAAATAATCCTAAATTCATTTTCAAAATTGAGTACCCCACAGGTTTGTAGGCGAGACCGCCATTATAAGATATGCATAATTAACATTATTATGAAAAAATTAACAATGTATTCATAGAAGCCTATTTTTAAACATTAAAATAAATCACTTGATAAGGACTTGGATAGAAAGACATTTGATAGTTATAAATTTTCCTTTTCTCGTTCCCTGTTTATAATCAGCCCTGAAATGTGAATTTTTTCCCTCCTGTAACTGTAACTGTTGTGTTTCTCCATCATTAGGCATCTTGGTTTGATATGGTTAGTGTTGTCTTGTACAAATGGTAGTGATTTAAGCATTGGATATATTTTTTTTTAATTGATGACTTTTAAAAGGAAAAAAGATCTAGCAGCATTGACATTATTTGAATCTGTTGGAAAAAAATATGAGGAAATTTCACTGACTTGACAAGAAAGCAGCAAAAAGGAGGGGAGAAGGGGTGTGAATGTGAAAATTCTTGGTCTTATCTATCTCCCCAAGTGGCCCACTTACATTGCTGAAGAAACGGGAAAAATTTCAACCCAGCTGACTGTAGCAGCAAAATTTAATTTGGAAAACACACACACACACACACACACACACACACACACACATTCTCTCTCTCTCTCTCTCTCTCTCTCTCTCTCTCTCTCTCTCTCTCTCTCTCTCTCTCTCAGAACCTAGTTTTTGCTCTGAGCAGGAAAGACCATCTGCAACTGGTATTTCAGTCAGTTTCTTTAGCCTGAAATAGAAGGAAATGGGTTTTTTTTTTTGGGTGAGAGGAATTTCAATCAGAACAGATTTAGAACATTAAAATAAGGAACCCCCTGAAAACTGAGGGCTTATTTTTGGGAAATTGATACTTCGGCTATGGTTGGAGCTTAGTAGGCGAATTGATTCTAAATCAGAGCCCCACTTTTTTCCACTCTAGCTCCTAGTTTCCCTTGGGTGGCTCAATGAGAAGACACTGATAGAGCTAGTTATGGAAGACCAGTTGGTCGTTCATGGTCCTAAGTCGTTGATTGATGACTAATGTGAAACCTTTCTTTATTATAATATTAAATTTGATAATAGCTGATGTGTTGCTTTTTCAAATAATCCTTATTTGCTTTGGGTCCATTTTATTTATTGTAATACTGATTTACTGCTGAAAGGACTCAGTCTGTTTTACATATATGCATTTAATGCATATATTAAGACAAATTATTCTGCTCATCATCATTATGATTATAACATTTATATAGCACTTTAAGGTTTATAAGGCACTTTTCTCTGTGGGAATTTCCAAGGGATTCTTCTAAAACTAAAAGGTTCAGGACTAGACAACCTTCCCTGCACTCTGACTCAATGGAAGAAGAGTTGGGAGCATGAGTTGTAGGGGTAGGCAATGGGGAAGTGGGGGGAAGAATGAGAGGCCCACTGAGGCTTACCCTCACCACCCCTGGCCCATAGGAAAATTCCAGGACAGTGGATAACAAAGGTTTGGAGAATGATATCTAAGAAACCCTTCCCCAAATCCTATTTTATTCGTCTTGCTTCAACAAAATTAAAGAATACTATTGACTACCACTTCTTTTATTTGTTTGTTTTGGAGAGGGGAAGGCAAGGCAATTGGGGTTAAGTGACTTGCCCAAGGTCACACTGTTAGTATGTCAAGTGTCAGTCCAGATTTGAACTCCGGTCCTCCTGACTCCAGGGCCAGTGCTCTATTCACTTTGCCACGTAGCTGCCCCAGCCACTACTTCTTATAAGGGTTTCCAAAGGGATTGTTTCTTTTTAGTTGTATATTGAAATATTATTTTATTTAAGTGAGGTGATTTTCATATAGTAGGGATCTAAATATTTGAACTAATTATCTAAACTCTAAGTGGGCATTTGTTGGAAATTGGAAATATTTTTTGCTTTACAGAAGGCTTTAAAACAAATGATTCCAACAGTGTTTGCCACAAAGGGATTTAACTATGTGTGGCCAGAGTTCCCATGGTATTTTTTAATTTCCATACCATCCTTTCATGCCATTAAATTATCTTCATTGGAGTCCACTTGCATGAACCTTGTCTTGGGTATGACTTGAGAAACTTCTCCCTTAGTTGGAAATTTGACCAGAAGTGGGTAAATTACTGAGTTTATTTTGTTAATAAGCTCTTACTCTCTTTTGACACTCTTTTCCGTACTCTTTTCCAAGGTCTTGGGTAGAGCTCTGGCAGCTGCTGCTTTAGGGGTGGTAATTGATGATGGACATACTTGTTTTGAGGGCAAGATAGCTTACCTTCATTCACACAGTGGATACACTATTACTCCATGTATTTCTTTTATGTCTTAGGAGTTACTTGGTGGTTTTTTAGTCTGACAAAGTTTGAGACTTCGGGGACTTGCTTGATAGTTTGTCTTTGCACAAAGCCGGGAGAAAGAATTTCTTCCATTTTTTGTCCTATGCGGAAGTGAGCGTGAACTCAAGACTTGTTTTCTTATTTGGAAAACAGCAAAGATGTCTAATCGTTGTATTAGCCAACTGTTGTCTCTGCCCCACAAAATCAAGATCAACTGGTCTGTCTAACTGGAGAAATAAACTTTCAAATGGTTTTAGCATCAGGCCCATTTTTATTTATGTATTTTTTTTTTTTACCTTTTGACTCATTTCTTGGCATGCTTTGTCTGGGAACTCAAGATTCCTTGCATCTGCTCATTGGTTGGTGAGATAAGAACTCTCTTACCATGGTTAATCAGATGAATAAGTGAGCTTTTATTTCAGGGTCGTGTTGAAACTGAGAATTCATCCCTATGATTGCAATATTCATCTTTCATTGCTTCTCTTCCCCAAGATACTTTTAAAAAAGTAGACTTGCGGATCACCTGCAATAGGTGGGATTTTCCAGGAAGTTAATAGTCTTCCATGGATTGGCTTTTCTTTAAGTGATGCCTGCCATATTGTATACATTTAGAGGGAATTGATTGAGTCATACTGCATTATTGGGAAGGATCTTATTCCTGGCTATCTCTGACTTCTTTATGGATTGATGACTGGGCATCTGCCTACCTCGTTTTGTTAATTCCCCTTCCTGAGTCCTGATGCTTTTGAACTGACTAGAGTAGGCCAACATCACTCGGATACAACTAACAACTTGCTGAGTTTAGTGGTAATTGATTTTTATAGCTATGGGAGGGACAGTAATGAATTCTTGTCCCTCCCATAAACCAGCTGAGTGTGACCTTGGGAAAAATTACTTCACCTGTCTGGACCTCATTTTCCCTTATTTTAAAGTTGAAGTTGGATTAGATAATCTCACAGGCCCCCTTTGGCCTGTGAATATCTTGTGTTCTGTGTTGTAATGTTTTATATCCTGAGGTCCTTTCTAGCTCTGACATTCTAAAGGCCTTATGGGGATTGGGACCGGACCTGTGATTTCATTAGAATAGGGAATTCCCAGGTGAGGAAACCCCCTTCTTACCAGTTAGGTCAGCAGCTTCTCTTCTTAGAGAAGTGCCTAGAACACCGAAAAGTTAAGCAACTTGCCTGGGGTTTGACTCTCAAGGCCTCTTATGAGTCTATGAATTGAGGTGTTTGTTTTACCCACAAAATATGACTAATTTGGAGTGAGCTGCCTTGGCGAGATCCATTGCTGGAAAGGCAGCTTGGAGAGTAGTGTTTGTTGGCCAAGGAGTTCTCAGTTTTCTTACCAGCCATCTGCAAATAGAAAATTTGAACTGTCTTGTCAGGGTGGGAGGTACAACAATCAAAGTGAGTTTCTTTGCCCATCCTTGCTTTAGAGAACTAGGAAAGGTTTCTCAGAGTTGGAGACCACATTAGTGTTCGGTGTAGCAGTGTGTGTGTGTGTGTGTGTGTGTGTGTGTGTGTGTGTGTGTGTGTGTGTGTGTATGAGAGAGAGAGAGAGAGAGAGAGAGAGAGAGAAGAGACAGAGATAGAAAAGATGAGCAGAAGTACCATGCTGGGTTAGTCCCAGTATTCTCTGTGTGACAGCAGCCCTAGTAGGTTTTTCATGAAAGGATATGGCAGATCTCCACAATATTAATCTCAAAAAGATTGGGGAACCAACTTCCCTCCCCCAGTATCCTTAACTTCTCATTAGTAGTCGTTTGGGGATCCGTCATTCATTCCTTTATCTGAACCTTTCAGGAATTTAGTTGGAATCCTAGACTAATAGGATGTTAAGCCTGGAAGGGACCTAAGAGGTGGTTGATAATTACACACTTAGTTTTTACATCAGTGTGGTGGGAAGAGGGATCGACTGAGGAGTCAGGAGATCTTGGATCCAAGCAATTATGTGACCCTGGTAAGTCACTTAAGCTTTCCAGGCCCAGGGTTCCTTATTTGTAAAACGAGGTGGTTGGCAGCATACTAAGTACTACTAGCTGAAGGACCTGGGTCCACATCCTGCCTCTGACATTATCTGTGTGACTTTGGGCAAGGAACCCAACCTCTCTGGCTCTCAGTTTCCTCATCTGTAAAATGAAGGTTTGGATTAGTCCCTTTCCAGCCAGTATGTTTGTGATATGTTACTTTGACCAAATAATTTCTGTAGTTCCTTCCAGCTCTAACCATCCTGGTGAATTTTTCTGCCTGTAAATTCTCTGGGGTGATGAGCTCTGAAGCTTTAGTCCCTGTTGAAGAAATATAAAGAATGTATGGGAACTGTGTGTTCCAGTAGGACAAAGCACTGCCTGTTTCTGGGCCTCAGTTTCCTCAGCTGTAAAATGAGATCTAAGATTTCTTCTGTTTCTTGATTTTATGAATTTGGGAGTATAAAACGATATCCGTAATTGGAGTAATAGTCATTACAATTGAGAGGTTTTTTAATAGGCTCATGGACACTAAAAATGCAGATGAGACAGTAAAATGGAGGGAGGCAGCATGTATAGATAGTGAGAGGAAAGGGAGCTGACCCCAGAGTCATCTGCACACTGACTGTGTCACCCTGGGCAAGTCACTCACCTAGACCTCTCAGTGTCCCTGCCAATTCTCTAAAGACCTTAAATTGCAGAGAGGTATTAGATCTGCATTGGAAAGAGGATATTTCTTACTGGCCTGATAAGAAAGAAAGGAAAGAAAGAGAAAGAGGAAAAAAGGAAAGAGAGAGAGGAGAAAGAAAAAGAAAGAGATCTTTGGAAGCTTGGGGAGTTGTTGGACATTTGGTTTCAAGAAGCAGTAAGTTAAGATAATAAAAGAAACATTTATCTCCTGGGAAATTCTGATCTATATGTGACAGTCCGTCTTGTTATTTTGTAGTACTACCTCATTTTGTATGTCCTGTTAGAGCATTATGGAAGTACACTTGTGGGTGTTTTGGGGGGATGGCTATTTTTTTTTTGTCTTTTCTGGGACTTCTCCCTTTTTTTTTTGTAAATCCTCCCTCTGGTCACAGGGAGAGATGAATGTTTCTTATTTCCCCATTCTATAAATGGTGAAACAGGTTGAGAGAAATGAATTGACTTGTTAGTAAACTTCTGAGTAGGAATTTGAACCCTCATCCTCCTGACTCCCAAATCAAGTGCTCTCACCAGTGCACCACCCAATACCTGCCCTTGGCAGCCCCAGGCCAGGAGGCACTGAGGTGATGATGTGGGAGGAGGTGGCTTTCGGCCTCCAGACTCGTGGCGCTTTGAAGCTCAGTGTGTAGTCGGTATTCTGTTAGCCCCAACTTGTTTGGTGCTTTGGATCTGTGATGTTGTTTTCACTTGGGGCTTGGTGTGGTCGCCGTAGTTCCTGGGGTGTAATGTGAGGGCTGAGCACTTGACACCGGGGGCCTTCTCTAGTATGTAGAGCATAAAATTCAGAGCTGGAAAGAGTGAGAGGTCATCCAGTTCAACTCCTATTTTGCTGGTGAGGAAACTGAGGCCCTGAGAAAAGAAGCGCCTTGTCGAGGCCACACATTATTGGTAATAAGAGTAACAGTAATAGTAATAGCCATTTATGTTGTTCTAAGTTTGCAAATAATTTGATCCTCACTGTAAACCTTATGAGGTGCCATTATCTCAGATTTAGTAGCTGAGGAAGCTGAGACGCACAGCGGGTAAGAGATTTTACCAGGGCAGTGAGTGTCTGAGGCAAATGCTGTTCGAATCTGGGTCTTCCCGTGGCCTAGCCCATCCTGCTGTCGCCCCCTGTGCCGCCTCACGTTTGAGGTCCCGAGTGGAAGAGCTGAGGATTCCAGCGAAGATCTTGGGGTACAAATCCCTAGCCTACCCTCACTCTGCTGGGTGAAGTAACTACCAAGGAGCTTCCTGGGTCAGTGTCTGAGAAAGCTCGAAGGTTTGAAGGTTCAGAGTCCGGTACTGGTTGGAGAAAGGATCGGGCCTCTTTTCCTTTTCTCTGAACTTCCCCGGGGGCAGTAAGTAATTAAGCCTTGTGTTGTGGGTGTATTTTGCACTCCCAAGTTTACCAATTTGCTGAAAGAAACAGCTGCAGGGCTATACTGGAGGAGAAAGTGGCAGGGCAGGGCATGGCTAGAAATAGAATACTGACCTAGCAACGCTTTTCTTTTTTAAGTAGCTTTTCTAAAATTGTGGAACCCTGTCATTGCCTGGATAAAAATGTTGTGACCAGCCCTAACATATACACATATGCATGAGATGTTACATGTACATATGTGGAGAAGCACACACACACACACACACACACACACACACACACACACACCTTCCTGTTTCTTAAAGTCTGTCCTTTGAAGGGCTTCCTCGTGTATCACCTGTTTCTTCAAGCCTACCCCCCAGGAAAGATTAATTGTCCTTCCTCATTTCTCACAGGACTTTATTTGGACCTCTGCCTGGTCCTTGGTCTCATCTCTGCTCTATCACAGATATTTGCTCATGGATCTATCTCTCCATCTCTACTCGACCCCCTGGAATCATTTCCTGGAGAGCAGGATTTGTTGTATTGCCAGCATGGTACCTTGCCCATAGAAGTGCTTAATAGCCAGTAGGTGATGTAAAGAATGGTTGCAGGGAGCAGAATGGAATGGGAAGGGCTGCCAGACTAGGCTTCTGGAGACCCTGTTTCTTTCTCATTCAGGTGGGCACCTCATTTGCAAGGCACTTAACCAACTCTCTAAGCCTGTTTTTTTTTTTAAATCTCTGCAATGGATAAAAAACATAGTCTATCTCCAGGGCTCCTTGTAGTTGTTTAGTTATTAAGTGACCTGTTGGGCCATACTGTCCCTGCGGTTTTCTTGGCAGAAATACTGGAGTGGTTTGCCATTTTCTTCTTCAAAGAATTAAGGCAGACAGGTTAAGTGACTTGCCCAGGATCACACAGCCTAGTATGTCTAAATTCAGGTCTTCCTGACTCTAGGCCTAGAGCTCTATCCACGGAGCCATCTAGCTGCCAAGGCTCCTTAGGTAGGAAGATCTAATTAAGCCATTGTGTAAAATTAATCTGATTAATCCATGTGTGTAAAAGTGCTTTAAAAACTACAGTGTTCTACATAGGTAAAGGATTATTATTTCACATATACACTTGATCTACCAAATATGATGAAAAAAATGCATTTGGTTTTGAGAATTTGGGCCAGCCCCCTAATCTTCTTCACTCCATGTTAAAAGAAGGGCACGCCCCTGGGTGCCACAAACTTGGTTTAAGACAGTGTGAACTTAATGACCAGTCTTTCTTTTCTGACCCCTAGGAAATGCTTTTTTCATTGAAATACCTAAATGAATGGAAGTTGGTCAGTATCTTGGAGTGATCTGGTTTCAAAGGGGTCTTGGCCTGTGATTGTGAATACTTTGAATTCCTTAAATGGATCTGTGATCTCATCAATTTAATTGGGCTCTCCAGTGGTGCAGATGAGACAGTTAAGCAGCCAAAAAAAAAAAATTAAACATCTATTATGTGTGAGGCACATATGAATATTGGTAGCTCAGGGAATAGTGCCCTGGAACTAGAGACTTAAGTTCAAATCTGTTCCCAGACACTTACCAGCTGAGTGACCTTGAGCAAGTTACTTAACCTCTGCCTACCTCAGTTCCTTCATCTGTAAAATGGGCATAATAATAATAGTACCTATATCCCAGGGTTGTTGTGAGGATCAAATGAAATAATAATTGTAAAGAACTTTGAACAGTACCTGACATGTAGCAAGCGCTATGTAAATGTTAGCTATGATTAGCTGTTATTAGGTAGGCCCTGGACTAGGAATTGTGATTACAAAGAGAAAAAAGCCCCCCAAATAACCCCAGCTCACCTGCATTCCAGGAGCAAGACATGTAAATATAAGTATGTACTGAATAAGTAAAAATAAATACAGTGTAGTTATGGAGGAAGGGAATAAGGAAAAACTTCATATGAGGAGGAGGTGTTTGAGCTCTGTCTTGAAGGAAGGGGAATTCTGAGAGATGGGGGTGAAGAAGGAGTGGATTCTTTTTTTTTTTTTTTGCTTTTTTGGAGAGGGGAAGGCAGGACAATTGGGGTTAAGTGACTTGCCCGAGGTCACCTGACTCATAAGTGTTAGTTGTCTGAGGTAGGATTTGAACTCAGGTCCTCCTGATGTGCCACCTGGCAGCCCCAGGAGCAGATTCTTGATGTGGGTTTGGCCTGTACAAAGACGTGGGACCAGGGTCGGTATGAGAAACAAGGCCAGCAAGGCTGAACTGTAACCTGCTTTTCCTGTATGTTCCTTGTCTATGTTTTCCTGTAGTTTTAGGGGGAGTAGTGGAGAGGTAGGGAGGGGAGTCTACCACGTGATGGTGCTCCGACTGTAATACCTACAATTGAATGGGATGGTATATAAGAGCCATGTATATATACGCTTCTATGTCACACATATGTGTGTATGTATGTTTATATACACACATACACCTGTCAGTTTGGAGTTTGTAGAAGAGATTAGATTGGTTTAGAAAGAAAATGCAGCAGAGAGATGACGGAGGTAAAGATGTTATTGAATCTGCAGGAGCAATGATATAAATATTTTGGCTGACGAAGCAGAGTGAGGCTTGATATATAAGCCAAAGAGAAGAAATGGAGTCAGGTGATTCCTGGATCTCTGTGGCCACTGTAGGGGAAAAAATTCAGGAAATGTTCGAGATTATCTGAGAGACTAGTCTTTAGATGGGTATGGGGATTGGGAAGAGAGGGTGTGTGGTTTGAGGTAAGATGGGGTGTTTTAATATATGGGTTCCTGAAGGGAGTAGCCCTTCAAAGACTAAGGAAAGGAGGAGGTCTGTCTTCGGGCTAGCATCATGCTGATTTCCTATGCAGTTTGTTGGCCAGCCTTCCCAGCTGGAAGCTGTTCCTGGGATGAATGCTGGAATATTAGCTGAATTTTTGTCACTGTCATGATTGTGAGGGTCAGAGGGCCACAGACCCAACTCTCTTGACTCCTCTCCCTGATGTAGAGATTTGTGCCTCTACCATACAAATTCCCATTGACCTGAAGAATGGGGGGGGAAGAGGAGAGAAAGAAAGAGAGGGAGAGAGAGAGAGAGAGAGAGAGAGGAAGAGAGAGAGAGAGAAAGAGAGAGAGAGAGAGAGAGAGAGAGAGAGAGAGAGAGAGAGAAAACTACATGTTGGAGAGAATTTAGTGTCATTTTGTTGCAGATCAGGTAGGGAGGGGGTTGGACCAATTGAATTTTGAAGTCTTTTCCAAACCTGCAATTCTCTTTATTTACTGCAAAATATCTTATGGTGATCATTTGTTGAGGGGTCATTGGGGAACACTAAACCCTAATCTCAGAAGTTTCCAAGGAAAAACAGATAAAGAAATTTGTAGATGAGAAATTTTTTCCACAAAATTTTCATTGCTTAGAGGGAAAAAATTAAAAATAAGTGTGTGTTTTTAATGGAAACTCTTTTCTGTGATAGGAGGCAGCAGGATGTGGTGGGATGTCATTAGATTGGTCTGTTGTGACACTCACTCCTTCTGTGACACTTCCTTCTGTGGGCCTCAATTTCCTTATTGTAAAGTGAAGGGCCTGACCGGGAGCCTTGAAGGTCCATTTCTGTCCTGATGTTAGGATGGAACATGAAAAGGCAACAAAAGCGAAACTGGAACTCTGTCATTGTTTACTTAAAAGTGCTGTTACACACTGGCCTTTCTGAGCCTCAGTTTCCTTCTCTGTAAAAGGAGGCGTTGAAGCCAGTTGAGTAGGGCCTCTCTGGTTCTAATGTTCTATATTTTTAGATCACTTGACAACTCCAGTGGCATCCTGAGGATCTGAGGCCTTTTTCAGCTCAGCTCATGTGCCACCTGCTAGGGAAAACCTTTCTTGATGGCTCTACCCCAGGGTTTCTTCATTTTTTTCGTATGTCCAGAGGAACCCCTTTGACAGTCTGGTGAAGCCTAGTATGGATCCCTTCTTGGAATAACATTTTTAAATGCAAAAATTAAAATATGTAGGATTACAAAGAAAACCAATTATATTGAAATAAAGAGGTAATTTTACTCTCATCCAGATTCAGGGACCCCCTGAAATATATCTACAGACCTCAGGTTACAAAGTTGTTGGTACTTTCCCTTTCCTTAAATTATCATATATTTACTAATCTGTTGTAATATGTAACCTCCACCAGACTGCAGTGCCCTCTTTGAGGGCAGGGGCTGTTTTGAAAATGCCTGTTTGCCAACTTCAATTCTGTATTCTAAGGACCCTCCTAGCTAGAATATTCTGCATTCTTAGCACCTTTCCAACTGTAACTTTCTATGTCATAACAGTCTATATTCAAAGGTCCACTCCAGAGTTAACATTCTGTGATTTAAATCCTTTTTACTTGCTATGTAGAATGAAGTGAGGGTATAAGATGTATCCATTTGTAACCCTAATCAAGGAAATTTAATTGCAGAAAGATGAAGGGCACCTCCTTATAAGGTCCAGATGTCAAAGATAATGTTAAAGTGAGACTCCAATATAATTAGTTAAAATTGAGGAATAAATTTTTTTAAAAAATCAGATGAGGTACTAGTAAGTTTTTTTAAAAGCCATTCGTTCCCAACTTGTCTCTTTCCTTGAACATTAATTAAACACATTGCCAATTTGGAGGGAAATAAATCCATCAAATGAATCCAAAAGATTAGCCCCTCCAATTTTTCCTTCAAAAAGGTTCCAAACAGTGCTTAGTCTGTGTGGTGGTTGCTTCCCAATTCTGGCTACATTTCAGTGTCTGACATGACTGGCAGGTTTTGATTTGGAAACCCAAATCATCTTTAGTGTGGGTTTAAGCCTGCCAACTGGAAACGGGTAGGTTTTAATTCAGGCTAGGGGAAGTAAGTCATCCTTGAGGTAAGTCAGATTCCTAGAATGCAAAGCAGAGCATCAATTTTGGGGCCTGGAATGGACCCTAGAAAATTGAAAGGATTGTAGAGTCCATGAAGGCCAGTTCACTCATTTTGCATAGGATACAGAGGAATCCCAGGGAGGGGAAGTCATTTGCCTACTGTTGCAGAAATGAATTAGGTATAAAGCTGACCCTGAAACCTGTTTCTTGATTTCTAGTTCGATGATTAACTCTTTTAAAATGTTTTATTGGTGCTTTTTTTTTTGAAGATAGTTCCCAGTGTCTCTATTCCTCACCTCCCAAATAGAACTCTCTTCCTTGTAAAAAACAAATACAAGTCAGCCAAAACAGAAATCCAACACACTTGCTGCATCTCGAAGTGGATATATTGTTCTCAAGGGTAAAATTGACAGGCCTTGGTGGCAGCTTGGATAAGAAGAGGTGAGAGGTGGTGAGGAGGCCAGGATGACTCCTAGGTTGTGAATGCCCTCTATACGGATAATATGGAAAGGAGGGGTGGAGGGTTTCCAGGGAAAGATAAAAGTTCTGTTTTGCACATAGTGAATTTAAGATGTCTTCTAAATATCTAGTTGGAGATGAGAGATGGCAGGTCAGCAGAGAGTTTGGGGCACAGTGGGTAGATTTGAGAATTATCAGCATAGATATGATAATTAAATCCTTGGGAGCTGATGGGATCACCAAGTGAAATAGTATGAAAGTGAGAAGAGGGCCCAGGACAAAACGGTAGAACACCTACATTTAGAGGGTGTGGTCTGGAGAGGAAGATCCAGCAAAGGGAACTGATTGAGAAGAGGCAGTATGATAGATAGGAGGAGGACCAGGAGAAGGGAGTGTCCCGAAAACCTACCCTGTAGTCCCCAACAAGAAGCAAGAGGGGCCTCACTGGCAGTCCTGAAGACATAACTAATTAGTTGTTCCTGCATTGACTAGAATGTTCAAGTCTTTCAGTTTTGATTTCCTTTATAGTACTGTGTTCATTGTGTAAATTCTTTTCTTGGTTCTGTTTGTTTCACTCTGTATGGGCTCTTTAAAATCTTCCTAAGTTTTCTCTGAATTTTTCCTATTTGTGCAACCATATTCCATTACGTTCTTTGTTCAGCCATCCTCTGATTGTTGCGTACCTACTCTCATTCCAGTTCTTTGGGGCTGCTACAGTTTTTTTTTTTTAAATATATGTGACCTTTTGAGCTCCTTTGGGCATAGGCCCAGAAATGGTATCACTCCTTCAAAGGCTATATACAGTTTATGCTCTTTCCAGTATACTCTGCTTCCTGCTCTCCATAGGGGAGGTTTTTGAACCTTAAGTTAACTTGAATGGAAAGTTACTTTAGCTTCAAAACATTTTTTAAAATCAGGCACCCGCTCTGTTGAAAAGAGCTAAAATTGGGCATCAGCCTGGATCTTGTGATAAGCAGTTTATGTGCTTTATCTTTGTAAAATTTAACTTCCTCCCTCAAAATATCTGGCTTGAAATCAGAGCTAGAGTTGGGGTAGGCATCCCTAGGCAGTACTCTCGAAATCATGTTTGTATTAGATCACAGAGTTTTTAACCGAAAGGGACCATTTAGAGACTGTTTAGTCCAACCCTGTCATTTTGCTGAAACTGAGGAAACTGAGGCCCAGACTTGCCCAAGGTTAAACAGGTATTAAAGTTCCTGCTTGGAGTTTGAACCCAGGATCTCTGGCTCCCAAGTGAGTCATTGTTCTTTGCTTTTCATCCTTCTTTATCCTGGGCTCTGCTTCAGCTTCTCCGGGCCGAAGACTGAGCAACTGTCTTCAGTCCTCCTAACCCAGGACATGATTAACTGGATGAGTTACAAATCTGTTGTGTGTTTCATGTGTGGAAAGCCTTTAATATTGGGTTTGAAAACAATTGCAGAAGGTTGCTGTAATTAATTCCATTTGACATACTTGGAGTTAGGGCCCTTATGGATTAAAAATGCAAATTTATGCCAAACCAGATGCAAGGTATTGTTTAGAGCCAATAGCCTTGGTGCTTTTTTTTTTTCTATCTTGCTTTCTTTTTTTGCAGAGAATCTGTAGTATAGCTGGCTTTCTCTGGTTGAGAAGTAGCCTTTGGAGTTACATGGGAGAGTGTGTTGAACTGCCAGAAGATTAGTAGGTGAAAGTCTCTGGGTTCTTAATGGGAGGGAAGGAAGGAAGGAAGGATGAATGGAAGGAATGAAGGAGGGAAGGAAGGAAGGAGGGAGGGAAGGAGGAAAGGAAGGAAGGAAGGAGTGAGGGAGGAAAGGAAGGAAGGAAGGAAGGAGTGAGGGAGGAAAGGAAGGAGGGAAGGAAACAGGCATTTATTAAGCAACTACTGTGTGCCAGGTGCTTCACAAATATCCTCATGACACCCCTAGGAGGCAGGTGCTATTATTACCCCCATTTTACAGTTGAGGGAACTGAGGCAAAGAGAAGTTAAGTGACTTGCCCAGGGTTACACAGAGAGTAGGCGTGAGGCCAGATTTAACTTCAGGCCTTATTGTCTCCAGCCCCAGTGCCCCATTCACTGTACCCCCTAACTGCCTAAGTTCCTCGGCAAGACCAGAACCCAGATCTCTTGATTCCTCCTGCGGTAGTGATCGGCCAACAAGCTTTAAGCTCCTGTTGTGTGCCAGGAACTGGGTGAGGCACTTGGAGGATACAGAGATGAAAAACTTGAAGCAATCCTTACTTGTCCTCAAGTAGTTTGTTTTATTAGGGAAGACAACATGTCCATGTATGTCTTTTTCAAAACTAGTCTTTGAACAGACCTGTGATTTCAGTGCTAGAGTAAATTCTGTGTCAGGAGGTCCCTCCGCCTCTCTGCAGGTCACCCCCTTTTCTGAAACTCTTAGTGTTAAACAGTTGCCTGGGGCCCTGAGGGGTTAACTGAGGTCCCCCTGCCAGTGTGTGTCAGGGGTGGCCTGGATGCCAGGTATTCCTGACCCTGAGGCCAGTTCTGTGCTGCTGCTAGGACCATGCTGTCCCTCCTATAGATATATTGAGGAGAAATACCAAACATAAGGTTGTTAAGCACAAGGGTTTTAGGAAAGGAGGGCACTAATGGTTTTGGGGATTTGAAAGAAGGTCTTTGCCATGGGTTTGGAGGTCATTTCTTCCCCCAGTATGTAGAAGGGCAAGGGAGTAAGTATGAAATAAACTAATACAGTCCCTATTAGATGTTAGTAGCCTTTGGGAAGTTGTATTTGCATAGGGACAGAATCCTAGAATGTTTGTGCTGCAGGGGTGCTAGGAACATATTAGAACATAGTAAATTAGAGCTTGAAGAGTTCTGAGTTGCCAGTTGTCTCCAGACCACCATAGTGGTAGTGGTGGTAGTAGGGTGCAGCCTTACTTATGAATCTTCCTTGCCTGGTGAATCAGTTTACCTGAAATCATTTATTGCATGCCTGCTGCATGCAAAGCATCATGATACTAAATACAGGTGTGTCTGAGACAGTCCCTGCCCTCACGTACCTGGAATAAATGAACAGCACAAAACATTTTAAACAGAGTGTCCACTAAATGCAGTAAAACTCCAGAGGACAGAAACACTAGTATGAGTTGGGGTAGTTGGGGGTGGCTTCTTGAAGGAGATGGATAAATAAATGGGGGAAAGATTATTGAACACCTCTGTGTGCAAAATGTTGAGGATATAAATAGGAGAAATTAAAACTATCCCTTTCCTTCAATCAGGTAGCATTTATTAAGAGGCTCTATGGTCCAGGTGCCATGCTAAGCTTGGGGCATGCAAAAAGAAGCAAAAGACAGTCCCTGCCCTCGGGGAGTTTATAATCTAATGGGGAGTTCACATTCAAATAGAGGGAAACAACACATTGGAGGTTTCATCTATTGTAAGATTGCCCTTAAAGGACAGTTGGATTTGAATAAGTGGAGAACAGGAAGAAGGGAAGGCTGGCAGGCAAACAAAAATCTCCTGAGTGAATGGAGCTTGGCTCTGATCTTCGTGACAGTGGTCTGGAGCCTGTGGCATGTGAGACCACTGAGCTGAAAGTGGAGAGAATTGTCTTCTCACCTGGGAGCCAGCAATGAAAACCGTCGGGGATTGGCTGGAACTGGGGAAAAGCTAGGGCTGAGGTGCCTCCGAAGTGGAGATGTAAATAGTGGTGTAATCAGTAAGCACCAGCTTCAAAGTGGTATAAACAGTCTGGTAAGGAGGAGGAGTGGAAGAGCTATTAAAATAAGCAGAAGGCTGTTTAAAAAAAAGATGTAACAGGAGGCTCCAGTAACACTGCTGACGATCTAGCATCAGAGACTATTGATGCTGAAGGTTTTACGGGAAGAGGCTGCTGTAGAGGGTAGAGGGGTGGCTGTGATGTCCCTGGCAGAGGAGGTAGGGGAATCGGGGAAACAGGAAAGCAAAGTGATGGTCCATGCCTGAGGTTCTAACTCTAGCTGTGCAATACCCCAGGGTGTCCCCTGGTTGTCTCAAATCCTCCATGGAAATCCCGTTTTGTTCTGTTTACCTTTAAAAGTAAATCTGTGCCCCTCAGCACTTAATGGGCTTCCAAGGATCAGGCGCACTCGATGATAGGCTCCCCTAGATGGAAAATGTTGGGAATGATAACCTCTGGGTTGAGAAAGGGAGTGATCTTGGCCTTCTTGCTGTTCTTTTAACAAGATACTCCATCTCCTGACTCTGGGTGTTTTTGATGGTCATCTCCCAAGCCTGAAGTGCTCTTCCTTCTCATCTCTGCCTCCAGGCTTCCCCGGTCTCTTTTAGACACCAGCTTAGGTCCCACTTTCTACCAGAAGCCTTTCCCAGACTCCCTTTCTTCCAGTGCCTTTCTGCTGATGATTGCTTACAATTCATCCTGAAGATAGCTCGTTTGCTCGTCGTCTCCCCCATTAGACTGTGAGCTCCTTGAGAGCAGGGATGGTTTTTTACTTTTCTTTGAATCTTCATTGTTTAGCACTATGCCTGGAATTAGTAAGTGGTGAGAGAGACTTCAGTCAGTCAATCAGTCAGTCAACAAGCATGTATTAAGTGCCTGATTTTATGCTAAACTCTAAAACACTGAGAATAAAACAATGCCTAATCTCAAGGTGATTACACTGGGGGAGGAAGGAGGGAGAGTGTGTGTGACACCCTGCATACAAATAGTATATATGGAATAAATACAAAATAAATAAGATTTTTGGAGAGTCATCTGATCTTGCCTTTAGATTTAGGAAGCATCCAAGGGGGTGGCATCACAGGAAGAGGCAAAACTTCTTGCCTTCACAGATATCGACATTGGTGGGTTTTCTCAGGCTGTGTCTCATCACTAAAAAATAGGAAGGCCCATTTCTACAGGACTCCCTTCATCACTGAGCCCAGCGCCATCCTTGTAGGTGGTGCCATGTTGAAGGCTGTTGAATGCACCCATAGGGAGTTGCTTGCCCAACCCCGAGACCTTTACAAACCATATATTTACTTGAGGATTGCAGTAGTATGAGATTTATAGCAGGAAGGGGCCTCCCAGATCTTAGACACTTCACTTTATAGATGACAAAACTGAAACCTAGACTGAGAAGTTTGCTGCTAAGTGGCAGATCTAAGATTGGAAACCCGATCCTCTGGTACCAAGCCTATTGCTCTGTGCATGCTGCCCATTCATCTTGGAGGAGCCAGATGCAGTAGCAGCTTTGGTCCATAAGTGTCTGTCTTTGTTAAGTGTCTAACTGTAACAGAGCACAATACAGGTGCTCCTGAAGAGGTGATGAAGAAGTAAAACGTCCTATTCTAAGGGAAGGCACCAGATTTTTTGAGGCTAACAAAGGTCAACAGGGCACCTCTTACTTAGGGCTTATACAAAGGGGTGCCCCTCAAGGGACTTAAAGTGTAGTATCAGAGTCTATTATTTCCTTGTTTGAATAATAGAATCTTAAAGCAAGTGATGCCTCCAAACCTGTTTCCTCATCTATAACATCAAGGTAGTAATATCTGCCTTATTTACTTCCCAGGTTTGTTTTAATGATTAGAATTTGTTGACTCCAGCCTCATTATAGATGAGTAAACTGAGGCTCAGGAAGGATCGAAACTTGACCCAAATTACCTAGCTGGCTAGTGGGAGAGCTGGGATGAGAATCCAGATCTTTTAATTTCCAGTCCAGTGGTCTTCCCACTGCGCAATTCTGCCTTTCTAAGCTGAGAAGCTCTGGATGCTCTGCACGGGTGCCATAGTTCTTATGTGACTCAGTTTCTCTTCCTGTCCTTGTAATCGTGGATGGGCCAGTGGTTAAAATCCTACTTGCAGGCTGGCCTGAGCCATAAGTCAGAGAGACTAGAAAGTAGGTTCTGTCAGGCATGGATCGTTGGTAACCTAGACACACCCTCTCCAAAGCGCAAGCAGCAGGACAAATATTTGGCTTGTCAGCTTCCCTGTTAAATCCCAGGTGTCCATTAGCTCACAGAGAATTCAGGTGCTATGTTAGCTGCCGAGCTAGGAGTCACCAGTACTTGTACCAGGCCTTGGAAATAAGAACTGATCAATTCTACATTGATGATTAGCTAGACAAGGTTGTAATATAGTTTAAATGGTCAAAATATATTCCATTTAGAGAGACAGTGCTCAGAGTGAACTTGAGCAGGTACCATTGAGCGTCCAAGGTGTGTGTGTATGTGTGCCCAAAATGCTCTGGGCATCTGATCCCTTTTTCCTCTAACAGTTGATTGTTATTATTTTAAGTATATACATGATTTCTCAAAATTTTGAAGTTGAACTGCTTTAAGTGAAATTTGTTGATGTAGATCCCGTAGTCATAGTGACCTTCAGTGCACAAACCATAGAACCCAGTTTCCGGGATTTAGGGGAATCTCACCAAACTTCCAAGGAGGCGTGCAGCACAGGCCTCCCTGTTTTCTTATGGCTCTTTTATGGGAAGGTTGCTGAGATCCTCCCACATTTCCTTTTCCTGAATTCAGTTTACTGAGGGTTCTTTTAAAGGCCTTGGCATATAAAGACAAAATAATAAACAATCTCTGCTTTTAAAGCTCTTACACACTTTGCTGGGGGGATATGGTGAGTTTAGTGGATCTGATTATCCTTATCTGTGTCCACGTTCTGTCTATCAGTTCCATCTTTCCTGTCAGTACTGAGATGGAAGGGGAAGACTATCATAACACTTACTATAGTATTTTGAGGTCTGCAAAGCAGTTTACTCACGTTATCTCATTTTCACAACAACTGTGTGAGGTAGGCACTATTATTATCCTGATTTTATGGATGAGGAAAATGGGTTTGAAAGAGGTTTAGTGACGTGCCCAGGTGGTGGTTGTTGTTGTTGAGTCATGTCTGATTCTTTGTGACCCACTTAGGGTTTTCTTGGCAGAGATACTGGAGAGATACATTTCCTTCTCCAGCTCATTTTACAGATGAGGAAATTGAGGTAAACAGGGTAAAGTGACTTGCCCAGGATCATACAACTAATAAGTGTCTGAAGCCAGTCTTGAACTGAGGAAATTGAGCCTTCTTGATTCCAAGCCCAGTTCTCCTTCCACTTTGCCACCTTGCTGTCCATTATTAAAACTTAATAGCTTTTATCTGCACTAAGATTTTTGGGATACCTTGTATATATGCACCTATCAAATATGCTTTGTATTTAGCTATGTGTACATTGTGTGTGTATGTATATATGTGTGTGTATATATATATATATATATATATATATATATAGATAGATAGATAGATACATACATACACACAAATATAAATATGTAATATATATACTGAATAGTTCCCTAGACATTGCATGAAAGTCAGTGGGATGTAGTAGAAAGACCATTGTATTTTATCTTCAGAGGTCTGAGTTTGAAAACTGGCAGTATTACTACCTGTACACAGCCTTGAGCATGGCAAACCTCTCTGGATCTCAGTTTCTTCCATGAAATAAAGGAGCAAGACTACACCATCCTGAAGTACTTGTTGTCTCCAGTCTCTACCTCCTACCTCCTTTTCTCTCTCCCTCTCTCTCTCTCTCTCTCTCTTTCCATTTGATACTCTAAGAATGTATATAATTTACAGTTTTTTAACTCTTGTTGTTCAGTCATTTCCAGTCATGTCTGGCTCTTTGTGACCCCATTTGGAGTTTTCTTGGCAAAGAAAGTGGTTTACTATTTCCTTCTTCAACCCACTTTTTCAGATGAGGAAACTGAGACAAATAGGATTAAATAGCTTGTCCAGGCTCACACAGCTAGTAAGTGTCTGAGGTGGGATTTGAACTCATGAAGATGAGTCTTCCCAACCCCAGGCCTGGCACTCTGTGCACTGCCTAGTTGCCTTTTTCAAAATCAGATCTTCCTGATTAAGTTCAGCTGCCCTACTCATCCTTTTGTCTCCATCAGGACCTACCCCAGGACCTCTAACGTAGTAGGCACTCAGTAAGTATTCCAGTATGATTTAAATAGGTAAGGACAGGAATAGGGACTGGACCTGTAACTTTATTAGCAGTAGGGGACTCTCCATGAGGAGACTCACTTTGCTGAGGCAGACTGGCACATTGAGTCTCATGCGCTTGCCTTGAGCAGGGATCTGCAGGCCACAGCGGCCTGGGCAGTACAAAACCCAGGACGGACGAGTTTGGCTGTAGTGTGCTGACCTCTGGCCTAGAGCACTTTGCTCTTGGAAATAAAGGTGCACTGAGGCAGCAAAGATCTGAGCACAATCCATTTATTGTCTAGGCTGTCAGGGGCCGATAAAGAGGGTCAGTGACTACTCAGGAGTCCAGAACCCTGAGTGAGGGAGGGCAGGGTCTTTTATGGGGATAAACAGGATGACGGAACAAAACCTAGAACAACACAGGTGGGTCTTCTGATTGGCTAGGAAGTAAACAAACAAACAAAACCCTCTGACACTAGTTTGATAATTATGATTGTTTGGGCCTCCCCTTCAGAAACCTCTTTCACTACAAACAGAACATGTGATTTGGGTCCCCAGACAAACCGAGTTGTAGGTGTTTCCGTGAGGAGGTGGGATAACTGTCATTTCTGCTTTTCTTTACGCCATTGGGAGAGGGGGTCAGTTCTCACGTGATAAGAGTAGTCCCCAAGTGTCAGGATTTATCTTGACATTTGCCAAATTTCTCCAGAAGGTGGGTAGTGAGTGCCGTTCCAAGGTGGAGATACTGTAAGTTCCAAGACAAGGGTGGAAGTGTTAGTTACAAGATAAGAATTGTGAGACCAGTGGCCTGAGGTTGCTTGAGTAAAACTTATGTTGAAGAGGAATCTTAAATCTTAAATCTAGCTTGATTAAGTCTTAATAAAATAGAATTAAAAATTGGTTTTTAGTTTCACAACTTAAGAGGTTAAGGTGTTTGCCTAGAGTGTGGTAGCTAGGATGGGTCAGAAGTGAAATTTGAATTCAAGTCTTCACCAGCTTCAAGGCCATCTCTTTATCCACCATACAATACTGCCTCTCATAAATACAAACACACACACATAAATACAATATGATTTGAGGAAGGAAGGAGCTCTGCCAATTAGAACCATGAAAGTCTTCTCATAAAGAAAGAATTCTGTCACAAAAATACACTCGGCCAGCAACCTTGAGGAGACCTAGACTCTGTCTGATCCTAGCTCTACCACTAACTTGTTTTGTGATGGTGGGCGGGTTACTCCATTTCCCTTGGTTTCTTGTTTGTCTTTTGTAAAAAATGGTTATTGATTTCTGTTTTGCCCACTTCATTCTGTGAAGATGTCATATGTATAAATAATAAAGTCGGAATGTGCTTCGAAAAACCTTAAAAGTATGGTGGAAACACAAGGCAGTAGTTGTGGTTATTATTATTGGTGTCATGAGTCTTGTAATCCTGGAAACTCTTCTGGCTGATGTCCAAAAGCTAAGTGTGACTGGATACCGGGCAGCCAGACTCCTTTAGGATCTTAGATTTGGAAAGGTCTAGCTAAGAGATCGTCTCATTCAACCCCTTCATTTTTTAGATGAGGAAACCGAGGCTCAGAGAGGGGTAGTATAAATGGTAAGGCTGACATTCATACCTGAGTCTTCTGACTTTAAATTCAGTGCTCTTTACTGTTTCAGAACCTGCAGTTACTAAAATCGTATTTTCATCTGTCTGAAAATTCTAGAAAGTCACTTCTCTGCTACTGACCAGTCAAGTAATTGTGAGCCAGTCGTGATGGCTCTGAAGTTCCGTTTTCCTCACCTGTAGAGCTAGCATAATAACAGCTATCCTCTTTGTGCCCCACAGTTGTTGTGAGGACCAGCTGTAATAGTGAATATGGAAGGCATAGTACTTGGAATGTTGCATCCTCCTTTCTAAAAAATCTAATTTGTATGGACACTTCTTATTTTGATGCCACATTTGTTTTAAAATATTTCCCTTTCTCTACCTGGTAAACCATCTCTTATAACAATGATCAAAAAAGAAAGAGAGAATAAAAGTAATTCAACAAAAACAGTCAGTGCTTCAGCCCTATCTGACAGTGCGTGCCATATTCCACGTCCGTAGTCCCTCAGCTCTGCAAAGAAGGGACAGAGATGCGTTTTCTAAACTCTTCTGGTGAGGGTGAAGGAGATGGCAAACTTACTGTTAGTGATTACTCAGGTTTCAGTTTCATTTTTATTTTCCTTCTGTTTGCATTGTTTTAATCATTGTGTATGTTTTTGGAGTTCTGCTTCCTTTGCTCTGCATCTGTTCATACAAGTCTTCCTATGCTTCTTTGAATTATTCATATTTGTTCTTACAGTACAGTAATACGTTATATTGGAGTACTGCAGTATGTTTAGCCATTCCCAATTGATGGGCATCCATATTCTGTTTATTATTGTTTGGGCTACTGCTTTTAGGACCCACTGATAGGGACGATTTGGTGGTTCAATTCCAACCCCTCTTCATTTTTTAAGTGTTTTAAGTGAAAACAGACAAAGAGTTTTAACAGATTTTATAGATGCACCTGTTTAAAGTGACTGGTCATAGGTATAGGAATCCTATACATGTAGGATTGGCCATGTATTTTTCCTGTGTCTGGTTGTGGACTGCCAATGGCAAAGTACCTTCATATGTACTATTAGATGTGGCACAAGATGGTCAATTATTTCTGCATCTCTGGTCTGTTTTCTTATTAAAGAGTCATCTTCCATAGAGAAAATTTCTTGAGAGTCTCAAGGTCAGCAGCTGGGGTGCTAGCCCAGAATCAGTTTTGGCCTCACATGACAGCAATTTTTACTAATTAGTTTTCTGATCCTGATCAAGTCTGTGGACTCTCTGGGATCCCATTTCCTCATTTACAATTGAGTGGGTTGGATTAGACAATCCCCTAAGGTCCCTTTCAGTTCTGAGTCTGTGGTTCTTTGGTGCTATGTAGGGTAGAGGAACTGGGTAGCCACATGCCACAGTGACCAGGAGGGTGGACTTTGAAGGGTCATGGGTGGAATCATGGAAGAAGCTACTGGCCATGGCAGTCCAAAGCAGAGAAAATGAAGTCCTTTAACCCTCCAGTAGGATGGAAGTTGGCAGCCTGAGGGATCATTTTGTTTGGAGCTAGAATCTCAGAATAGCTCTTCAGTGTGAGTTCTTGGGTTTCCTGCCTTAAGTTTCCAGAGGAGTTTCAGGTGGGAAGAGTATGGTTTATTCAGATACTTTATTACTTTTGCCTTAGTGGATTAGATTCTAATTATTAGTGTCCCTTTTGTATCCTTCCTATGTGACCGTCAGTGTTAAAGAAGTAGGGAAAGATCATCTCTTACTCATCTTTGTGTCTCCCGCAAGGGCTAGCCTGCCCACAGTAGGCACTCAGTTTTTCACTTTCTTCATCCTTAAAATGGGGGTGATTATATTTGCACTCTGCATTTCACAGAGTTGTTGGAGAGGAAAGGAACTGGTTTTTTTTTTTGGAAGTTTTGTCATCTTCAAAGCACTGTAGAAATGTGTGTTTTGATTACACTCAGGATGGTGATGATGTAGACGGATATTGAGGATTTAAAGGTTTGAAAATTTCTTTAGTTGAAAGTTTCTAGTGAGGCCATTGCTATGAATTATCAAGAGGGACTTCTAAATTGAGGGGAATTCTTTGTATTAAGGATCTCTGGTGCTTGGAATGATTTCTATATGCTTTCCAAACATGCCTCTCTAAAGTGGCTGGTTTGGGATGGCCACTGGCAAAAAAATTTTAATCAATAAATAAAATAAATCTTGGGGCATAGCTCCATTCCAGAGGAGTCCAGGGGAATCGTGCTAGAGAAGCTCATATCTCAGCTGGTGAAACATGGGCATGACCAGAGTTCCTAGCCGAGTTGGCAGGAAAGGTTGGTGATTCTTGCTGGGTGACAAGGGCAGAATAGGATCTCTGGGAGCAGAGAGGATGCTGACCAGCGTCAACATAGTGTAGTGAATAAGTAGAATGTTGCACCTGGAGTCAGGAAGACTCAGGTTCAAATCCCTCCCTCCAATACTTCTTAACTGTATGACTCTGGTGAAGTCACTTAACCTCAGTCTGAGTTCCTCATCTATAAAATGAGGTCGTTGGACTAGGTAACTTTTAAGGTCCCTTTCAGCACTAAATCTAGCCTTCTTTTTGTCTGCTGGGAGAGGGAACTCCCAGGGAGGAAACTTCCTCTCTCAATCCAGATCAGAAATTGTTCTGTATCTTCGAGTCTTAGAGGATTGCCTGGATCACTGGAAAGTTGAGTGACTTGGTCTGGGTCCCATAACCAGTACGTGTCAGAGGCAAGATCTTTTTAACTCTGAGGCTAGTTTTGTTTACAGTCAGCCGTGCCACCCACTCCTTTTCTTTTCTTGTCTCCCCGAAATAAGCTCTGGTTTTCCTCTGGGATCTTCAACTCTTTGTCTGTTTCCAAACTTTTTGGTATGTGCACTTTGTTTCAGTGTGTGGTTGTGAATCAGAGTGGGAGTTTACATCTTTTTTGAGTTATGAAGGACCACTGTGTCTTTGGAAAGCAACAGGGTAATTTGAACTGTCCATTCTTCCTGGTGCTGAGGAGCTGCTTCATTTTCTGTGACCATCCCTCTCTCTAGTCAAGCAGTCATAGTACCTACTGTGTTCCTGGTGCCTTTTTAGCACCATACTAAGAGCTTGGAACACAAAGAAAGACAAAAGACGACCCCTGCCCTCAGAGAGCTTATAATCTAATGGGGGACGTCAACACATAAATGCAGTTGGGGGAGGTGGTGGCCAGGAAGGTACCTAGATGTCCAGAGGAATGCCACTGAAGGTAGAAGTGATGAGATGGGCTCCTTCATTAAATGGAGGATCTGTTAGGGGTCCTCGAATTGGTATCTCCTTTTTCAAACTCAGTGTACACAGTATGTTGTTTAAAGTGCAGATTTTCTGGCATAAAAAAATTTCAGTGATTTTCTCTTTCCTTTAAGATAAAATATAAATCTTTTCTGCCATTTAAAACTCTTCTTAATAGGGCACCAACCTACCTTTTGGCTTTATTTTCCATTATTTGTCTTCATAATCAGCTGACAAATTGCTTTTGAAGCATAAGTCTGATGATGTCATCCCCTTTGCAGTAAACTCCAGGGGCTCCCAATTCCCTCTGGGATTAAATACAAAATCCTCTGTTTTGCTTTCAAAGCCCTTTATAACTGGGCTCCTTCCTACTTTTCCAGTATTCTTATACCTTACACCCTCCTTACCCCTCCACCCAGTGACCTCTCCCCATCCAGTGACAAGACATTCCATGTCCCAGTGCTGGGCATTATCATTGACTGTCTCCCATCTCACTGGAACACTCTCCCTACTTCCCTCCATGTCCTGGTTTCCTTCAAGTCTCAGCTAAAATTCCACCTTTTGCGAAAGGCCTTTCCTGGCCGAATTTAATGCTACTGCCCTCCTCCTGTCACCTTCTGCTTCTACTTTCTGTATTTTATTGGTACCTCATTGTTTGTATGATGTTTCTTCCCTATCAGACTGTGAGCTCCTTCAGGGCAGGGACTGTCTCTTACTCTCTTTGCCTCCCCAGCTCATAGCACGTGGTAGGTGATTAATAGATACTTGCTGACTTGACTTCACATACTTTATGTCTTGACTAAACTGGACTACTGTTGGTCCCAATCTTGACCTGCTGTCCTGTTACTTCTCACTCTTCATTCAAGCACACCATCTTTTCACTTCTGTGATGTACTCCCTCATATTTCTTCATCTAAAATTCTCTTCTGTTGAGGCTTAACTTAGGTGCTGCTTCCTCTGTGAAGCCTCCCCAGATAGCCACAAGTCAAAAGTATGGGACCATGCTTTCCTTAAATTGCCTTGGTTCACCTCATCTGGATCTCTCCTTTGCTCCTGACTGATATATATTACCTTATAGTATACTTACCTGTGAACTTGTTGTATCTTCCTCCCATGTTTGTCGTAGACAGTAAGCTCCATGAAAGTAGGGACTATGCCACTTCTCATCTTTGTGTTCTCTGCCTTCCCTTTCCTAGTGCAGCAATCTGTGCCTTTACCTGATAAGTGTTTCATAAATGTTTAACTTGAAATGCTGTTTGGTTTCTCCTCATCGCCCTGGGAACAAAAATGGGCTAATTTCAGTCTGTGACATTGCTCATCATTGTCATCAAAAGCCCCTGGTTAAGCCTCCACCTTTCAAAGTATTGTTCTAAGTGGAACACCGTCCTGCCTCACGAGTGTTCTTTGAAGGCAGCCCGTTCAAGGTCCACCTTCTCCAGAAAGGCCTTCTTCGGTGGGGACTCCCCCATTCAGCAGCCTCCTCTCCATTCAGCCTCCTGCTGTGGATGTTCTGTTCCCTAAGTCATCCTGACACCACCCGTCACTATTGATATTGCATTCTATTCCTCAGCTGGCTTGACCTTTCCGCCTCCTCTTCTATTGTGATCAGCTGGGGTTCCCTGGGGGAGAGCACGGCACCAAGCCCCTACAGATGCTGTATTGTGCTTTCATGTTTCAGTTTCATGTTTCCAGCTTTCTCTGAAGTACAGCCTAGACACGTCTCTGGTTATGTGGTGTCTGACATGTTTTGTAAACTCTCAGAAGACAGAAACTTATCATGGTATCCTGGAAGTTGGAGGCTTAAATAAAGGCTTTTTGATAGTCAAAGATAAGGAGAATTGTATTTAATTAGTGGATTATAGGTAGAATGATGACTAATTAGCAGCAAAGAGTGAAAAGATGAATGAGAAAGCATTCATTAAGGGCTTACTATGTGTCAGACCTATTGAGAATACAGAAGAAACTCACATTCTATTTGGGGGAAGCAGCAAGTATAGGAGGGTTCAGCTGTAGGGTGAGTGGAAGGGCCTGGGCATCTTTGGGTGTTAGGGTCCAGGGATCTTTAAAGTGCAGTGGCAGGTCTTTGGAGTAGTGTCAGGGCAGATGATAAGGCCTGGTGATCCTCTCTCTTATCAGAAGGATTATAGGGTGCTGCTAAGTGTTAAACAACAGGCTGGGGGTGGAGGGGGTGGGATAATTGTATACCTGCATTTATTAGCATTTTCTCCATAGCTTTCTTAAGTCTTGACAATAAACAAAACATTAAGTCAAGTCTTGATTTGTAAAGTTTTCCGATTTCTGAGGTGTAAACACTCACTGAAAATTTTAACAATCTGTTCTTGAAGAGCCTGCCTGAGCTGGCTCTAGCACACCCTGATTATATATGATGACTTCTTGCTCTTCCAAGTGGTGTGAGTGGTTGTTTGTGACAGGTGAGGCCCACTACTGTTGTGAAGTGGGGAGAGCCAGAAGTTTGGAGTAGAGCAAGGACTTTTGATTCCCCTCCAGAGGGGTGGGTGGCATTAGTGTTGATCCAAGAGGGGGAAAGAGGAAGAGAGTGTGGCCAGGAATGTTAGGCCTGTTGAAAGGCTTTTGGGCCAAGTGGGCTTGGGTGGTTGTGGGAGGGTATAGAACCTGCTCCTGCTTCTTGCTGACATGAGAATGATGGTGATGATGGTGATAATGGTGAGGTAAAGAATGGGTACATTCTAGGCAGAGTAGATAAGTCTGTTCAAAGTCATGAAGGCAGGAGACAGCATTATATCTTAACAATGGCAAATGGGCCAGTATGGCTAGACCTTAGAGAATATGGAGAGGAATCCTGGTTTCCTTTCAGACTCAGCTTGTGGGCCCCTTTTTACAGGAGGTGTTTTCTGGTACCCTTAGCAGTGAGTGCCTTTCCATCCAAGATTGCCTTGTCCTGGCTTTGGCTTTGTATGTGTCCTGCATATACCTACGTATGTATACAGGTCTTTTCTGTTAGAATGTAAACCAGGAGCCACAGTGGATAAAAAGGGCAAGATTTGGCATCAGGAAGACCTGAGGTCAGATCCTGCCTCAAACACTTAGTAAGTAAGTAGCTCTGTAACCCTAGGCAAGTCACACAGCACCCACCTCACAGGGTTGTTGTGAGGATCAAATGTTATAAAGGGCTTTGCAAACTTTAAAGCCTATATGATCATGAAGGTATATGATCATGCTCGTTTGAGTAGGCAGGGATTGTTTCACTTTGGTCTGTCCATAGGATTATAGATTTAGAGCTGGAAGAACTTTCAGAGACCATCTAGTCCAGAGGTCAGGCTCAATCTGGAGGGAGCTAGAACCAGATTCAAATATAAATGGGAAATGTCTAATAAAAGAAATTTAAGAAATACAGTACAACATAGAGAATGTTAATTTGTGGTTTTCTAAATCAACATGCAGCCAGTTGTTTCTTTTGGTCACCACTGAGTTCAACCCTCTGCTTTCACAGATGAGCAAACAGGCCTGGAGATATTGACTTGCTCAAAGTCATGAACGGTAGTATTTGACAGAGCAAAAAATTCAAACCCAGGTTCTCTGGGTCCAAATTTAGTGTTCTTTACATAGTACCAATGCTTCCGGTGCTGAGTATAGTTTCTGGGACATAGTAGGTACTTAATAAATGCTTGTTGATTGATTGGAATTGGAAGGTCTGAACTTAGTTCCTTTCTGGGGTTTCAGCCCTTTAGGCCATTTGCCTCATGAAAGTAGCTTAGACTTGAAAAATCCTGAGCTGGAACTGAGAAATGGGAAAAATGTCTACAGCCAGCTACTTGGATGTGGTTCATTTACACTTAATGAGAAAACCTATGGGCAGGGGTACGCTGGAGTCAGCTCCAACCAATTGTTAAATTTTTGGTGTGAGCATTTACGCCTTGGAAATAGGCAAAGGCTATAAATCAGGACATGATTGCTTGTTTTGCTGATTGTGTAGACTTAAGAAAGCATTGGAGAAAGTGTTAATTGATAATGCAGATTAAACTTAAAAGTGTGGTGGTCCCTGGAGGGGTGGTTGTTAAACACCCCTGTTTAAGGGCCAGAGTCTCTCAAAACCATAGCCTTTGGAAGGTCTTTAAAAGAAAAATCCGGGGTTTTTTCTCAGTGTCTCCGGTACTTTCAGAGTCTCTATTTTTGTCTTCTACTCAAAATCTGGGAGTTGGGGTAAGAGGAAACTTCTCTATGGAGATAAAGGTTATGTGGGCTTTAGAGGTAAATTGGTATTTAGCTTACCCCAGGAATTTGCCCTCAGGGTGAATGGAATTGAGGTTAGGTGAGACTGCCGCGGTTACATCTTTGAGACCTCGCCGCCTTTCTTGACAATACTGAAGACAGCAGTTGGCATGGTATTTCCATCTGGGTCTTGTTTTGTCATTTTTTCAGTCTGCCTGACTCCTCATTACCCCCATTTGAGGTCTTCTTGGCAAAGATACTGGAGTGGTTTGCTATCTCCTTCTCTAGCTCATTTTACAGATGAGGAAACTGATGTTAAGTGACTTTTCCAGGGTCACACAGATAATAAGTATCTGAGTCAGATTTGAACTCAGGAAGATGAGTCTCTTGACTCCAGGCGCTACGCTTCACCACCTGGCTGTCTACACCACCTCGGAAGGGTGAAATATTGGGGTCCCCAGGAGCCTTTTAGTATTGCTCATGACCTCTAAGCTTCAGGATAGGACACTGCAACTGCATGTGTGTTTTATTTTATTTGGGGGTGTGTGTGTGCGTGTGTGCGCGTGCGTGCACGCTTTGAGGAAAATAAAAAGAGCCTAGAGTAAGAAGTCTTCTTAAGAATGCGCAAAGAGCAGGAGTGTCTTTGGTATTGAAGTCATGGATATTCTGTTTTGTGTCACGGTCCCCCTTTGGCAGTGTTAGTGACCCCTTTTTATGAACTTGTTCTTCTGTTTTATATGCATGAAACAAAATACATAGGATTGTAAAGAAAACCAATTATATTGAAATAGTTACCAGAATATTTAAAATAAGAAATAAGTGCATAACCAGGTTAAGAATCCCTGACTTATATTCTGGGCCACCAAGGGGAATGGGGCAGGCTGGAAGAAATCTCTTCAGCTCCACTTCTTTTAGAACAAGGCCCTTCAGCCTTGATTTCTGGGTCAGGCATTGCTTCTCATCTCATCCCCAGTTCAGGTTCCAGGTTCTAGTTCTAGACAGAAGTCTCTCCTCCTTCCCCCAATACTACCAGCAGGGTGCTTTCCCCAACACACTCTGGTAATTGTTCCTACATCCCCGAAATCTGGCTCTCTACATCCCTACATCTGGCTCTCCATCTGGTCCCAACTTTTTTTTTAATTACCCACTGAATTGGCTCTAAGTAAATGCTGACAACTTGAATGAGACATTCCCTGTGACATATGCTCTAACTTGCCAGGGCTGTGCTTCTCTGGTACTGATGGACTAGGGACCTTTGGAGATTCTCATTTCCTGGCCAGGGGCCCCACCTGCCTGCCCCACCACCTCCGTAAATTTTGCTAGTGACCTGGTGCGTTTTGCATTCTAGAATCAGTGTGATGGGGCAGAAGGGTTCTTAAGTTCTACCGTACTGGAAATAAAATTAGCCTGGAAGAGAATGGTTTAATGAATGTTTACTTGTTTTTGTGTCTTTTGGCTGGGTAATTTTACTAAGAAGGGTGGAGTGAAATTTGTTTCTTGCTTTTCTCTTTCCTCTTCCTCCTCTCTTCTCCTTCCTCCTCTCTCCTTCCTCCTTTCCCCCCCTCTTCTCCGACCCCCCTCAAATAAATTCTGCATCAAAGGGTCAATTAACTGACCATTCCAAGCACTACAGTAAGGCACTACTAAGACAAAAGTCTTTTTTTTTTTTGAGTAAAGTCCCTGCCTTCAAGGAGCTTACATTCCAATTGAGTAAGGATAAATAAAAATGGTTTATGTATGTACAGAAGAAGAAAACACACGAACAATCCCAGGAAACAGGGCATTGAAACACTAACAATGGGAGAATCCCTTGGGGAAATCAGCCTCTCCCCCTTTTGCATCTCTTAATATTTTTTTTCCAGTTATATGTAAACATTTTAAACATTCTTTCTTCAAAATTTTGAGTTTCAAAATTCTCTCTTCCTCCTGTCCTCTCTCCCCTCCCCCCTGCTTGAGACTGCAAGCAATTTGATATAGGTTATACATGTGCAGTCATGCAAAACATTTCCATATTAGTCATGTTGTGAAGAGAACACAGACCAAAAAAAACCCAACAACCAGCCACCTCATGAAAAATAAAGTGAAAAATAGTCTGCTTCGGTCTGCATTCAGACTCCATCAGCTCTTTCTCTGGAGGTGGACGGCGTTTTTCATCATGAGTCCTTTGCAATTGTCTTGAATCATTACATACCTGAGAAAGAAAAGCCCTCCGGAAGGTCTTTTCGCTGCCCTTTACAGGAGACCTTTCTGATCCCTCAGCTACCGTGCTGCTCCCCCAAGTCTCTTAGCGTGTGTTTTTGTGTACACTTCTGTGCAAACATGTTGGCTACCCCACTTTCACTTTTATTTTTGTGCTACTGAAGCCTGTCACAGTGGTGAGTATAATAGGAGTTTAAGGGCTTAAGAATTGCTTGTTGATTGTTTCGTTGAAGGGCTGTACCTCAAAGGGCCCGAGGGGCTTAAGAGGCAAAGGTGAGGAGGGAGACCATGTCCAGCCCAGGTCTGCCTGTTCGGAGGCCCAGACACAAGAGGAAGAGGTTCTTGTGCAGGGAGCAGCGAGTTGGCCAGTGTTTGAGAAGGGCTTTAAATAGATGACAGGGGCATTCGTATTTTATCCTGAAGACAGTGGAGAGCCAGTAATGATTGTGGAGCAGGTGAGATAATCCTGTCCTTAGGAATGTCACTTTGGCAGCTCTGTGGAGGATGAATTGGTGAGGGAAGAGACCTGGATACAGGGAGACCGGTGCAGGTGAGGAGGTACAGCCTGGACCAGGCTGGTTGTGTGGTGAGTGGAAAGAAAGAAATAGAAACTAGATAGAGATTTAGAGGAAATGGCACCTGCAAGATTTGGTGAGTGACTTTCTAATGGAGAGGCGCCATATTGGAACTTGACCTTCCATTTTCATACAGTTCCATCAGTGATAGGAAGGCGCCTCCTACAAACTCGGTTTGTAGGAGACCTACGACATGTAGTACTTGGAATCAGGAGAGTTGGTTTTGTATCTGTCCCTATAATTGTAGGCCAGTTGCTTAATTTCTCCCGGCCTTAGTTTTCTCCTCTTTACAGTGAGGGTAATTATACTTCTATTACCTTACCTTGCAAAGGAAAGTGCTTTGTAAACCTGAAAGCCCTGTAGATATGTAGGAGGGATTTGTACTCCTGACTTCGTGTAAGACTTATACCTGCCTGTTTCCCAAAGGAATTGAAGCAGTTTATAGTATGAGATAAATTAGTTTAAGGATAAAGTGTAGCAGTGATCTTTCCAAGGAAGTAGCAGCGGCAGCTTTTAGGCACCTGAGCTGGGCAGATTACAACCTTTGAAGTCAAAAAGGCATCAGGTGTTCGGTATGTCTGTCTTGGCTTTCAGCCCAGGAAGTTTAGTTAGGGAGCTATGCAGAGAACCTCATTATTATACTAACATGCATTTATGCCATGTTTCACTGTGGTATAGTGGATAGCTAGCAAGATATGGAATCAGTAAGATCTGAGTTCAAGTCATCCCTACCTCTGACACATATTTTGGACCAGTCACATTTACCTTTTGTTGCCTTTAGGCTGTTTTCTTGGCATATGCCCAGTTCCACATTTGTAGTTCACAACCTCTGCTATTATTATTATATCAGTCTTCTGAAGTCATAATTAATCTCTTCATTGATCAGAAGGTCTGAAGTCTTTTCTTTATAATAGTATTTTCCCTAGGTTATATTTAAAACAATTTTTAGGATTAATTTTAACAAAATTTTGAGTTCCAAATTTTTTCTCCCTTAGTCCCCTCCCCTCTTCCCAAAATGCATTTTTGATATAGGTTATATATGTGCAATCATATTGTAAGACATATTTTCCTATTAGTCACAGTTGTGAAAAAAGAAACAGACCAAAAAGGAAAAAAAACTCGAAAAAAATAAAGTGAAAAGAGTATCCTTTGATCTGATTGAGTCCATCAGTTCTTTCTTTGGATGTGGATAGCATTTTCTGTGAGTCCTTTGTAATCGTCTTGGATCTTTTGTATTACTGAATGAAGTCTTTCCGTGTTGTTTTTTCTTATGCAAAACTTTGGGTAAAAACTTTTCAGTTAAAAAAAATCAAGGTGGTTTGTTCTGTCTTCTTTAATCTTTTCTGGTTTTTGCTAGGTTGTAAATTCTTTATCTATAGTTGTAAAAGATATTTCCTTCTTTGCTTCTTTAATCCATTTACTATGTCCATCTAGTTATTCTTCTGGTTGTCCCAGGCAACTTCTAAGATTGTAGAACCACTTGCTGATCCATGTCAGTAGAGGGAGTTTTCACACTAGGATTTCCCTATACCAATTAATTTACTTGTCTAGACAGCTTTATTCTTCCCCCCCCCCAACCCCCCCTCCCCCCCGCCCAAACTACATGAAGTTTTGAAGCATAGAATGCTTTAAGGTTTCCAAAGTATTTTTCTTACAAGAACATGGTGGAATGAAAACCCAAGGACAATGCAGCATATAAGGACAATGCAGCACTTAGATGCCCTGCTTGTCTGTGGCTACCTCTGAATTTTCCTTCTGGCTTTTTTTTTTTGCCTGTACGTTAAAAAAAATTCATTCTATGCCTTTTTTTTTTTTTTAAAGCATTACTATCACTAATTCACCCATATAGGGGAATGGCTCTTGTTCTCATTGGTTTTTATATATCTCAGTTACCACATAATCATTCTGAGATAAAGATTTTGTCACTCTTAACTGTTTCCCTTTAGATTTTAATGGCATTGGTTTTTAAAAAACATTTTCAATCTTAAGCAATCAAGATTGCCTATTTTATCTTCTGTGATCCTTTCTATCCCTTGTTTGGTCCTGAATTCCTCTTCTGTCTGTAGTTATAAAAGGTATTTTCTTTTTTGCTCATTTGTTTATGATAGGACCTTTAAATCTAGGTCATGCATCCATTTGAGTTATTGTGGTTTGTGGTGTAAGATGTTGGTTTAAATCCATTTTCTGCCAGACAACTTTCTAGTTTTCTTGGTAGCTTTTGCAAATAGTGAGTCCTTACTGCAGTAGTTGGATTTATTGTGTTTATCTAAAACATGCTACTGTTTATTTACTTCTGTATATTGTGTTAACTAAGCTATTCCACTGATGCACTCTATCAGCAAGCACCCTAGCATGCCCAGGATGGCTGCTAGCACAGGTTCTTAGATCTGCTTTTCTAAAGGAAAGCAACTCAAAATGGGTTAACAGTCGGAAAAGTCAACACCCTGAACTTCAGAGAATGCAAACAGAAGTCACAAACAGAAGTTACAAGCAGACAAAGAAACAGATTATCAGAGGAGGTTCAGTGGTCTGACCATTACATCCATACCTAGTTGGTTACCAGAGAGGGAAGCACCAACATCTGGGTTTTCAAAGCCGAGGGGTTCGATGGCTGCCCAGAGTCTCCTCTGGCCAAATCACACAACTCTTTCCAAAGTGAGCCCCAGAGCAAAACCTCACATCAGGGTATATATAGCCTTCTCCTGGCTCAGAGAATGTCACAGCCCTCTTGCCCCACTGCCCAATAACAAAGTAATAAGGCGTGGGCATTCCTGAAGAACAAGCCTCTCACTACAGGCTCCATGTGACCACATTCAGCCTATTAGGGGGCAGAGTATAATTTCAAATCAGGGAAGGTTCTCAGAGTCACTTAAGCCTATCAAAGGGCCTAGGGCAGTGGTTCTCAGCCTTCCTAATGCCACGACCCTTTAATACTCATACATGGGCATATCTGCATGTGGGTGGACCCACCTGGAGATGATAGAGGAGTGATATCTCGGTTCCTAAGACCATTGGAAATACGTGTTTTCCAATGGTCTTAGGTGACCCCTGTGAAAGGGTTGTTTTACCCCCAAAGGGGTCGCAACCCCCAGATTGAGAACTGCTGGCCTAGGGGCAGGGACGATCTTCAGATTCTCATAACATACACTTTTAAACTTTTTAATCAATTAGTTTTGGTGATTATGGCGTTCTGTTATATTTTGAGATCTAGTACTACTAGGCCTCTTCCTACTTTTTCATTATTTCCCTTAACATTCTCAATGTTTTTTATTTCTCCAGGTGAATTTTGATATTTTTTTCTTGCTTTGTAATTCATTGGTAGCTTAATTGGTATGGAACTGATTAAATAAATTTAGATAGCTAGCATTGCCATTTTTGTTATATAGCCCAACCGTTCCTATCTCTCCAGTTATTTATTTCTTTAAATAAAGTTTGTAATTGCACTGATGTGGTTCCTGTCTGTGTCGTGGTAGGTTTCTCTTCAGGTCTCTGTTTGTATTTGAAAGTTTCTAATCAGCCATGATCTTTTCATCAGAGAGACTGGAAAGTCCTGTTCCATTAAAGGTCTACTTCTGCTGCCTCTCAACACCCCCTCACCGTCATTATGGTTACTCTTACATGCTAAGTTATTCCTAGTTGTAAGCTTTTATATTTTGCCTTTTTGAGTATCATATGCCAAGATTTCCTTCTTTCCTTTCCCTTACGGTGACAGCTGCCAAGTCTTGTGTGAGCCTGGCTGCTGTTTCTTTCTGCTTTAAGTCTTTGCTTCTGACTACTTATAGTATATTTTTTTCTTTGACCAGGAAGCTCTGTATTTTGGCTGTGACATCCCTGGGATTTTTTATTTGGGTTTCTGGACATGACTAAGAGTCTATTTTTTCAGTTTGCTCTCTGGTTCTAATAGAGCCGGACAGTTTTAACCATGCTTTTTTAGGGTGGGGTTGCGGGGGAAGGGCTAGACAATCTAGACAATGTTTTCTAGACAATCTGATGATTCTTAAATTATTTCTCCCTGACCTCTTTTCCAGGCCAGTTCCTTTTGATGGTAGATACTTTAATTTTATTCCATTTTTTCTTTTTTTGTTCTTACGTTTCTTCTTATCTCCTGGAATCATTGAATTTTGTTTGCTCCATTGCAGTTTTCAAGGAGTCTATTCCTTGGGCAAAGGTTTCTGCCTTCTAATGTAAACTATTCTTATTCCGGTGCTTTCCTCAAAAGCCCTTATTTCACTTACATTTCGCTTTTATTTTTTGTTCTCAGGTACTCCTGAGGTCCTTGTAGCCAAAGCATTCTTATTTTTCTTTCTGAAACTCTGTTGGTAGTTATACAGTTATTCTTGTCCTCTGGATTTATCTCTTAAGCATCATTGGATCTACAATATTTCACTTTAATGTACAGCATCTTATAGTTTCATATCTCTTGTCTCTGTTCCTGATTTGGAACCTTGTAACAGAGCCAGGTTCACTACTTCTCCATCTGCTACCCCTCCCTCTTTAATGTGATAGCTAGGCTTAGACTAGACTTTAATTTCCTGGGTTCCTGCTGCTGGGTTTCTACTTCTCCTGCTGTATTTGAGTTCAGAATGTTTCAGTTCATCTTAGATTATCTGGGTTCAGAGTACTGTGGTTTTCAGGGCCCTTTGAAACATCATACATTAGAGTGCTCCAGACCTATGGTGCTCCTGGGGTACCCTAGTCTCATGAAAGGTTTTTGCACCCTGTAAAATATCATGCTGATATAAGGTGATATTATTCCTAGTAAGACGAGTCTTATCTTTGGTCATTGCTTTTGTGAGCTGGGCAGGTATTGTTTTGGAGTTTGGCCCTGTGGGGTCTTTTTCCTCAAACTTTGTACAAGGAACGCTCTGGAATGTCACTGGCATTTCATATTCCCAATAACTTGGAGGCAAATATGGAAGGTTGGGAAAAAGGTTGGTCAGGCAGACCTGGGAAGATGGGGCTCTTTGAAGAAATGGGAGTTGTCATTGCAGAGCTGGTGAGGAGAAGGCCCTTTTCTGATCCCAGGAACTGAGATGTTGGCTAGAGTGCTCGAGTTTGTGGGCCTTTGCTGCAACCAGCACAGTTTGTGGCTCAGCAACCAGCTGAATGAAAAGAGAGAGAGAGAGAAAAAGGAGAGGGAGAGACGGGGATGTATTCGATAGTCTGTTTATTACAGAACCATTTCATACGGAGCCAAAGATACAAGAAAATCATAAGGCTTATATTCCCTATAGCAGGAATTCCTGGAATGAACAGTCCCTTCTTGGAATCTACCATTCCTGCCCCAGCCCAAGGCTGATCATTTATTAAGATTTTATCCTAGGACCACGTCCGGAGGCACAAACAAACAGGGAGTCACAGGACTTGATACTCCCCTGAAATTTCTAGGATATTTCAAGATCCAAAGAAAGCATCCACCCAATAAGATTATAATCTTTCTGCATATCTGCCTCATAGAAGAGGGGGAGCATGAAAGTCTGGTCTACTACAGGCCTTATTCAGTTTACTACAATGTCTTTGGCCCCATTTAGTTGTGGCATTACAGAAACCATTAACTACCTGGGCATTCTCTCAGTAGAGCCTGAAGCCCTTTGGGGTAAGGTAACATGATTTCTTCCATCCAGCACTCAGTATATGCTAAGATTAAAATGGATCTAAATAACAAGTGGTAAGGAAAGTAACCAAACTGGAAAGGCCTCAATTATGGGTCCTAGCAAAGGGCTGTATTTCTGTCTGCCATCTAAGGACTGACCCAAGTTTGGAGAGGCTGATCAGTTGTGGGGTGGATACCAGTTGATTTTTCTTTTGGCCACAGAAATTCATTAAACTGTCTACCTATGCATGGAGAGTTTGTGATCTGCACAGGTAGACAGTGTATGAAATATGAATGAAATGAAGTGAAATGAAATAATAGCTAACATTTATATAGCACTTTATGGTTTCAAAGCATCTAATTTTATTAGATTATTTATGATTAATAATTAATCTAATTTGATTCTTGCCTGGGAAGTAGGAGTTATTATTATCCCCATTTAATAGATGAGGAAACCAAGGCAGACAAAGGTTAAGCTACTTGTCCAAAATCACACAACTAGTATGTGTCTGCAGCTAGTTTTGAACTCAGATCTTTCTGACTCCGGGTCCAGCACTCTATCCATTGCACCACCTAGCATGAAACATTGAAACAAATGAAAAAAAATTCCCAAGAAGCTTGTGTTATAAGAAGACAGGAAAGACCTGTGATTTCCTTAGGGTTTTGAAGATCCTTGAGTAGGAATTCATTCTACCAAGGCATGTAACCTGTCTTTTATTTCCTTAGATAAGGTACAGGGAATTGCCTAAGGTACAAAGGTGGTAGTGGCTCATCCAAGCATCACACTGATAACAATAATCTTTAGAGACTGAATTTGAACCCAGCTCTTCCAGACTCCAAAGTCAGCACTATCTATTGTGTCATCCATTCTTACATTATACAGTATCAAAAATGAAATACATCCATTAATATAAAGTGGTTCGTTCCTAAACCCATAACTGAAGACATGCCAAATTCAGTTTCTTTTAACAAAACATTTAGTAAATATCTCTTCTGTCCAGGGCACTGTGCTAGGATGCTGCGAAGATAAAACCTAAATAAAAGGCCTTCCCTCAAGGAGCTGATGTTCTCCTGGGAAATACAGCATGCAAACAAATGATAAATAGTGACATCTAGAATAATTTGAGAAGGGAGAGAGGACTAACAAGTAGGGAGATTAGGAAAAGTTTCTATTGGGAAACTGAGCCTTGAAGGATGGTATGCATCCTCAGAGCAGAAGATGAGGAGCAAGTGCATTCCAGGCATGGGAGATAGCTTGTACAAAGAAAGGCATGGAGATGAGAGATGGGATGATGCATTTTGGGAGCATCAGGTAGGCCCTTTGGGCTGGCCTATGGAGCGTTTGAAAGTTTATAATGTGAGGTAGGCAGGAAGCAGGTTATGAAAGGCTTTTAGTAAGGAGGTTGTCTTTTATCTTAGGAGGAACTGAATAGGGAGCTACCAGAACTCTTTCAGCAGGGGAATAACTTGGTTACACTTGTGTTGTCCTTTAGGAAGATTATTTTGGCAGCTCTGGAGGATTGATTCCAGAGGGGAGAGACTGAAAGCAGGGAGATGCATTGGAGGCTATTGCAGTAGTCTAAGTGAGAAGTGATTAGGCCTTGAACAGTGGTATAACTGGAACGGAGGGGGCACATGTGTGATATGTAATGGAAGTGGACTAGATGAGATGTGGCAGCTTATTGAGTGTGGGGAATTAAGGGATAATGAAATGTCAAGGATTGCTGAGGTTGGGAACTTGGGTAACTGGAAGAATGTTTGGTAGAAGAGTGTTTGGGAGGGGATGGGGGTGGAAATATGTTGAATTCTTTTCTTGGGCATGTTGAGTTCAAAAGACCTGTATCCAAGTGGAGATGTCCAGTAGGCATTTGATGATAAGAGAGTGAAGCTTTTGAGTCAGATGATGACAGGAAGGAATTAAGGAATTCTTAATTTCTTGAGCCCTTGGTTTGAGAAAGCTGGATATAGATTAGTTTTTCCCTTCTCATGAGTTTAAGGTCTTGAAACTATGGAAATATACCTTCTTGAGGGCTTGGCACATAATGCTGTTCATAGTGCTTATTGATTGTTAGATTCTAGGTCTGCAGTTCTTTGATTCCTTCTGGATGTGATTTCCAGCTTTTTACTTTGGAGCCTCATATCCTGTTAGAAGCACCACCAGATTCCTATTTCCTAAAGTTTGAACTGATGAGGTTTTCCCAGTTTTCCAGATTGTTCCTCAGTCTGTAAGCCATATTGCTTTGGTGGGCTGTCTCACACCAGCTCTCTCAAAGATGTCCATTTGGAGGTAATTTGGGGGGCATGGTTTCATTCAGGGGATTTTTATTTGCATAGTTTCACCTTCTCTTTGAAGTCATTGAATGAATGAATGTATGAAATCACATACTTATTGAGGGCCCACTGTGTGCAATATACTTTACTGAGTGTGTATGTTGGGGGTGGGTAGAAGAATACAAATGATTTATATTCTTGTACTTAGTGTATTGTAAGCCATCAAGGAACTTCAGTCTTAGTTGAGATAAAGTAATTTCCTCACCTATAAAATGAAAGAATTGTATTCGTTTCCTAGAGACCCTTCCAGCTGTAGAAATTTATGAATCCATGAATATAAGGTTTATACATGTTGGAAAGTTAAGTAATAATAAAAGAATTCAAGAAAATTCAAGTCAGTGACACGAATGTCAGAAAGCAGTCCTTGATTAAATGCTTCTGGAGTGTTACATACCAGTAGTATGATTTTGGAGCAAAGAGATTGGTAGCCTAGAATGGGAAGGTTTCACAGAATTGGAATGGGTGGCATTTGGATGGGAGTTTGGGGAAAGTCATGGATGATGGAAATGGTAGGGGAGAGAGAAAGTTAGAAGCTAAGATATGGAGGTGGGAATGATACTTGAATGCATAAGGAGGAATTGAATTCAACAAACCATTGCTAAGAGCTTACACTGCACATTGTACTTTGGATCTGGGATCTATACCTACATCTTGGAAGGTTGCCATCTTGAATTGTTTCATGTTGACATGTAAACCTTTTACCTCTCTGTAGTGATTGTTTTACCCCTCAAAAGTCAAGGCCAACCTCCTTTGTCTTTGTTGCTAGCCCCTGGTAGCACACAGCTTTCCTTACATCGGATGCCCAGTAAATAAATACTTGCTGATTAAGTTGATGGTCGATAGATTACTTAACCTCAAATTGGTTTGATCTTGGCTCTATATTGAATGCTGTGTTGCAAGAAGATGTGCCTTTTGGGGCAGCTAGGTGGTGCAGTGAATAAAACACCAGCCTTGGAGTCAGGAGGACCTGGGTTTAAATCTAGACACACTAGCCATGTGACCTTGGGCAAGTCACTTAACCCCAATTGCCCTGCCTTCCCCCCTCCAAAAAGAAAAAAAAATAGATGTGCCTTTTTCCTACAGGACAGGTGTGTTTTTCCTGAGCCTCAAATCCATGGACTTCTTCTAGATAAAACTCTTTCTTGATTGTGTTAGGAAAACTCCCTCTGTAAAGAAGCCCTGGTCTCCATGTTTTATTTTGGAGAGCAGTGCCTCTCTTGTGGATGAATTCTTCCTGTGATAAGGCATCACCGTGTGTTTCTTCCTAGGCAGAGGTACTCACTTACTCAGTCTCCTTACAGTGTCTTTGTCATATCTTTCTTCCTTGCTTGACTGTCCTTATTAGTTACAAGGATTGTATGTTTCCATTTTAATTTGAGGGCCGGGAGCTAGTGATAGTGTTGACAAAAAAAAAATAGAGGATCTTTGAAGAATCTCAAAAATGAACAGAAAGTATCAGAAGGAAGTTCACGGGGAGTCACAGAGAAACAGGACTCCTTTGACACTAATATGCTGCATTTAAAAAAATCTGATGGTTCCCTTTTGGGGGTATGTCTGGGAAGCACTTGGTAGAGAAACTCCCTCTATTGAAGCAGATTGGCAGGCGTCCCATTTTATAGTCTGAGAGAGTTGTTGCCTAGGGCCACCGAAGCCAGTATGTGGCAGAGAGGAGACTTGCACCCAGGTCACCCTAACTCCTAGGCAATTTTTTATCGTCATGCTGAAATGCCTCTCCTGTTTTTACTTATACTGAGGAAATAAAATTCAAAGCCCTTAAAACCACCACCACCATACCAAATATTAGGAATGTAGCACATTCTAAATAATAACATATGAGCAATTTAGGGCTGAAGGGGAAGATTTATATGAACAGATACAGGGCGAAATAAGCACAATTAGGAAAACAGCATAGATGCCGTGACTGCAGGCGTGTGAATGGAAAGAACAGCAAAGTGAAGCCAATTGCTATCTAATCATCAGACTATACTTGGCCTGGGAGGAGAGATGAGAAAATACGCTTTCTACCTGTCACGGAAGAGGTGGAGGACTGCAAATGTAGAATATTGCATGTACTGTCAAATGTGGTGGATGTTGGAATTGGTTGTGTTGAAATGATCAGAAAACCTTTGGCATGGGGGAAGTGATATTAAAAACAAGGCAGCGGGGGCAGCTAGGTGGTGCAGTGAATAGAGCACCAGGGAGTCAGGAGGACCTGAGTTCAAATCCGGCCTCAGACACTTGACACACTAGCCGTGTGACTTTGGGCAAGTCACTTAACCCCAGTTGCCTTCCAAAAAGCAAAACAAACAAGCAAACAAAAAACAGAAGGCATCAATAACACTTAAAAATAAAATTATTAAAAAGAAAAGATAAATGGAAATACAAAATGATATCGATAGGTTCCCAAAGTGGGTGATAATGCCCCTGGGGTTGTGTGCTGGAGTGATGCTGGGGGTTGGCAATAGCCTTAGATGACACAAATTTAAAAAAAATACCCAACAACTGTTGAAGGGTTAAGGAAAGTAGATTTCCAGGGGGGCACTGAGTAAATTTTTTTAAAGGGGGGGTGGTAGGCCAGATAACTTTGGGAACCTCTTGGAGATAAGGAAATTCTGAATCAGAAGTTTCTATAGAGTGTTTTAGTCTCTGGACAGCATTTTGTGTGATGTGCAGGGCACAAGAGGGATGAAGGGATTTGTACCTAAAACTTGTACAAATAAAGGATTCTCTCTCATGAGATGAAGAGGGGATTGGGGAAGCTCAGGAAGTGTCATTTTAAAGGATTAATACACAGTCATAGATGTGAATTTGGAAGGAAGTGGGGAATAGTGGGAATGTCTGGATAAATCGACAGAGAACTGTGCATTTTCCCAAGTACTCTTCAAGTTGGTGTGCTGGAGGGTGAGACCTTCCCAGGATACAAGAGGTTAAATTGGCTGATGCCATAACCATCCCCAGAGCTCAAGAGGAAACTCCAGAGTAACTAGTGATTGCCTAATTAATTCAATTAAACTACTTTGTAAGTCAGTAAGTTGTTAAACTCTATTAAAAAATCAGTGAAACGTGATGTGAGGTATATGTTGGGAAGAGGAGGGGAGGGGAAGTCCTACATCATCTTCCTCTTCCTCCTTCATTTATGCTTCCCCCGTCCCCCCAAGAATTCACCTTTGTTCCTTTAGGAAGAACCAAGGAAAGCTATTTCTCAAGACTGGTACATTTTGATCTCTTCATTTTCCCTTTACTTCATAAAAAGTCCTTCTGTCCTGTCCCTGGGAGAGATGTACAGTGCTGTGGAGAGCACTGAATGCCAAGCTTTATCTGGTATACTTTGGGAGGTGCTGAAGGATTTTGAACAGGGAATTGAGATGTACAGAGTGGCATGGAGACTGGGCAGGTAATTGTAATTCTTCTGCTACTTTTCTCTGCCTGGGTTCCTGGTTTGCCATGATTCCCAGTGGGGAAGGATTTGTAGCTGCTAATTAAGAGAGGATGTTGTGATGGAAAGAGCACACAGCCATAGGAGTCAAAAGAACTGGGTTCCGATCCCAACCCTTCTCCTCACTATCTGTGTCATCTTGGGCAAGTCACTTAACCCTTTCTGGTCCTTAGTTTCCCCATTTATAAAATGAGGGGTTTGAATGAAGAGCTCTCTAAACTCTCTTCTGTCCTTAAACCTTTTACTTCCCCTCAAACCTTCCTCTTAAGAGGGCATTTTCATTCAGCTTTGAATGAAAGTAGGAGAATTTCCAAAGACGTAGGAGAATTCCCTTGATTGTGATTTTCATGTTTGTAAACCGGGCATAGACCGGGTATAGATTGATGTGTAGTATCCAGAGCCATGGGATTAGCTAAAGAGCTGGTGAGGAAGGAAATTCCCTAGTGATGCTCCAAGTCAGATCATCGTGGAGGGGAGATGTGCCTAGAGAGATCCTAGGAACTTAGCTTGCTTGCTCCTTGCTCTGTTTATACTACTGTGCCTCCCACTGGACTCCTACATTTTTTGAATTAAGTTTCTCTGCTCTCCCAACATCTCACTCAAATTGTTAATCTTTGAATACAAGTTTAAACCACCAGCTGTGTGGAGGCTGCTACTTAATGATACCCCCTTCTGTGATTCCTTTTGTAAACTGAAGAAAGGAGGCAAGGTGGCCTCCTGGGAAGAAGGGCATTGGATCTGGGGTCAAAAGACCCAGGCTCAAATTTGACTCTGCCGTTTGCAGCCTGTGAGACATCAGGAGAGGCACTCCGGCTCTCTGCTCCCCAGTCCAATGAGGAATGAAGACATGTAAAGTCCCTTTCAGCCTGAAATTTTGGGATTTTAATGTGAATAACCAGCTTGTTTTCTAAACCTCTATGTTGGGTCATGTTATTTCCCCAGGGCTAGTGTGCCCTGAAGGTCCAGCCAAATATTGGCTGGCTCAATTTAAATAGACCACAGCATATTTATTTAGTGTGGCTAATTTTAAATAGATTGGCCTGTGATTGGAAGCACTATTCCTTCCTTTTACATTTAAGAGAATTAACTCTTTACCTGTATGACTTTTGAGGCTTTTGATTCAACTTTGTACTAAGTATTTCAGACTTTAAAAAAGTAAAACCTTGGAAAAGTTGTGTTTTGGAAATCACCACTGTTTATACAGTAAAATCTAACCAATTTAGATCACATTGATTTAGAATTTTTGGTCATTCAGATAGAAAGTAAACTCAAGTTTCTCTAGGGGAGGGGGAGGAGGAGGAGGAGGAGGAGGAAGGGTTGCTAAGCAAAGAACTGGTGTAAACAAGAACTCCGGGGGAAGAGGATAAAACCTAAATAAGAAAATAAGCTATGTTTTGAGAATTTTAGAACTGACTCTTTTCATAGTTATGTGGCCTTTGGAAAATATTTTAATCTTTCTTGCGCGTTAGTTTTTTCATTTGTAAAAAGGGAGGAAGGATTTGGATGAGGTCATTTCAAGTCCCTCCTAGTTCCAAATTCTGTGATCTCTTTAAAAAGTCTGCTCATTGTCAATATGAAAGTAGGTATATTAGGATCCCCTTTGGGAAACTTTAAAAATGCCATTATTTTGTGTATAATGTACTTTATATGGGCATTTAGCTTAGCTGAGTACCTGCTGGGCAAAACAAAAAGAGAAAGTTAAGTCGTCATCCCTTTTCCTGCTAGCTGCATCTTTACTTGGTGTTAATTTTTTCTATTCAAGTGGAAGTCCTGGTTCCTGCCTCTGTCCTGACCAATACTTTAGGTGACTTTGGTGACAAATACAATTTACTTTCGGTTGTTTCCATAGCAACCATCTCACATTCATCTGCTTTCTGATACAGATTGCCTCCTTTTGTAGAGACACTCTCTCCCCTTTCCAGCTACAACCA
>CM053581.1:229901535-229929669 GCA_028627135.1 Pseudochirops cupreus
TATTCAAGTGGAAGTCCTGGTTCCTGCCTCTGTCCTGACCAATACTTTAGGTGACTTTGGTGACAAATACAATTTACTTTCGGTTGTTTCCATAGCAACCATCTCACATTCATCTGCTTTCTGATACAGATTGCCTCCTTTTGTAGAGACACTCTCTCCCCTTTCCAGCTACAACCAGTTAAAGATACTGTACTTTACTGGGCCTAATCTCTTTCCTGGGCTATAGAGCCATTTCACCAGTTGATTTTGGACCATCTCAAGTTAAATGCTGTATAAATTTCTTAAAAAAAAAGTTTCACTGATGTGTTTTATTTTTGCATTACTAACTTTTACAAATTACAAGGGGCCTTTTTGTAACAAAGTACCACAGTTAAGTAAATTTTAGCTAATAATATAGTGATTTCATCTGAAAGTGCCTGGAGCACCTTCTACTGCATTATTTAAAAAAAAAACACTAACAGAAACATCTTCTCTCCCCTCCCCCACTTTTTTGAAAAGAAAAAGAAAAATTAAACACATTTCTTGTAACAAATGTATGTAGTTAAGCTAAAACAGATTTTTTTAAAAAGCAGGAAGAGAGGAATTCCATATAAAATGACTATGGAATATATAAAATACTTGGGAGTTTATTTTCTAAGATACACAGAACTATATAAATGCATCCACAAACAATTGTTTAAAGAAATATAGACAAATACATTAGAAAAACATTAATTGTTTATATTGGATGAGTCAATGTAATAGAAATGACAGTCTACCTAAATTGATTTACTTATTCAATGGCATACATACTAAAAGATTACTTTGTAGATCTAGAAAAAAATAAAAATTAAATTCATATGGAGGGAATAAAGGTCAAGAATTTCAACAGAAATAATGAAAAGAAACAGGAAAGAAGGAGACCCAGCAGTGCCAGTTCCCAGAGTATATGAAAAATCAGTAATTATTAAAGCAATTTGGTACTGGTAAAAAAAAAATCTTATCAGTGGAACAGCTTAGATATACAGTATACTGAAGCAAATGTATTTAATATTTCCAGTATTTGACAAACAAGTCCTTCTATTGTAATAAAAACTCATGATTTGACAAAAAACTATTGGGAAAATTAAACAGCAGCATGGGAAAAATCAGATTTGAGACTGACGTATCTCATAATACAAAGATAAGCCACTATGAAAGGTTATAGGTAGGCTAAGTGTCATAGTAGAGAGCGCTGAGCCTGGAGTCAGGAAGACTCCGCTTCCCGGGTTCAAATATGACCTGAGACGCTTCTTAGCTGTGATATCCCGGGCAAGTCATTTAACCCTGTTTACCTCAAGTTTCCTCATCAGTAAGATGGGCCAGAGAAAGAAATGGCAAACCACCCCAGTATCTTTGCCAGGAAAACCCCACATGGAATCACAGAGAGTTGGATGTGACTGAACTGAATGAAAGGTTATATCATAAACAAATGAGAGAGATATAGAAAAGAATTACCACTCATATTTGTGGCCAAATTATGATCCAACAAAGAATAGAGAGATCACAGAAAATAAAACAGACAATTTTGATTACATAAAATTAAAATTTTTTGCTCAAGCAGATTTATTAAAAGGGAAACAACTAGGAAAAAAATCTCTAGCAAGTTTCTCTCATAAAAGCCTCATTTCTAAGATTTATAAGGAACTGATTTGAATTTATAAGAAAAAAAGCCATTCCCCACTTAATCAGTGGTCTAAAGATATAGACGATATTCAGGGGAAGAAACCCAGGTTGTTTTTGCCATATGAAAAAATTGCTCCAAAAATACTAATTAGAGAAATACACATTAAGGCAATTTTGAGATTCTACTTCATACTTAACAGACAAAAATTAAAAGGGAAATTGTAAATGTTGGTGGGTCTTCAGGGAGACGGGCATAGTGATGGACTGTTGGTGGTAAATTGGTTGTTGTTTGTCCTTCATTCTTGAAGAAGACTGTGACATCAAAATGGTGATGCCGTGACGTGAATTGGATTTAAGTGAGGGAGGCTGTGCAAAGTCACCAGCCTCACTTTCTTCTCCAGGGCCATCTGGGTCCAGTGATGAGATATAGAGCAGGATGACTGGAGATGACCCAGGATGCAATGGGAGGCCTTTTTAATCTAAGGTCTTTTTCAGGTTTCACTTTGACTGAGCCAACACCCACTCAGTGATTAAGGTGAGGTAAGAAATGAAGCAAAGAATGCCCTATTTTACTTAGTCAAAAAAAGAAAATCCATCTGGGAGGGGAAGACCCTCAGTTTTTGGCCAAAACAGAAATAACTGCTATTTACATTCACTTTGAGCCATCAGGGCCCCCAAAAATCCAAGTGGGGCTTGCACTGGGACCTATTATTGGCCAGTTAGTGAGAGTCAGAATGATTGGGGTTTAAGGCATGGTCCTTAAGAAAGAAGTCTAGCCTGTAAATCCCAAGATACCTTGCAAGGTTTCAGTGATCAAAATTTATGTTCCATTCAGCAGAACACCTACAGGTAAGGGTGTGATTCCCTCTGTGGAAGAGGGAAACGGGGGAGGGAGGAAGGAAGAAAGAAAAGAAAGAAAGGAGCAAGTCGCATTGCCTCGCTGGAATTGGCCAGTTGGGTCCCCAGTGGGGCAGCTAGTACTACTCATAGGTTGTTGTATGCCTCAGTCAAACTGAGATGTAGATAAGACCTTAACTTAAAAGGCCAAGGTCTCCAACTGCATCTGGGGCTATTTCCTGTCTTCCTGATCTATATCTTGCCACTGGCTTTGATGGAGAGTGAGGCTGGTGACTTTGCATAGCCCTCCCTCACTCAAATCCAATTCACTTGCAAATCATGGCGTCACCTTCCTGATGTCATGGTTGAATTGATACAATATTCTGGAAAGCAATTTGATAAGCAAAAAGTTTTTTAAAAAGTACCAGCTTTTTGACCCAGGAATACCTACCACTGCTAGGCTTTTATATCCAAAAAGAGATCACAGAAGGAAAAGGTCCTTTATATACAAAGATATTTAGAACATATCTTTTTTGTAGTGGCTGAGAAAGGGATGTCCATCCATTGAAGAATAGCTGAATAAGTGGTGATACATGAATGTGATGAAGTACTATTGTGTCCTAGGTATCTTGAAACTCATATTCAAAATAGGATTCATCATTTTCTCCCACAAGCCTTCTGCTTTTCTCGGTTTTCCTGTTGCTTTTCAAGGCACCATCATTACTCCAGTCACTGAGGACTGCAGCCTTTATCCTTCACTCCTTACTTACACTGACTCCATTCATCCAATCTGTTGCCAAGTCTTGTCTTTTCCACCTTCATAGGATGTTTTATACATGTCCCTTTTTATTCATTCTTGTAACTGTTACATTATTATAGATAGGCCCTCTTCATCTCTCTCCTGGGTATAGTGGGATATAAGATCTTCCCTGCCCATTAATAGGCCTATGGTAGGGCCCATTAAGGGAAGCTTGCTTAAGGGAGGCTTGCTTGTAGGAAGGCTTTCACACCTTTTGGTAATTTCTAATTAGGGACTGAATTATGTGATACCTTCTGACCCTGAGAAGTGTATATACTCTGAGTTGGTATTTTGCTTTGGGGGCTCACTTATGAGAAGGATCTTGTGTGGTGGAGATTCTGAGTGTCCTTCTGCTCAGAGCTCCCTGATTGCTCAGATGTAAAGACTCTCTCGATCCAGGGATGTATGTAAAGTATATAGCAACATTGTTTTGATTCAGGCAGTTGGTCTTTATTTCTCTGGTTGTATTTTCTCTGAAGTTCAGAATCCTGACTTTTTCCCTCTTGGTAAAGCAGATCTAAGAACCTGGGCTAACAGCCATCTTGGATATGCCAGTGTGGTTGCCGATACACATTTAAAGGCCTTCACAACCTGACTTCATTTTACCTTTCCATTCTTCTCACACTTGACTCCTATATGCTCCATGTCCAGTGTTAGTGGTCTGCTTTGCATATAAAACCTCTAGTATCCCCTTGTTGTACTGATACCCCCTCCCCCATGCCTGGGATGCTCTTCCTTCTCACCTCTTCCTCTTCCCTAGATTTTTTTCAAGACTTGGCTCAAATAGGACTGTCTATAGGATGCTTTTCTCACCCGCCTCCACCCCCAAGTCCCCCAGTACTTTCCCTCTGACATTACTTTCCATGTACTTTGTACATAACTTAAAAAAAGTTTTTATTTGATATTTTTTACATCACTATAATTTTCCCCAGTATCTTTCCTCCTTCCCCTCCTCTTCCCTTCTTTCTCCCTCCCCAGAGAGCTGTCTTATATAACAAATAATATTTTTTTAAGACAAAAAGGAAAAGTGTTTCAGGAAAAAACCCTTCAGCATAACTGATTAGTACATTGCTCACAGACCTTCTACCTCCGTGTATATCTTGCATATATATATACACACACACACACACACACACACACACACACACACACACACACACACACACACACACATATAGTTATTTACATGTTGACTCCCCCATTAGAATGTGAGTTCTTTGAGGGTAGGGGACTGTTTTTGACTTTTCTTTGTATCTCCAGTGTTAGCATAGTCCCTGGCACATAAGTGCTTTTTGGCTGATTGATGAATGCTGGTGTTCCCCCATAATTATTTCATATCTGTTCTGTGTATGCTTATGTATGTACTTGTCTCCCTTGAGGGAAGGGATTGTTTCATTTTTATTTTTGTACCCCAATACTTGGAACCGGGCCTGGCACAGAGTAAATGATTGTTGATTGATTGAGAATAGTATGTTCCCTACAAGTCTCTCTGGCCTAGTGATGCTTGTAAAGCTTCATCTTATACTATTTTAGGGTGCTCATGGCTTGGAATCATCCAGATAAGGGAGTAAATTGAGGGGGAGCCTGAGAGCCTGGACCCTGCTCTTTGGAGAGTGGTTCATTATGGGGGAAAAACGCCCCAACAACTCACAAAACAAGAAGGCTGCTGCTGTCACAGGTGGGAAGCCTCCAGCTTCTACCATCTGTGTAGCAAGGAGGGAGTCAGACCCAGAGAACATCATGAAAAGTAGGAGCTGCTTTTGCTGACTTCTTGAAAACTGCCTGCCTGAATGGGACCTGCAGTATCTTTGTCTGCTCTCTTCTCTTCCTTAGCTGACCTCCCTGGATTTGACTATGCCTTAATCTGCTGCATTCAAAGAGTCTGGAGCTGGCAGGGTTCTTAGATCCCCTTCTAAATCCAATGCTTTCCCCCCTAAATCAGCATCTTAGGTTCTTCTTCTCATTAGCTTCCTAATTAGTGTCCCTGCTTTCAGGCTGTCCTCCGTACAGCTGCCAAAATCATCTTCTTCCCAGTGTGTCCATCTTTCCACACTTACTTTCCCTCTCTCTGTGTGCCAGCCTACTTGTTGCTCCTCTTGCACAACATCCCATCAATTTCCCATGCTTAGAATGCTTTCCCTTCAAGACTTATCCTCCATGTAGCCTTTCCTGATCTCTTCAATTTCTAGTCCCCTCTCCCCAGTTATTTTGTATTGACTTACCTGTGTGGTTGTTGTATCTACTCAGTCTAAAACCATCTACTTTGGGCCTAAGGGTAGGGAACCTGTGGCCTGGCAACATGCAGCCTTCTAGCTCCTTGGGTACAGCCTTTTGAGTGTGTCCAAGTTTTACAGAATAAATCCTTTTATTAAGGGGATTTATTCTGTGAAGTTTGGCTGTAGTCAAAGGCCTGCACTTGAGGACCTATAGGGCTCGAGACTGGAGCCCTGTGTGACCTCAAGACTGCAGGTTCCCTACCCCTGGCCACTAGGAGAGTGTTTTAGTTTTTTTTCTCTGTATCCCCAGCCTCTAATACTATACCTTGTACAAGGAAGGAAGAGTGGCTTAGTAAAATGTTTGCTGAAACACATTGATTTAAATGGAACCTAATTCAATACTTAGCTGGAAATGGGAGTCCAGGGAAGTGACTTGCTCCTCATTTGAAATAGTGGAGGCAGAGCTGAGATTAGAACCTAGTCCTCCTCTTTCCTAGGCTGTGTTCTTTCCGTTACTGGGCCTAAAGGGACCATCTCTAGTCGTCCTGGTCTATATTTTGCCACCGGACCCAGATGGCTCAGGAGGATAAAGTGAGGCTGGTGACTTTGCACAACCTCCCCTCACTTAGATCCAGATCATTTGCAAATCATGGCTTCACCTTCATGTTATCATGGTCCTCTTTGAGACTGAACGACAAACAACTGGGCCTGGATGCTCTCAAATTAATCAGCTCCACACTTCTGTCTTGGAAGCTCCAACTTCCAAAAAGTCCTGCTGGTCCCTGTGGTCTTTGTTTCCTGGTCAAGAGTGAGCCAGTCACTCCAGAGAGGAAGGAAATAGGCATTTATTTTTAAAACTTTATTTATTTTTCAACTTATTTATTTTTAGTTTTCAACATTTCACTTCCATAAGTTTTAACTTTTCTCCTCCTCCCTCTCCAAGGTGGCATGCAATCTGATATGGGCTCTACACATACATTCCTATTAAACACATTTTCACATTAGTCATGTTGCATAGAAGAAATATAATGAATGGGAGAAACCACGAGAAAGAAAAAAAAGCAAAATAAAACAAAAAAAGAAAATAGTGTGCTTTGCTCTGCACTCCGACTCCATAGTTATTTTTCCGGATGTGGATGGCATTTCCCATGAAATAGGCATTTATTAAACACTTTACTGTGTGCCAGACACTGTGCTAAGTGCCTTATAAATATCATCTTCTTTATCCTCACAACAGTCCTGGGAGGTGGGTGCTATTTTTACCCCCATTTTGCAGTCGAAGAAACTGAGGCAGACAGATTTGGTTTTGTTTTTTTAAATTTAACTATCACTGTGACAGTCTTTAATGCTGCCAGAGAAGGACTGCCAGGGTGGGGATGGGTCTGAAAATTTGGTGGTATAAGGAATGACTAATAGAAGTAACAGTATTTTTAGCCCAGAGAACAGAAGATAATGGAAGGGGTGGCTTTTACCCCAAATCCAAAAGCTTTCCTTTGCAAAGAGAGTTAATTTGCTGAGTAGAGCTTCAGAGGGATGGACCAGATTAGAAAGAGGCGAGGGGAGGCCTTACTGGGAGGTGAGTTTTGGCTCTAGGTAAGAGAAAATTTTCTCCCAGTTCCAGCTAGCTGCCTTTTGAAGTAGTGTGGGCTCCCACATCATTAGAAGTATAGATACAGAGGCTAACTAACCATTTGTTAAGGATGGGAAGTCAGACTATAGTCCTCCTTCTGGTCCCCTCTCCCCCAATTCTTAAAAACATTTTTCTATATGGTTTTATTTTGTGCATATTTTTATTTGTGCATATTTTCTTCTTCTGGTAAGCTCTTTGAGGTTAGGGGCCCTCTTGTTATTTTCTTTGTACCCCAGGGCACAAGTGTCTGCCTGACACATAATATAAGCTTAATAAATGCTTGTTGATTGATTGGTAGTCCTATATGTGACCTCCGAGGCCCTGAGTTTTTCAACTCAGTAGTTCTGTGATTCTTTGGTTAGAAATAAGGCCTGGGAAGAGACTTTAGGGATTATTTAGTCAACCTCTTCCTTCTCTGCCAAGATTTTAAAAATTCTAAACTTGCTTCAATACCCATTAACAAAAATGAAGCAATTCCCTTATTTTGCAGATTTGAAACAAAACAAAACAATATAAAATCTTAAGGTGTTCCCCCTCCCTCAGAGAAAAGACTCTCACAGAGAAGGGAGAGTACAAATTCTGTTTACACTAACCATTACCATAATAAACGTTCATTGACAATTATCCCAGGAATGAGGCAGAGGAAATCTATATAATATGGGCTCATAGATTTAGAGGTTATGTTGCCTGACTTGACAGGGGAGGGAATTGAGACCCAGAAAGGGAAAGTAAGTTGCCCAAATTCATGCAGGTCGTAAAGTAGGAGGGTTAGGATCTGAACCAAGGACTTTGGACTCCAAATACATTTCTTTTTTTCCCCATTGTGCCAAAATGACTGCCAGGATGGGTAGGGGCCCCTGGTGGTAGTCTTTGTGTGAGCTACTTTTTTTTTTCTGAAAGGGAGTAATAGATTCAGAATTCTTGACTCATGGTAGGCTTCCTCTGTCTTGGAGAAGCTTAACCTATAAAGAGATCTTAGATATCTGAATCTCAGAAAGTGTGTGTGTGTGTGTGTGTGTGTGTGTGTGTGTGTCTGTCTGTCTGTCTGTCTGTCCGTCTGTCTGTCTGTGTCTTTCTGTGTGTATTGCATTTTCCCACCAACTCTATTGCTTTGCAAAGTTTAGCTCCAAAAAATACTTTGGAAACTGTTAAGTGTGATGTTTCCTCAGTAAATCTCACTCTTCATGGACAATTCTGTGGTTAGATTATGCCTATGCTGATGTTTCTCTGCGGGACTCATTCCTGGGAAGATTACCTCAGTCAAAGTGAGAACTCAGAAAGACCTTGGCTTAGAAAGGCCTAGATCTCCCCCACTGCTTTCTGGGCCATCTCCAGTCATCCTGATCTGTATCTCTCCACTGGACCCAGATGGCCCTGGAGGAGAAAGTGAGGCTGATGACTTTGCACAGCCTCCCTCACTTAAATCGAGTTCACTTGCAAGGCATGGCATCACCTCCCTGATGTCATGGTCCTCTTTGAGAATGAAGGACAAACAACGTTCCTGGGCCAGTGTTTGTCTTCATCAGCAAAGCGGATGAGCCCCGCTTTTTCTTGCAGTACCTTGAATCTTTTGTCCCTTATCCTGAATGTTGGTTCCTGTAGCAGTGGGACTGCATCAGTTCCATGGCCTCTGGAAATACTGTACCTGGACATAGATCACAAGACATCATTCTGGAGCTCCTCTAGTCCTTTGGGCCCTTTTCTTGTACCTTTCAGTGGGCAAATTGCCTCATTCTCTAATTGTCTGAGTTCCTCATTAACAGGCTCTTTGATACTGTCTTTTTCTCTGCAGGGTTGTCTCACCCATTATAGTTTATAAGACTCAGAATAGGAAGGGAACTTGGAGATCACCTGCAGGAACGGGGAACCTTGGGCCTGGCCACACGTGGCCTCCTAGGTGCTGGACTTGGCCTTTTGACCGAGTCCAAGTTTTATAGAACAAATCCTTTTATTAAGGGGATTTGTTCTGTGAAGTTTGGAGTCAGTCAAACGTCTGCACTTAAGGACCTAGAGGGCCACATGTGGCCTTGAGGCCCCAGGTTCCCTACCCCTGATAGCCCAAAACTCTTTTAATCTTAATTATGATTAATACAATAATCTAAACCTTCCTCCCCACCTCCTGTCACTTAATCTTTTTTTGTTTTCAGTTTCTGTATCTGTAAAATAAGGAGATTGGATTGGATGGTCTCCAAGGTCCCTTCTAGCTCTAAATCAGAGGCCCAGAGAGGTTAGGTGAATTTTCTAGGATCACACAGTCAGTAAGTGGCAAAACTGGGCTTCTAGCCTATGCCTTCTCATTACAGATATGGTTTGTCCTCTTTCTGCTAAACCATATTGTTTCAATTTTTTGTAAATTCCTTTTTTGGTCAGGCCCAAAACTTACTCTTCCAGTCTGAGGTATAAAATGGATAATTTGATTTACATTAAATTGAAAAGGTTTTGTACAAATAAATGTAGATCAGAAATGTAAATCAAGACTAGAAGGGAAGCAGAAAATTGGGAAGAAAAATTGTATAGACAGTTTTTTCAGATAAAGGTCTCATATCTCAAATATATAAAGAACTTTGTCAAATCTATAAGAATATGAATCATTCCCCAATTGATAGATGGTCAAAGGATATGAACAGGCAGTTTTCCAATGAAGAAATCAAAACAATTTATAGTTATATGAAAAAGTGCTCTAAATCATTATTGATTAGGGATATGCAAATTAAAACAACCTTGAGATACCATTTTATACCTATCAGATTGGCTAAAATGATTAAAAGGGAAAACTACAGATGTTGGAGGGGATATGGAAAAATTGGGATACTAATTCATGGTTGGTGAACTATGATCTGATCCAACTATTTTAGAGAGTAATCAGGAATTATGCCCAAAGAGATATTAAACTGTCTGTCTTCTTTGACCTAGCAATACCACTATTAAATCTATTTCCCAAGATTATTAGGGGAAAAAAGGAAAAGAACCTATATGTTTTAAAATATTTATAGCAACCCTCTTCGTGGTAGCAAAGAACTGGAGATTGTGGGGTTGCCCCTTAATTGAGGAATGGCTAAACAAGTTATGGTATGTGATTATTATGGAATACTACTGTGCTGTAAGAAATGAGGAGCTTTCTGATTTTAGAAAAACATGGATAGACTTGCATTAAATAATGAAGAGTGAAATGAGCAGAACCAAGAGAAGATTGTATATAGTTAACAGCAGTATTGTTCTAAGAACTTTGAGTGATTAAGTCATTTTGACTGTTATGAGTATCTAAATTAACTACAAAGTATACGAAGGAAGATGCTTTCTGCATCCAGAGAAAGAACGGGTGTGTTTGTGTTTGTATCCGTGCTCCCCATCTAATAGTAGCCATCTTTAGGTGGGATAGGGAGGGGAGGGAAGGAAAGAAATTTATGTAACTATATATGTAAAAGGAATAGCAAGTTGTACATAATAGATCTGTAGTTTTGTCCACCTTCATCTTCGGTGCCACCCCCCCCCCCCCCATTCTGCTATGTTATGGAAATGCTTGTTTTATTTCTTAAGTTCCGAATAAAACAAACAAAAAAATCTTCATGTGAAAAGCACCACCAGAGAGCACTGTATGGCATGCTAGAGGACATCCAAAAATATAGCTTAAGGCAAGATTCTTGCCCTCTGGGAGTTTACACTCTAATTCAGCAACCTTCTTCTATTAAGCACCTACTAAAAGACAAAACGAAAAATAGTCCCTGGCCTAAAGGAGGGACACAACTGTTGACAGATAATTATATACTTGAGAATCTAAATAGGGGAAAAAAAACACTTAACAGCTAGGAGGATTAAGATGTTTTCCTTTAACTTGAACCAAGCCTTGAAGGAAGCTAGAGATCCTTTGAGGAGGAGTTGAGGAAGGGAGTGCATCCCAGGCATGGGGGCACACATAGTCTATGCAAAGGCAGGTAGATGGGACATGAAATTCTGATTTGGTGCAACAACAAGTCAGCCAGTTTGGCTGGAACCTGTAGTATGTAAAAGGGATAGATATGCAGTAAACCTGGGAAGGGGGGTTAGAACTAGATTATGAAGGGCTTTAAATAGCAAGCTGCAGAAATGAGGAGGTTGGATTACATAGTGCCCAAGATCCTTCTGAGCCCTAATTCTCTGATCCAAATTTGTATTTTGGCAATAGAAAATTATCAAAGGTTTTTGAGCTGGGGAATGATATGATCAGACATGTATATGCTTTAGGAAGATTACTTTGGCAGCTGTGTAAAAGGTTGGATGGTATAGGGGAGAATCTAGAAGCTAGGAGTCCATCCAGGAGTCTCTTTCAATAACCTAGGTAAGAAGTGATCCAGAGTGAGGGCTGTGAGTGGAAAGGAAGGGATAGACGTGAGGTATGTTGTGAAAGTAGAATTAATAAGACTTGGCAACTGATTATAGGGTTGGAAACCTGGGTGACTCGAAGGAAAAAAGCAAGTTTGGAGGAAGGGGTAAGTTTAGGGAGAAAGACATTAAGTTCCATTTTGAACATTATGAATTGGAGAGGCGCTGAGAGGTTAAATCAGTCAGTCAGTCAAAAAGCATCGTCTGCTATGTGCTAGGCACTGTGAGATACAAATAAGAAACAGACAGAGTCTAGTAAGGGGAAAATGAAGAATTCAGAAGAGTATAACATCATGTGGGAAATGAAGAGAAAACTTCTCTGGTCCTTCTCCTTAAATGAAAGTTTTAGAGTTCATGGATTCACCTTCCAATCAGAGGAACAGAGGGTACTGTGAATATCAAGGCTAGTTAGATCTTGTAGGATGATGAGATTTCCCAACGATGGGGTTCCTGGGGACATGGTGGATAAGTCCAAAGAAGTCCAAAAGCATGCAGAGCTGGGTGGGTTTAATGCCTTGGTTAGTCATGTAACCAGTATAGATAGAAGGTGGGACTTGAATACAGGTCTTCCTGACTCTGAGTTGGCACTCTCTCCGCTTCAAGCCGACTCACAATAATGCCTGGCAGAATCATGAGAGGTATCAACAAGGCCTTCTGTAAATGCCTTCCTAGCATAGTGCTGGGCACAATTGATATATGGCATGACTGAATGATACCTTGAAGGACTACCATTAGCCTCCCTACTACTTATAGGTGGTTGAGGGTGAGGGGAAGGCATTACAAAAAGGGGAGCAGGGTAGACAGAGGCACTGAAATGGTGCTAAGTAGGGCATACTTGTGGGACTTGGAGGCCACAAGCCTAACTGGGGAGTAGCATACAGTTGGATGTAAGGAGAAGGACATAAAGGAGTGAGAGACCTCAAAAGGAATTTAGCTCTAGTGAGATTTTTTTTTCTTTTTTAGAAACTGAAAAAAGTACAAGTGGGGGAATAGCTTTGGGGTTCAAGTCTTATTGATTCCTTTTTACCTTGTTACATTTGATGCTAAGTTTGAAAAAAAAATGCATGGCTTTGGTGTTTGAGCATGTGGTGTGTGAAAGACATTGGTACTTGCTGGCTGTGTCTGCACACACTAGGGGAAGGGAATCAAAGCAGCCTTTCTAGTGGAAGTACTTTGGGTAAAAATGTTTTTATGGTTTGACAGCTCCGTAATTATCTTAACACTCTACTAGCTTTGCTGGTGTAGATACAACCTAAGAGACATCTTTAACTTTTAAATTCCCACCCTGTGAAATGTTGTCAATTTTTTGGCTCGTTTATCTTTGGCATCCCAGACTGGGATATAATTCAAGAAAGTTTGGGCATCACTTGAACGAAAGACTTTAGAGAGTACAGAATACTTAAAAAGAGATTTCACAGATAGACTAACTTGACCTTGAAAATGACCTGATGGAAATGTACTGTGATCTGTTAAGAGCCCCACTCAGCAACCCTGGGAAGGAGGGATTTTTTCAGTCCTTTTCAGGTGAACAGTGCTTTTTTTTTTTTTTTCATCTTCATAGGTTTAAAGCTGGAAGAAACCCTAGGACATCTGGTGTGTTCCTTCTCATTTTACAGATGAGGAAGCTGGGGTCTAGGGAGGGGGATGACACTTCCCCACTGGGAGTAAGTGTCAGAAGTGGGATTTGAACCTTGTGATGTTGTAGATCACACCCTCTCCTCAAACCCTGGGGAAATTTGCCAAGAGAAAGAATCCTAGGGTGAATCTTGGGATCACTGATGTCAGTCAGAGCTAGAAGATCCCCTTGAGAGAATCTAGCCCAACTTTTCTCATTTTGCAGACAAGGTAACTAAAACTTTGAGAGAAGTGACTTGCTTTATGGTCACAGAGTCAGCTAAATAAATGATCTTCTTTTAAAGAGATTATTACTTTTATTATTATTTTGCTGGGCTCATGTTTTCATTGGTCTAGGAAACGTCTTCTACCAGTGTCTTAGAATCCTGGAGTTGTGTGGATCATCATGAGGTTGTATGATTTGTGTGTGATCATACAACTAATAGGTAGGCTTCCTGCCCCACCTTTCCACCCTGGCAGAGTGAATTATTCCCTTAGTTTTCTTTTGTATAAATTGGTGTTTTCATAAATTGAGTTCACTATCAGCATGGTTCACCTGTACTCACATCAGAGAATGGTAAGAAGCTGGAGAGAAAATGGGGAGCTGATTGATGAGGAGTGGCCTAAAATTAATGGTGAGTCAAAAGTGGCTTTGTGCTATTGGATTTACTTTAAAAACTCTCTGTAGAAGAAAAATGAAGGAAAGAAGGCAGATGATTAAGGAAACTTTTTAGAAATAGCTATCTACCAAGAAAAGGCAAAAAAATACTTGGAGAGAGAATCACCATAAGCAGACCATTTTGGGGCAGGGGGCGGTGTAGAGGGTCAGGGGAATTACAGACATGTGATTGCTTCCATGTAGGGAATTTATTGTCTTAGAAAGTTACCTTTGGCAGGGGGTGGGAAGACAGTTTCAGTGCCTTTCCCAGGGTTACAAAACTACAGTGTGCCAGAAAATAACCTTGAACTCAGGTCTTCTTGACTCCAAGGCTGTCTCCCTGTCTTCTTTACTACCCTTCAGATCATTAGGGCTAGGCAAGGAATGCCTGTTAAGGGAATGTATCTAGTCAGTTGGTCCATAAGCATTTATTAAGCCATTACTGTTTGTACGGCAAAGGTCTTGGTAGGCAAAGAAAGTAAAAACAATCCCTGCATTGGGGAGCTTACATTCTTACGGGGGAGAGAATTTGCAGACGGTGACGTATATACATACAAGATACATTCCAGCTAAATGGAAGATGATTCTAAAGAAAGGTATTATCAGGAGGTGAGAGCTGGAAAAGGCCTCTTGGGAAAGGTGAGATTTTAGCTAAGTCTTAAAGGAAGCCGGACGGCGGAGGGGTAGAGAGAGAACATTTTAGGCATGGGAGACAGTAAAAAGGCATAGCCAGGAGATGGAGTATTTTGTACCAAAAATATCTGGAAGGCTCAAGTCACTGACTCAGATTACCTAGAGGGGGGTAAAGTCTAAGAAGACAGGAGAGGTTGTGAAGGTCTTCAAAAGTTAACAGAGGATTTTGTATTCGATCCTGGAAGTTGGTTATAGGGAGGCATCAGAATTTCTTGAGTAGGGGAGCGACATGATCAGTCCTGTGCTTTAGGAGGATCGTTTCGGTGCTGAGGGGAGAGTGGACACAGTGAGAAGGGACTTGAGATAGGCAGAGTAATTAGTAAGCTATTGCAGTAATGTAGGCGGGCGATGATGATGGCCCACACCAAGATGGCGGCTGCGTGCATGAAGAGAAGGAGATGTGGGTGTGTAGAAGAGATGTTGTGAAGATAGCAAAAACAGAGCGTGGCAACAGACTGGATATGTAGCGTGAATGTGAATGGAAAGTCCAGCCTGGCACTCAGGTTGTGAGCCTGAATAACTGGGAGGGTGGTGGTGTCCTCAATAATAATATGGAGGTTTTAGAAGAGAACAGGGTTGGGGGCAGAAGGGAGAGAAGAAGAATCCTGCTTTGGACATTAGAATTTGAGCTGTATATGGGATGTCCAGTCTGAGATGGCTCGTGGCTTCTTGGAGTAACTGCCATTATTTTTTTTAAGGTAGAGGACAATTTTATTTTGTTTTTAAAATTCAGTTTTGTTTTCAGATATGCATTCTTTCTCCTCCTTCCACTAAGAAAACAAGAAAAACAAAACTTATTACAAACATGTATAGTCAAGCAAAACAAATTCCTACATTGGCCATGATTTTAAAAAAAAAGTGCCTTCTAATGCATTGTGACGGACTCCTTCAGCTTTCTGTCTAGAGTTGGGTAGCGTGTTTCATCCTGAGTCCTTTGGAATGGTGGATGGTGTCAGTTAGAATTCCTAAGCTTTTCTGAGTTGTTTGTTTTTACAATATTATTGTCATCTTATAAACTGTTCTCGTTCTGCTTATTTCATTTTGTATCAGCTCATATAAGTCTTCCCAGGTTTCTCTGAAACCATCCCCTTCATTATTTCTTATAGCACAATAGTATAACACCATTTCATATACCACAGCTTGTTCAGACATTCTCTAATTGATTAGCATCTCCTTAGTTTTCAACTTTTTGCTATCATAAAAGAATTGTGTGTATGTGTGTGTGTGTGTGTGTGTGTCCTTTTCTTCTTTGTCTCTTTGAGATACCAACCTAATATTGGGATCACTGGTTTAAACTGTACATACAGTTTAATAACTTTTTGGGTATGGTTCCAAAGTGCTTTCCAGAATGACTGGACCACTTCACAGTTCCACCAGAGTGACTACCATTGTTTACGAAAAATCTTCACAACCTGATGAAAATTCCAAATGGCTAAGACAAATGGATCAGCTTTGAGAAACTGTGTGGAGGCCCTGTAACCACTGTTTGACAGAGGTCCCTGGTACTTCTCACTTCATTCCACCAGGAGAGAAAACAGAGGTCTCTGGTCCATCCTTATCCAAACAGCTTAGCAGAATGTCAGGAAGATTGGACAAGAGACTAGAAGAACTGAGAATTGGTTTCCCATACATAGCCTGTGTTATTGCAAGGATAAAATGAGATAATGTTTATAAGGCACTTTGCATGGTGCCTAGCACATATTAGGTGTTTAATAAATGTTTGCCTCTCCTATTTCTCCTTTTGTATTCTGGACTTGCACTTGGAATGCTAGATTCACAGAATTTCAGAAGTATGAAGTCTCTGAGAGGATCATCTAGGGCCGGCCAACTCCTTCACTTGACCAAGGAGGAAACTGAGGCCCAGACATGAGAAATGACCTAGGAAACCCCTCCCCATCAGACGCACTCCTGCAACCTTGCCATTGGGCCTTATCCCTTGCAGACTTTTGAACTTTGTAGAGACCGAGGACTCAGAGAAACTTTACGGCTTCTAACCAGATTCATAAAGATGGTATTGAAAACTGTCATATGTAAAATCCTGAATTATAAGCGATGTCCAGGCCTTCTGAGAACTTAAGAGTTGAGGAAAAAAGACCAGGCATCCATGTGTACATGTTTGATAGCAATAGAGGAGATGACAACAAAAAAAGAAATGGCCCCAATGACTAGATGAATTGGATAGACACTAAGTAAGTTCTCTGTAAGTCAGAGGAAGGTTGGTATAGCAGTAGAAAGAATTTCGTATGTGGACTGGAAGAAACTGGGTTCAAATTCTAGCTCTGCTCATACTTTATGGACGATTTTTGGGCAAATCACCTGATATCTCTGAGTCTCAGGTTCCTTATCTGTAAAATGGGGGAATTGTGTGAAGGTGTGATTCCATAGGCTTGGACTCCCTAGCTAGGGTGATCAGGGAAGGCAAGCCCCCCAGGAGAGCGAGTTTATTTTTGTTCTTTCCCTAAAAGGATCTACACGCAAAGTTTACGTTCTGTGGTTGAATTTTGGTCATGCATGTCATACAGTGCTTTATATAACTTAGGTTGCAGAATCACAGCATTTTGAGTTGAATTGGGCAGGTTTAGTGATGCTTAGATTAGTTCTGGCTTCCTTTAATTTCTAAATTTATCGCTTGGATAGGGATGTTAGGTTGTGCTAAGAAGTCAAGTGATACCAAGAAATGATTCACTCGGGCCTGGTAGAGTTAGGAATGGATAAGAACGTTATTTCAAATTCTACTTAGAAGATTTCCCCACCTAGGTGGGAGAGAACCAGGAACATTGGTGCCATTTTGAGTTAGCAAAAAACTGGCAACAAAGTGGGTACTGATCGATTGGGGAAGTGGCTGAACAAACTGGTATTTTAACATAGTAGAATATTACTGCAAATTCTGAATATGCCAAATTCAGAGAAACTTGGGAAGACTCGTGTGAACTGGTAGAAAGTGAAGAAAGCAATGCCAAGAGAACAGTATACATAGTGACTGCGGGAACAGAAAGCAATGCAGCACAAAAAAATTAAAATTTTTAGGTAAATGTTATAAAGAGCAGACTTTCTTAAACTTTTTCCACTTCTTTTTCCTTCAGCACTTCTTAAATGGCAAGTCTTGACCCCATATGGGGTCATGAGGCTAGAGGACTGATAATGAAATGTAGCCCCCTCCATTCGGTAGAGAGGTGAGGAAGCACAGTTGGGCCCTATAGAGCAGGAGATTGAGCACTGGGGGCTGGAGGCAGGAAGACCTGAGTTCTGATCCAGCCACAGTTATTTAGTAGCTTATGTGGCTGGGCACATCACTTAACCTCTCTCTGCCTCAGTTTCCCTATCCACAAAATGGAGATGAAAATAGCACCTGCGTCTCAGGGTAGTTGTAAGGATCAGATCCATCAGCCCCCGCTATATGCCAGGCACACTGCTAAGTTCTGGGGATAAAAAAAAAGTAAAAGACCCAGTCCCTGCCCTTAAGGAGCTTGCAGTCGAATGACCTAATATTTGTACGGTGCTTATATAAATGTAAACTCTTACCATCATATTAATTAATTATTAACACACTACTCCCCAAACATTAATTATTAATATGTTAATATAGTTGGTGTTCCTGTTTGGTTTGCTTAACGGTGTTTCTTTGTTGAAAGGAGGCATTTTGTTGGTGGGGACGGTGGTAGGTTGTTGGGAAGTGAGAGCACCATTAAAAAAAAAAACAACAGACCCCAGAGCGTGAACAGAACATTAAACAGATACAAAATCCCCAAGTGAAAACCCACCCCTGTTTGGTAGGGGGTTCTAGGGAGGCCGATGTGGTGTAGCAGAGAGAATGCTGGCCCAGGAGGAAGGAGATCTGCCCTCTGGTTCGGATCCTCCCATCAACTTCTCCCTGGGGCTCACTTTTCTCATTTGTAAAATGAGCTGGGACTTGATTTAAAGAGGGTGTGGGTTCCTTCCAGCTCTGTGATTTGCCTGGGTAAAGCCTAGCTCCTAATGTTAGATAACTAGGGATAATGGAAACAAATGATTATTTTTTAGAGGTTGTATGTTATGGAAATACTTCCAGCTGCTGATTTTTGTAAGATTATAAAATGGTCTCTGAATAAAGCCTCAAGTAACTTGCTTTATGTTTATCTTGGGCTGTTCTTCTGAGGATGTGTTTTTATAATAATATTTCCTCTGATAACAGGCCTGGCTTGGTGACACTGGTTAAAACAAGACTTTACAGCATTTGACAAATATAGACCCATCCATTCAGCAACTGGAGAGATTTAAAATTTCAGAAAATATCAAAGCCAGAGGGATGAAAATGAGTATTTTTGAGGGAAAATGAAAAGAAATGCAATTTTTTTAGACTTTTAAAGTCAGTTAATTAGTTTAGGAATGTCAGTATATATTGCATGTATCTTGGCCTGCTCAGTAAAATAGTTTTATGTATATTAATTAATTTTAAAATGTAATGCATTAATATAAGTATTGAAGATTTACCTGTTGAACTTACCTTTACACATATTAAATTATTGTAACAAGGCTGAATTAAAAAAAAAAAGCTAGAATCCTTTAGTAGTTTGAGAATCCAGGAAAAACTTGTGAATACAGGAAGCCATCAACTTTATAGGAAAAACAAACTGAGATTCTCCATTCTAATCCTTTGAGGCTTACCTAGTCAGGACAACCAAGACTGTTTCTACCCAGGTATTGGTGGAATTTAAACAAGAAGAAACCTACTAACAACTAATTCACTGGGTCTTCTCTTAGGACAATCATCATGTCCTCTGGAAGCAGAATTCCAATTTGGTTTAACTCTGAGACTAATTCTTTACTGTTTTTCTTCAGTGTTAAGGAATTTTAATAATAAGATATTGTAGGTTTAAAAAAATGTTTTATAATACTGTATGCTATGCCTTCCCATTGTATAGTTTGGGAGAACCATTTGTGAGTAGTAAATGCTAACAATCTTAACCATTTTATTTATCATTCTTAAAAGAGCTTAATGCATAATGAGAAAAAAAAATGCAATATTCCTTATTGGGGGGGTGGTAAGTAAAATTAGAGACAGCTTGGGAAAAACACCTTCCTTCCTCCTTCATGATTTTTGTCTCCTCATCTGTATTTTTCCCTTGATGTCTGCATACTCCTTTTTGTGTAGTGACCTGGGGGCCTGTAAACTTATTTAAAAAGAAAAAAAAAACTTTTGATAACTATTTCAATATAATTGGTTTCCTTTGTAATCTAATGTATTTTTATTAGGTTTCCTCACACTGCCAAAGGGGTCTGTGACATAAAACAAAGGTTAGAACCCCTGCAGTCAACTTTTAGGAGAGAAAGAAAATAGAAGGACACAGGGAGAGATGAAATTAATTTTCTAAAATTATAAATTATGGGGCAGGACCATTGCAGGATTTAGTTCCTTGTCTGTCTCATTGGAAGTTGGCAAAGAACTTAGCTGTCGTTGAATCCATCCCCTTCATTTTTATAGATGAGGAAATTCAGGCATAAATGGGGGAATGGACTTGCTGAAGGTCAAAATGTTGCAGGCATTTTCAGGGTCCTTGTTAGCCATTGCATGAATAAACCAGCATAGAATACAGATACACAGCCAGGTATACTGTAGTTTATTTATCCAGTCAAGAGTGTGATACATGTCATCAGTGGGTGATAGACATGTGTCTCACAATTGTGAAGTGTGTGTGTGTGTGTGTGTGTGTGTGTGTGTACACACACATACATACACACATAAATATATAATGTGTGTATATATGTACACATAGACATACATATATCTATAGATATATCTGTCTGTATATCTCTATATAACTTTTTTTCTTTTCTCTCCTGAGCTGTAGGACTCCTGAGAGCTTATTAAGCAGTTTTGCCTAAATTGTCCAGTAAGGGAAGTAGGTTGGAAAAGGTATGTTTTTTTGGAAAGGTAGAGGATGCTTATATTATTACAAAGAATGCGTTCTTCAGCATAGCCATTCATTTACATTAGGCCTAAGAAATTGGTATCTCCTTTATCAGTCAGTTAGTTAATTAGCATTTGTTAGCTCCTAGTAAATGCCTTATTCATAGGATAAAGAAAGGGGGTGAGTTCCTGGAACTATTGAAAGCTCTTTGAGGGTCTTTTTTTTTTTTAATAACAAAATAGCCTACTTCCTACAATTGAGCATGGGTTGCATTTTTTATAAAATAAAATTCCCTGGGAAGTGGGATCTTGATTTGAACCTTGAAGGATGGTGACGATGTAAGCAGCTAGAGAGGAAGAGGCTGGGGAAGGCATTGGTTTTTATAGGTCAGCCTCCATAATTGAACTCATTCATTCTGGCCCAGGATGACATGAATTTGCAGCCTCGTGTTGGAGGCTTACTTGAAGAAGGGACCCTGGGGAAGGAGAGCCTGGGCTTGGCTTAGGGCTGGGGGGCCTCAGGTCTCTTGGTCTCCTTTTGTCCTCCCCCAACTCTCCAGCTTTTGGGTTGGTGGAGACCTGAGTGACTTTTATTTCCAGAAAAGGTCGCCATGGCTACTCTGCACCCAGCCTTTAACGACCTCTCTGGCTAATGCAGCAGAAACAGATTTGGCGTTTCCTCCTGGATTTAATGCATAGCAAACTGCTGCGTATTCATTAAGAGAAGCAACTCACAAAGGTTAAGTGTCTCATTTCAGTGAGCTTAAATTGGAGCTGCCAGGACAAGGGCTGGGCTATAAAACAAGAAATTGGAGCTGGGCTGGGGAGGAAAGGGGTGATGCTCAGGGGTGTAGAGAAAAGATAAAGATTCAGTCCCTTCTGGCTAGGTAGCTGCCCTCTAAATGTTCCCTCTCAAAACTAGAACGTTTCTCCAGGATAAAAGCAATTTCACTTGACTCACCTACCCGGATTGGTGAGCCTGTCCAGGACAAAGCCAGGCTTTTGGCCTGAACAGATGAGTCAGCCAGGTAACTATTATGAACAGTAAGAGGTTGAGCCTCCTTGTTCTTGAAGGTAACTGGGGTATCCACTTCTAAGCCTGAGACAGGATATCACTGGGGGACAGCTCCCAAGGTTCTCAGAATCAAGCATGGCAGAAGGTGCTTGTTGTCAGCTTGAATTGAATACCTGTCTTGTCAAGTGGAGACTCACACACCTTGGGCATCTCAGGTACAGCTCTGATTTGCTTCTCTTGCCTCTGACCTTCCTCTTTCTCCCTATTCCCTTGATCATTGGTTCTTAACATTTTTTTATGTGTGCTCTGGACTCCTTTGACAGAAAGATGAACATATGGATCTTTTCTTAGAATAATGCTTTTAGATGCGTAAAATAAAATACTTAGGATTACAAGTTCATTATCTTTTCCTCCAGGGTCCTTGTTAGCTACTGCAAGACTTAGCCAGCACAGGCTACAGACAGATAGGTCTGCTATAGTTTATTTGTACACTCAAGAGTGATTGATGACATGTGTGCCTCACAATTCCAAAGAGAATTTTTGTGTGTATGTATATACACAAAGCTCTACTCTGTGGAAGTAGAGTTCCACTGTTGCAAAGAGCTCGAAAGTCAAGCAACTGAGTGGCAACATGAGCAAGCAAAGGGAGCAAAGCAAGCACTGCAATCCAACTTTAGATTCCTTTTGGGAGGACAAAAAAGATCAAAGCATGGAATGGGAAGAAGACAATGAAGTCAGAACTCCTGCACCAAAAGCTTCCAAGAAAAAGATGAACTGGTTACAGGCCATGGAGGAGCTCAAGAAGGACTTTGAAAATCAAGTAAGAGAAGTGGAGGAAAAATTCAGAAGAGAAATAAGAATGATGCAAGAAAATCATGAAAAGAAAAGGCAACAACCTGACTGAAGCAACTAACACCTTAAAAAATAGATTAGCTCAAATGGCAAAAGAGGCCCAAAAAGCAATGAGGAGAAGAATGCCTTAAAAAGACAAATTTGCCAGATAGAAAAAGAATTTCAAAAGCTCACTGAACAGCTGTTTTTGTCAGGACCACCACCTAAGACCGTGATCTGGATCCAGGCAGGTTAAAGCAAAAGCCATTACCCTCTGAATGGTTACTTGGTCCCCTTACAATCTGCAGGCCAGGAGTCCTGAAGCAGCCACATGGAGGTGGCTGCACGGCCACGGGCCCCAGTGCGGTGCCTCTGGTGCTTTGTGCTCCTGGGGCAGAGGCTGAACCACGCTCCTAGTCCCCCTCGCTTCCAACAGAGTTCCACTGACCTTTTACTTTGTCTTTGGCATTTATGGGTTGATATTTCTGGAAACTGCCACAGTTCCTGGTGATCCACTCTCCAGAAGTCAGCTCTGGTGGCTGCTGGTCGAGGCTGCCCTGGAGCTAAAACTGTGGGCAGGCGCATGCTGTGCTCCCAGCATGCTGCAATGGACCCTTTATGCTGGCCTGCCAGGCTGCCATCAGTGGGAGATTTGTTTCTCTCTGTCACTTTTTGGGTTCTGTAGCTCTAAAATTTGTTTAGAGTCATATTTTATAGGTATTTGAGGTGGTTATGGTACCCCATATCTTGAGTTTTCCTGATTCTACGCCTCTGTCTTGGCTCCGCCTTGCACAGTTCTTAAGTCTAGCCTTCTCTGTTCTGTCCACCATGCCCCATTGTTGGAGATGTGTGAATTGGTGGTTGGGAAACATTGGGACTTTAGATAGTTAAACCCAGATACTGGCCTTGACCTCAAGGTTCAGAAGTAGTCTGAGAAAGGTAACATAAAATAGACATTCAACTATCAGAGCATGTTGGGCCTTGTGTGTTTTTTTCCTTGCTTCTTGTAAAGTTCTCTGTGATCCATAATGGTAAGATCTGTGGAGAAGATAAAAGAAGAAACACCCAATCTTTAGACTGTCCTTCCGTCTCCATTCTGAAGCCTACCTGTGCCTGCCAGTGGCAGCCACTGTCTTCATTTCCATTCCCCAGGGTGCAGATTGGAAGGGGACAAGGTCTTTAAGTTCAGCTTACCGTAGAATGCTGTGACTTTTCGGTAAAGATTAATGACAGTTTATTGAACGTGGTGGTCCTTTCTCCCAGTAATGGCTTTCAGAATTCATAAGCATCTTGCAACAAGATTCTCGGTTCCTTACCATTTGGTTTGAACTCCTATTTGCAAAATACTTGAGGAAATTTCAGTACTCTCTTGCCATCAAGTGAGATAACGTATGGAGGACATTTTTTGCAAATCTTAAAAGTGATCTATAAAAGTCAGCTATTATTATTGTGAATGTGGAAGTCAGGTGTGGGAGTTGGGGGAGGGGGTGACAGGTGAAGAAAGGTTAGTAAGGAGCTAATGCTATCTTAGGCTGCATCAACAGGAAGATATCATTCAGACTGTTGGAAACTGTGGTCCCACTGAGCGTTGGGGGCCAGTTCTAGAGCCACATTTTAAGAGGAAAATGAACAAACTAGAGCTTGTTCTGAGAATGGTTGAGGGGCCTTTGAAAATATGTCTTTTGAGGTAGTGTTGGAAGAGTTGAGCAGCAATCCCGATTCTGACATTTGCTAGCTCTGGAGACCTCCGTTTCTTCATCTGGAGAATGAGGGGAATAATACCTGCTGCCTACCCCCTGGGCTTTTTGTGAGGGAAAAGAATATTTGTAAACCTTAAAGTGTTAAGGAAATGTAGACTACTCTATGATTAATGAAGTGGAGGTGGGACTGCCTGGTATAATGGAAAGAACCCTGGTTGTGGAGGCAGAGGGACTTGAGTTTGAATCTCAGTTCTTTTACTTAATTTAGCTTGTGTGACTTTGGGTTAGTCCTTTCATTTCCCTGGGCCCTGGTTTGTTCATCTGTGACATGAAGAGGTTGGACAAGACAAGCTCTAAAATCACTTCCAGTTCTAAGTGCCATGAACTATGAATTGGTGATGTTTTTCCACAAAGAAGGGAAGACTAAGGAAGCATGTAATGATTGTTCAAATAGCTGAAGGATTTTTTTGAGGAAGAGAAAGAGACCATTTCTGCATGTTCCAGAAGGAAGAACAAGGTTCAGAGGAAGTCCAATTTCAACCCAGCAGAAGAAAGGACTGGGTAGGAAGATGGATTAAATGACCTCTTGAGGCACCTTTCAACTTTGAGATTCTTGGATTCTTTGAGGTTTCTAAATTATAAGGATGAACTAGGGGTCAGTCATTTTTGTAGTTCCTTCCATTGCTTAATGCAACATGGTTTAGTGGACAGGGTACTGGACTTGGAGTCAGGATGATCAAGTGTCAAATCCTGCTGATTGTGAGATCCTGGGCAAGTCACTTTAAGCTCTCTAGTCTCAGTTTACTCATCTTTAAAAAAGGGAGTTTGAAGTCCACACATCATGTAGAGTCAGACATGACTAACAACAGCAACACCTGAGTCGAGTTCAGCCACACAATGCTGCCTATGGAACACCTCTAGTGATGTCATTTTCCTATTAGGAGTCACTTCTTCAGATTTAGAAGTCTGGGAAATCAATGTAAGAACTGGGATTGCGTACCCTAGACTTTATCCAGTCTTGGCTGATTGAGTGGAGTGAAGTCACATTGAATTTGTCTTGAAAAAAAAAAAGGACAGTGTTGCATTTAAGTTTGCAAAACGGCAATTAAAGAATAAATTGAGGGACTGTGCTCCTTAGATACTTATTAGTGAGGACATGTAATAAGCTGTTGGCAGCTGGAGTGTTGTGGGCCATTGCTATGGTGTGAGATGGGGAGAGGAGTGCCTCTGTTAGTCCAATGTGGAAGGGCCTCCAGTGTTGCCTCCTTGCCTCCTGTTTATGGTGATGAGGGCTCATTGGGCAGAAACTTAGAGAGGTATTTCTGGGGTGCTCTAAGATCTCTTCATCGTTTCTCTTTAGGGCCAGCCTCAGGGAACAGTTCTGACCTCCCCCTGTCCTTTTGGTATTGACTGATTAGATTTAGGGCATCCAGGGCAGATCAGTATTTGAAAGGTTTTATTCAGATAAGAGAGTAGAGGTGCAACGTATGTCAAGAGTCACTGGATTTGTAGTCAAAAGGTTTGGGTTTGAGTCTTACCTCTTAACACACCACCTGGAGAACCTCTAGCAAGTTGCTTACCTTTTTGGACTTTCATTTCCTCACTTATAGGTGAATGAAGGGCTTGGAGTAGATGCACCCTGAAGTTTCCTTCCAGCCCTTAATCCCATGCATCTTATGATTCTCAGAAAGCCTGCCCAAATTTTCAGGGAGGTAGTCACAAGCCTGAACGTGTTTGTTTAAGCAGAATCCTGGGGCCATAGATGTCAACCCTGATGTGGGGGGTAGAAGGCGGCATTCCTGCATCCAGCAGGAGGCTGGACCACACCACTCACAAGGCCCTTCTAGGATTCTTCTCTGTGGTTCTTTGGAGAAAATAATATTTTTCAGGGCATTCAGAGAGAGTCTCCATCCATAGCCTGCCTGAAGTTCTTGAAAATGTCTTTGGTGAAGAACAGGTCAAGTCAAACAAGTCAAACATTTCTTTTTGATAGAATTTCTTAAGATTAATCTCTAGATATATATAGTTTATTTAGATATCAGCAAGGCATTTCATAGAATTTCAAAATGGTTTTCATTCATTAGACAAATATTTATTAAGTGCCTACTGTGTGCCAGGGACATTTTTAAGTGCTGGGGATAAGAGAAAGAAATGTGATTCTCATGGACTGTGATGATGGTATAATTTGGTGGATTTGTAGCTGGTTCATTAATTTGTTCAACAGGCATTTATTCAATGCTGAGTATTCATTAATGTACTAATGTTAACCTGGAGAAAGGTCTCTGGTAGCATAGTGTGGGGCTCATTCTTGACCCAGGGCTGTTAAATATTTTTATTAATGACTTAGATAGCTATAATGAAGGCATGTTTATCAGGTTTACAGATGACACTGCTGGGAGGGATGGCTAATAGGTTAGATGATGGCCTAATCAAGATTCAAAAAACATATCTGAACAGGCTGGAATGATCTAACAAGATGAAATTTAATAGGGATAAATGTGAACTCCTGTACTTTGTTAAAAAAAACCAAAACAACCATGCTCATATAAGGCTGGGAGGGTGAAGTGTGGTAGATAAAGGAGGCATTGCCTGAACAGCAGTTGAAATGAAAAGCATATTAAGGGTTTTCATTAACTTCAATCTTAAGATGAGTGGAGAATGATGCAGCTGCCCCCCCCCCCCAAAATGGATGCAGCTTTAGAATGGTGACTGTATGAAACAGATGTGGCAACAAGTGAAGAAGCTGGGGATGCTTAGCCTAGAAAAAGAAAGGCTTAGTTAGAGCTGTCTTCAAATATTTGAAGAATTATCATCTGGAAGGGGGAGTTGACTTATTTCTTGTAATTGCAAAAGAATAAGGTAATAGGAAAGACTGGATAATAATGATGATAAAATTTCCAGCTTTTCAGGTGGGTGGACTTAGCAGAAAATCATAGAAGTAGTGATGAGCAAAGAGGGATTTTTATTTTTTTTATTTATTTAACTGTTGGTTAGATAAATGTGTTTCTTAGAAAGATGATAGTAGGATTTTTAAAGTGCCTACTGAGTACCTGATTTAGCAGAACATCTGTATTCTGCCCCATTTTTTCCTGGGTGCAAAAATGAAAGTTTCTAATTCCACTGGGCAGGGTTCCTTAGTATTTATTCTATAAAAGCTTTTATTTGCAAGAGAATGACAGACAATTCTTTTGGGAAAACAGGAAGAACTGGTTTAGGACAGTTGTGAAACTTCACTTTAATAGCAACAAAACTTAGAATCCTGGCAACTTTTAGAAAGGAAATCAAGAAACTCTTGTTGGATCAAGTGAGAACACCATTCCAAGAATTAGCCTGTATTCAGAGTGACCTCAAATGTCATAAACTTTTTCAGCTTCTAATGGAAATAGGTCCCTAAAAGAAATGGTGAAGTTGTAATTGATTTTAGAATGATGCAGTCACGTAGCATTGTCACGTCAATACCTGAACAAGACAGTGTCTTTTAAAAAAATATTTATTTATTTTTAGTTTTCAGCATTCATTTCCACAAGATTTTGAGTTACAGTTTTTCTCTCCCTGTCTTTCCCCTACCCCCACCCCAAAATAACAAGCCTACTGAATACCCCTTCCCCCAATCTGTTCTCTCTTATATCCTCCCCCTTTACCCACCTAACTTTCTAGTAGGGCAAGATGGGTTTCTATACCCCAGTATCTGTATATTTTATTTCCCAGTTGCATGTAAAAAAACAATTTTTAAACATTTGTTGTTAAAACTTTGAGTTCCAGATTTTTTCCCTTCTTCCCTCCTCACCCACTCTCACTGGGAAGATGAGCAGTTCAATGTAGATTGTACCTGTGTAGTTACCCAAATCATTTCCATACTAAATATATTGTGGAAGACTAACTATATTTCCCTCCATCCTGTCCTGCCCCCCACTTATTATGACCCTATCCCTTTTCAAAAATGTTTGCTTCGAACTACCCTCTCCCCCAACCTGCCCTCCCTTCTATCCTCCCACCTCTTATCCCCTAACACCCTATTTTCCTGTAGGGTAAGATACCCAATTGAGTGTATATGTTGTTCCCTCTTTAAGCCAAATTCAATGAGAATCAGGCTGTCCCATTCCCTTTCACCTTCCTGCTCTTTCCCTCCATTGTTACAGTTTTCTCTTGCCTCTTTTATATGAGATAATTTACCTTAATCTATTGCTCCCTTTCTTCTTCTCCCAATAAATTCCTCTCTCACCTCTTAATTTTATTTTTTTAGATATTCCC
>CM053581.1:229943723-229968989 GCA_028627135.1 Pseudochirops cupreus
TATTCCAAGTCCTTCAATCCCTTAATGTAGAAGCTGCTAGGTCTTGTGTTATCCTGATTGTGTTTCCACAATCCTCAAATTGTTTCTTCCTGACAGCTTGTGATATTTTCTCCTTGACCTGTGAACTCTGGAATTTGACTATGATATTCCTAGGAGTTTTCTTTTGGGAATCTTTTTCAAGAGGTGATCAGTGAATTCTTTCAAGTTCTATTTTGCCCTCTGGTTCTAGAATATCAGGGCAATTTTCCTTGAGAAATTCTTGAAGGATGATTTCTAGGCTCTTTTTTTGATCATGGCTTTCAGGTAGTCCAATAATTTTAAAATTATCTCTTTTGGATCTATTTTCCAGGTCAGTGGTTTTTCCAGTGAGATATTTCACATTGCCTTCTATTTTTTCATTTGTTTGGATCTGTTTTATAGTATCTTGATTTCTCATAAAGTTATTAGCTTCCATTTGCTCCAGTCTAATTCTGAAGGCATTATGCTGTTCAGTGAGCTTTTGAAATTCTTTTTCCATCTGGTAAATTTGTCTTTTTAAGACAGTCTTCTCCTAATTGGCTTTTTGGGCCTCTTTTGCCATTTGAATTAGTCCATTTTTTAAGGTATTATTTTCTTCAGTATTTTTTTGGGTCTCCCTTAGCAGGCTGTTGACTTGCTTTTCATCATTTTCTTGCATCATTCTCATTTCTCTTCCTAATTTTTCCTCCACTTCTCTTACTTGATTTTCAAAATCCTTCTTGAGCTCCTCCATGGCCTGTAATCAGTTCTTATTTTTCTTGGAAGCTTTTGATGCAGGAGTTTTGACTTTGTTGACTTCTTCTGGTTCCATGTTTTGATCCATTTTGTCCCCAAAAAAGGATTCTATGGTCTGATTGTGCTTCCTCTGTTTGCTTATCTTGCCAGCTAGTTACTTGATTTTTGAGCTCTTTGCCATGGTAGAACTCTGCTTCCACAGCAGAGAGAGCTGTGCCCCAAATTGCTGGGGTTTTCACAGATGTTGTCAGAGGTCTGAGGTGGGCCACTTATAGCCACCACAAGCTCTGGCACACTGGCGTTTCTCACCCCAGGACCACCACTCAAGACCATGATACAGATCCAAGCAGGTCAAAGCAAGAGTGATTCCCCTATGATCTGCAGGCCAGGAGCTCCGGAGGCAACCACGTGGCAACAAGCTGCAGCAACTATGCCTCCGCCACCTCTCACCCAGGGGCAGGGGCCCGACCATGTTGTTCTGTCACTTGGTTCCAACAGAGTTCACCACTGACCTTTTACTTTCTCTTTGGCTTTTCTTGGTTTAGAAGTCTGGAAACTGCCACAGCTGCTGGTGATTCACTCTCCTCAAGACTGCTCTGGCCAGTCTGTGCCACTGGTCGGGCTCATGTGGGACTGTGCTTGGCTCCCAGTCTGGTGCAATAGACCCTTCCTGTTGGCCTGCCAGGCTGCCTTCAGTGGGAGATTTGTTTCTCTCTGTCACTTTGTGGGTTCTCTTGATCTAAAATTTGTTTAGAGTCATATTTTACAGGTATTGGAGGTGGTTGGGTGTGAGCTCGGCCAAGTTCCTGCTTTTGCTCTGCCATTTTGGCTCTGCCCCCTAAGTTTCTATATCTTAAAAATATGCAGGAAACTCTATTATTCTGGAGCAAATGACTAATTTGCGGATTTTTTTAGATGTGCTTATCTGGTCATTTTATTTTCTTCTTTCTCATTTTGCTGTCCACCAGCCAAAGAAAAGGGAGGACTCAGTCAATCCATCTCACTCTGCATTAGCATTTCTGGAAAAGGGATTAGTCAGACAACAGATTAGAAGTTTGGGCAAAAGAGATGCTTTGGAATTTGATGTGAGTTCCAGTGACCATACATATTCTTTTTGCCCTTCATTTAGCCTAGGTAAGTGAGAGTTGGTGATGTGTGACATTGTTTCTCTCATAGGAATGAAGATGAAAGGGGGGTGTTTGACTTGATCCATCTTTGGTCATTAAATATGTGTTTGCTGCATGACAATAATGCCCCATGGAAGAATTATGAACAAACAAGAGATAAAAAACATCATGAAATGCAAAATGGATGATTTTGATTACATTAATTGAAAAGATTTTTCCACAAAACCAATGCAACCATGATTAGAAGGGAATCAGACATCTGGGAAACAATTTTTATAGCCAGTGTCTCTGATAAAAGTCTCATTTCTAAAATATATAGAGAGTTAAGTTGAATTTTTAAGAAAACAAGTCATTCTCCAGGTGATAAATGATCAAAGGATATAAACACACAGTTTTCAGATGAAGAAATTGAAACTACAGTCATGTGAAAAAATGATCTGAATCACTATTGTTTAGATAAATGCAAAACCACTCTAAGGTACTACGTCACACCTATCAGATTGGCCAATATGACAAAACAGGAAGATGATAAATGTTGGAGAAGATGTGGGAAAATTGGAACACTAATGCATTGTTGGTGGAGTTGCAAACTGATCCAACCATTCTGGAGTACAATTTGGATCTATGCCCAAAGGACTATAAAACTGTGCATTCCCTTTAACCCAGCAATACTACAGATAGATCATAAAAATGGGAAAAGATTAAATTGTACAGAAATATTTGTAGCACTTCTTTTTGTGGGTACAAAGAATTGGAAATTGAAGGGATGTCCATCAATTGGGAAATGACTGAGTAAGTTGTAGTATAAGAATGTAGTGAAATATTATTGGACTATAAGAAACGATGAGGAGGAGCACAGTGAATAGAGCACTGGCCTGGAGTCAGGAGGCCCTGAGTTCAAATCTGGCCTCAGACACTTAACACTTACTAGCCATGTGACTTTGGGCAAGTTACTTAACCCCAATTGCCCTGTCTTCCCTGCTGCCAAAAAAAAAAAAAGAAATGATGAGACTTCAGAAAAATCTGGAAAGACTTATATCAACTGATCCTGAGTGAAATGAACACAACCAGGAGAACAGCATCCATAGTAACAGCCACATTGTGTAATGACTGGCTTTGATAGTTTTAGCTCTTCTCAGCAATGCAAGGATCTAGGACAGCTCCAAAAAACTCATGATAGGAAATGCTGCCCACATCCAGAGAAAGAACTCTGGAGTCTGAATGTAGATGGAAGCAGATTGTTTACTCTCCTTTTCTTTTGTTGTTTTGTTTCATTTCTTCTTTCTTGTGGTTCCTCCCATTGGTTCTAAATTCTTCTTTACATCATGACTAATGTGAAAATATGTTTACTATGAATGTAAAAAAAAGCAAATAATGCCCCATGGAAGTTGTTACTGTTGTCCATAAAATAACTTGATATGACTTTTAGTCACACTTATCCCATTCTACATAATTGTTGTCTCCAGAACAAATTCCTTTGACAAGGGGCACTGAGGACTTCTCTCTCTCCCTCTCTCTCTCACGTGCACACATACACACACACACACACACACATACACACACACACACACACACACACACACACACAAAGTGAGAGTATGCTGTTGATTGAATGTTCTGCAACAACCTCTCACTACAATGGTGGCTCTCAGTAGTCCTTATTGGTTAAATAAATATCCTCCTTTTCCCCTAGTTGCAAAGTGAACTGCTCCATGTTTTATGGATACTCACATTGTTTTTCCATATGGCTTGATCACTCAACCAAACTGGCTTGATCTCTGTTCTCACATGTTAATTTTAATTTCTTGCCTCTATGCATTTCCACAGGTTGTTGTTCCTCATGTCTGAAATGGCTTTCCCTCCTGCCCTCTACCTCTTAGAATCTCTCTTTTTCTTCAAAACTCAGTTTAAGTACCACCTCCTACATGAGGCCTTCCCTCTAGCTATTCCATGCCCTTAAAGTTAGCTTCTATTTATTTGGTATATATTTTGCAAATATTTGTGTGTGTAGGTAGGTGGTCTCTTCATAGAGCAAACTCCTGGAGGGCAGGGACTGTTTAATTTTTCTTCTGTGTCCCAAATACTCAGCATAGTGCCTGGCACACAGAAGGGGCTTAATAATAAATGCTTGTCATTTAATTGATAATGTAAATCAAAGTTCTAGGCAAACAATACAAGTTTAGGGCTTGAAAAATCCTTGTGCCACATTCTTGCAACCTTCCCATTGAAGTTAGAATTGTTTCCATCTGACCACCAAACTCTCCAGTGGTTCCTTTTCCCAAGTCAGAGTGTGGTCAGCACCTAGAGGAGCAATCCACAAGGTTAAATCTGCTTTTTATTACATTTTCTACAAGAGAAGCTTGTGCCCAAAAGCTTGATGCTAAGATTCCTGCTCTCAATATAGGCACATAGACACCACTGAGCATTTTGTTTGCATTCTGAACCAAATTTTTGTTGTAATTTTTAAAAAGTAAACGTTTACATAGCATTCCTGATACTAAATTAGATCCATCTAGTGGCCAATATTTTTAGCCTATAGTTAGTCATCAGTTTTGTTGATGTGCTGTTTTTATTAAAATTTCTACTAACATTTTTTCCAGTGAGCAATTTATAGATTCATTAACTTTTTACTATGGTCGTAAAGCCAAAAACAAGAGAGGAAAGGAAATGGTTATCTATTCGACAAGATTTCACTGAAAGATGGCTTAGCTTTTAAAGTAGATTTTGAGAAAGACAGACTTGTGGGCCAAGGAATAACATTTATAGAATTCAGAATTAAGAAGAACCAAGGTCTTCTCAGCTGATTATATGCAACTTTATGTAGGGAATTCAGAGTCTCCAAATCAGGACTGAATGTGGAGGGACAGCATGGAGTAATGCAATGGGCACTGGTCTTAGAGTCAAGAGAGGCTTGGTTCAAATCCTGTCTCAGACATGTGGGCAAGCCTTGATTTTTTGTTCTGCAAATTGAACAGCGATTGCTATTGTTGTAAGCATCAAATGAGGTTATATCTGTGATACTTTGAAAGCTTCAAAGCACTATGTTGATAGGAGCTACTAGTCTTATCCATCTCATCCCAAAGTTCTGAGTCTAACAAGTTGGTCAAGAAAGGACACACCTCCTTCTGGAAGAAGAAATCAAAGCTTATCTATAGGCATATGAAAAAATGCTCTAAATCATTATTGATTTAGAGAAATGCCAATTAAAACAACTCTGAAGTACCAACTCAAACCTATCAGATTGGCTAAAGTGATAGAAGGGGAAAATCACTAATGTTGGAGGGGATGTGGAAAAATTGGGACATTAATACACTGTTGGTGGAATTGTGAATTGTTCCCACCATTTTGGAGACTGATCTGGGATTATGCCCAGAGTCATAAAACCTGTCTGTACCCTTTGACCCAGCAATACCATTATCAGTTCTGAGGGAAAAAGAAAAAGAACCTATAATGTTCTAAAATATTTATAACAGCTCTCTTTGTGGTGTCAAAGAACTGGAATTGAGGGATGCCCATCAATTGGGGAATGGCTAAATAAATTTTGATATATAATTGTGATGGAATGCAACTATGCTGTAAGAAAAGATGAGTGGGTTGGTTTAGAAAAATGTGTAAAGACGTATGAAATAATGAAGAGTGAAATGAGCAGAACCAAGAGAATGCTGTATACACTAATCTATTTTGAGTGATCATTTTTTATTGTATTTTGAGTATGATAATATCATTCAACTCAGCTTATGAAGGACTTAAGAAGGATAATGCTATCCACCCCCAAAGAACTGATATATGGAAGTACATATTACATGGCTCCACATATATATTTATATATCTTATCTGTCTATTGATAGATCTATATCAAATGTTGGTCTTCTTCTGATATAGGGCTGGAAGGGAGGGAAGGAGAGAGAGACAAGTTGGAACTCAAAATGTAAAAAAAGAAAAAGAAGAGATGTACCTTATACCCCTAAAATTCCTTTATGTTTTATTAGGGGATATGTAATCCAGTGATCTCTGGGCCTATTTTAAGCCCGAATCACCTAAAGGAAGTAATGAGTTCCATATGTTTGTTATCCCCTGTAGAACATATAACTTCATTATTTGTCAAAAAGATCCCTATAATGCAGTCATAGCATATCAGAGCTGGAAGAAACCTTAAAGGTCATCTCAGCCAACCCCCTGCAGATAAAGAAATCCAAACGCAGATGGCAAAGTGATTTTTTCTCACAGTAGTAGCAGAGTGACAGAGGCAGCCCTAAAACTTTGGTCTCCAAATGCCCAGCTCATTGTTAGTTTGACTGAGCGGTGTTGCTTGAAGTTGGGGGCTGGGGCAAAGTGCAGCATAGAGCAGCGGGAGCGACACAGAAGGGTCAGGAGGTCATGAAGTCAAATCCTACCTCTGATGCCAGTTAAGATGTGGGACCCAGAGCAAGTAGCTTAACCTTATGCCAGCCTTCGTTTCCTCATTTGTAAAGTGCAGATAATAATAGCACCTCGCTCAAAGAGGTTGTTATGAGAATTAATCAGTAGTGTAGCACTTTCCAAACCTTAAAGTTCTCTATAAATGCTGGCTATTGTTATTAATTATTTAGTAGACCTAGGTACATAAGTACATAGCCAAGTTTCATCTCAAAAGAGTACATTGTGCATAAGACTTACTGAGGTTCCTGTACTGAAGAAGCCCCCACCCACCAGATGTTGTTCAGAATTTGAGTACAAGGGCACAACAGGATTAGGTCAGCCTTACGCTCATTGTAGTGAACTCTCTGTTCCTTGAACCTCACTCTGGTATTCACTTTTTTTTTTTAACTGACTAGAACTGAAAAGCTATTTCTTTTAAAAAAAAACCTTTTCACTGATATCTTTTATTTTTACATTATTTATATTTCGCAACATGTAGCCTTCTTTCTTTTCCTTCTAGAGAGAGCTTGCCCTTATAACAAAGAATAAAGAGAAGCTGATTAACCGACAGGCATCTAGGCATGCGCAGACAAACATGGAAATAATCTTTATTTGCAAAGTTCTTACATTCTATTAAGATTATTTAAGAAAAAAAAAGTTCTACAAAACTGACCAACATATCAACCAAGTAAGAAATGATATGTAAAGTTTCATACCCATTTGCCCAGTTTCTGCAGTGAAGGGAGAGAAGTACATTCTCATATCTCTTCTTTGTGGCCAAGCTTAGTGACAGAATTCTGGTTTTATTTTTTGTTATTTGTTCCATTTATACTTCATGTATGTTGGAGAATAAAAAACCTAGAACATTTCTAGGTCCCTAGGTTGGAAAGTGCCATTGCATCTCAGCTTACCTCATAATGGATCATCCAATCTGGATTCAATTCAGCAAATATTAATTGGTCATGACTACGTACGGGGCCCTTGTGCTAGATCAGCAGTTCTCAACCTGTGGGTTGCGACCCCTTTGGGGGTCAAACAACCCTTTCACAGGTGTCGCCTAAGACCATTGGAAAACACAAATTTCCAATGGTCTTAGGAACTGAGACACTACTCCTCCATCTGTCTTCAGGCAGGTCCGCCCACATGCAGATACGCCCACCGCCCATATATGAGTATTAAAGGGTTGTGGCATCAGGAAGGTTGAGAACCACTGTGCTAGATACTGAAGGAGTTACAAAAATTAATAAAACACGGCCACTGCCCTCAAGGACCTTGTAGTAAAGGGAGAGGAATAAGGCACACATAGAAATTAAGATAATAATACAGGGAGACTTGGTGCTCACAGCTATTAAATAATAGCATTTTTAGCAATAGTTTTGTCTCAGTTGAATAATTTAGAGTGGAAAGGCACCCTAGTGATCATCTAGTTCAAATGCCTCGTTTTAACTACTTGGACAGAGAGGCTCAGGGAGATTTAGACACTTACAAGAGTCTGTCTTACTAGCATACTGGTATTGGAACCCAGGTATTTCCAGACACCGGGGATAGAATCCCATCTCTTATTACCTGGGTGATGTTGGACAAGTCACTTAACTTGCCTCAGATGTAGCCAGGTGGCTCAGTGGATGGAGTTAGGGAAGACCCAAGTTCAAATCCAGCCTTAGACATTTTCCAGCTGTATGACCCTGGGCAAGTCACTCAGCTTCTGTTTGCCTCAATTTCCTCAGCTGTAAAATGGAGATAATAATAGCGCTTACCTCACAGGGTTGTTGCAATGATTAAATGAGGTAATATTTGTAAGATGCTTAGCATAGTACCTGGCACAGTCTGTCTGTGTAGGAGGTGCTATGTAAATGCTTATTCCCCTCCCCATCCTCTTTCCTTAGGGCCTCAGTTCCTTATCATTAAAATGAGGAATTGGACTAGAAGACCTCTTAAGGTACTTCCAATTCTAGATCTGTGATCATAAGATGATTCTTGGTCTGTCTAGGCCACTCTATTTTTAGTGTAATCACACCTTAGTTTCATATGCCATAAAATGAGAGAATTGGATTAAACATTATCTAACAAAGATTTCTTGCATTTAATTTCTGAATATATGGTCTCAGTCCCACGTCGGCTAGTCCTGTCTAAGATGTTAGAGGAAGCACCCCATAGTTTTAGTGTTGGGCACTTTAAGCCAGGAGTGTTTAAGTTTTCAGTTGGGTTTTGAAGATATGGAGAGGAGCGCTCTTATAATACTTTGGAGGTTTCAGAAATAGGAAACTATGTTAGTTTGTCAGATGCTCTTCAAAACTGTTTTTTATGTATTCTAAATAAATAGCAGGACTCAGTTATATTTAGGTGCCTTCTGATAATCCAGAAGGTTTAGCTCTCAGTTGAACTCAGTAGTTCTTTGTGATGGTGATATTGGTTTTTGCTCTAGTGAGATGTGTTCTGATGAAGCTCACAGCCTTGGAGAAGGAGGCATAGAGAAGTGGACGAGACCACAATTTCTTTCTTTACTCCTCCCTCTCCTCTTGGTCTTCCTCCTCTCCCTCTTTCTTCCTGCTCCTCCCTCCTTCCTACTCATCATGTCCACATTTTCTGAACACCTTTTTTATGAAGGTTCATAGCAGAGTAGAGTATTAGATTTTATTAGATTGGGAGTCGGGAAGATTAGGATGAGTTAAGCACCTGTGATATTTACTAACTGTTAGACCTGGGGTGGGGAATCTGTGACCTTGAGGCCACATGTGGCCTTCTAGATCAGTGGTTCTCAACCTTCCTAATGCTGCGACCCTTTAATACTCTTATGTGGGTGTGTCTGCATGTGGACGGACCCGCCTGGAGACAGATGGAGGAGCAGTGTCTCAGTTCCTAAGACCATCAGAAATATGTGTTTTCTGATGGTCTTAGGCGACCCCTGTGACCCCTGTGAAAGGGTCAGGGTTGGGACCCACAGGTTGAGAATCGCTGGTTAAGGTGCAGCTTTTTTTTTAAAATTAACTTTTTGTGTTTATTTTTAGTTTATATCATTCATTTCCACAAGATTTTGAGTTACAAATTTTCTCCCCATCTTTCCCCTACCCACCACCCCAAAAGAGCGATCTCACTGAATACCTCCTCCCCCAATTCTGCCCTCTCCCATATCCTCCCCCATCCCTCCCTCTGACTTTCCAGTGGGGCAAGATGGATCTCCATTACCCAGTGCTTGTATATCTTATTTCCCAGTTGCATGTAAATAATAATAATAATAATAATAATAATATTTTTAAAAAAACATTTGATTTTAAAACTTTGAGTTCCAGATTCTTTCCCTTCCTCCCTCATCACCCACCCTTACCGGGAAGATAAGCAATTCAATATAGGTTGTAAACGCAAAACGTTTCCATAGTGGATATATTGTGAAAGACTGACTATATTTCTCTCCATCCTATCCCCTCCCACTTGTTCTATTCTCTATTTTGTCCCTGTCCCTTTACAAAAGTGTGTGCTTCTAACTACCCTCCCTGCCAGCCTGCCCTCCCCTTCATCATCCCCCCTCTCATCCCCTTCACCCCTACTCTCCTGTAGGGCAAGATACCGAATTCAGAGTGTATGTCATTCCCTCTCTAAGCCAAATTCAATGAGAGTAAGGTTCACCCATTCTGTTTTGCCTTCCTGTTCTTCCCCTCCATTGTAACAGTTATCCCTTGCCTCTGCTATATGAGATAATTTACCCCATTCTTTCTCTCCCCATATCCTCTCATTATATTCCTCTCTCACCTCTCAATTTAAATATCATTGCTTCCTATTCAATTGATTCTGTGCCCTCTGTCTATGTACACCTGTAGACATATATACACACTCAAATATGTATCAATATGCATATATACCTTCCTATATAGACATATGTATGTATATACACACACACACACACACACACACACACACACACACACACACACACACACACACACACACACACATATATATATATGTTCCCTTCAACTATCCTTATGCTGAGAAAAGTTTTATAAGTTACAATTATTATTTTTCCATGTAGGCATGTAAATAGTTCAACTTTGATAAATTCCTTATGATTTCTTTTCCCTGTTTACCTTCTTATGCTTCTCTTGCTTCTTGTATTTGAATGTCAGATTTTCTATTCAGCTCTGGTTTTTTTCATCAAGAATACTTTAAAGTCTTCCACCTCATTGAATGACTATATTTTCCCCTGAAACATTATACTCAGTTTTGCTGTGTAGGCGATTCTTGGTTTTAATCCTAGCTCCTTTGATCTCTGGAATATCATATTCCAAGCCCTTCAATCCCTTAATGTCAAAGCTGCTAGATCTACTGTGTTATCCTGATTGTGTTTCCACAATATTCAAATTGTTTCTTCTTGGCTGCTTATACTATTTTCTCCTTGGTCTGGGAACTCTGGAACCTGGCTATAACATTTCCAGGAGTTTTCTTTTTGGGGCCTTTTTCAAGAGGTGATTGGTGAATTCTTTCAACTTCTATTTTGCCTTCTGGTTCTAGAATATCAGGGCAGTTTTGCTTGATAATTTCTTGAAGGATGATTTCTAGATTCTTTTTTTGATCATGGCTTTCAGGTAGTCCAATAATTTTTAAATCATCTTTCCTGGATCTGTTTTCCAGGTCAGTGGTTTTTCCAGTGAGATATTTCACATTGCCTTCTATGTTTTCATTTGTTTGGATCTGTTTAATAGTATCTTGATTTGTCATAAAGTCATTAGCTTCCATTTGCTCCAGTCTAATTCTGAAGCCATTATGCTGTTCAGTGAGCTTTTGAAGTTCTTTTTCCATCTGGCAAATTTGGTTTTTTAAGGCATTCTTCTCCTCATTGGCTTTTTGGGTCTCTTTTGCCATTTGAGTTAGTCCATTTTTTAAGGTGTTATTTTCTTCAGTCAGGTTGTTGACTCTCTTTTCATGATTTTCTTGCATCATTCTTATTTTTCTTCCCAATTTTTCCTCCACTTTTCTTACTCGATTTTCAGAATCCTTCTTGAACTCCTCTATGGCCTGTAACCAGTTTATATTTTTCTTGGAATCTTTTGGTGCAGGAGTTCAGACTGTGTTGTCTTCCTCCCGTTCCATGCTTTATTCCTTTTTGTCCCCAAAAAAGGAATCTAAAGTTGGATGGCTGTGCTTGCTTTGCTTCCTTTGCTTGCTCATGTTGCCAGTTACTTGACTTTTGAGCTCTTTGCCACAGTAGAACTCTGCTTTCAGAGGGAAGAACTTTGTCCCAAATATCTGGGGTTTTTGCAGCTGCTGGAGCTATTAGGAGGGTGCTGTCTCTACAGCCCCCAATAGCTTTGGCTCAGTGGTCACATACCTCAGGACCATCACCCAAGACCGCGATCCTAATCCAGGCAGGTTAAGGGAAGAGCACTTAGCCTCTGGATGGTTGCTTGGAGGCTATGATCTGCAGTCCAGGAGCTCTGAAGGAGCCATGTGGAGGCGGCTGCAGGGCCACCACTTCCCACTCCGGGGGTAAAAGCTGAACTACACTCTGTCCCTTCCAGATCCAGCAGAGTTCCACTGACATTTTACTTTGTCTTTGGTATCTTTGGGTTGTTAATTTTGGAAACCGCCACAGCTGCTGGTGATCCATCCTCCTGAATGCTCCAGTGGTGGCTAGTCCTGGTCGTCCTGGGGCTAAAATCTCGGGTTCACACAGGGCTGGGCTTGGCTCCCAGCATGCAGGGATGGACCCTTCCTGTTGGCCTGCCGGGCTGCCTTCAGTGGAAGATTTGTTTCTCTCTGTCACTTTGTGAGTTCTGTAGCCCTAAAATTTGGTTAGAGTCGTATTTTATAGGTATTTGAGGTGGTTATGGGGGGGACCCATGGAGTTTTCCTGCTTCTACACCACGATCTTGACTCTGTCCCACTCTCATTTTATTGATGAAGAAACTGAGGCTGCTGGTTTAATGACTTGCCCAGGGTTACACAGGCAGTAAGTGTCTGAGACACAACTCCTAACATTCTATCCAGTAACAATAGATAAGGTTGGAGCCCTTCATACTTGACAAGGGGGGTACCATGATCACCAGGCTGAAGACTTGTTGCTTGCTTCTGGGTATTTGCGGGCTATGGATGGTTTTTGAGAAGGGTCAGTCATCTGCCTAAAAGCTATACTTTTAGGAATCAATATCTGCCTGAGATATATAGGCTGGATTTAGAGGGATAGAGACACAGCCAAAGAGGCTCTCTGGAGCAGCAGTGGGGTTGAATTCACTGTTATAAAACCACCTGAGAGATGCCAGTCTGATAGTGTCTTTAGAATTGGAGGGACCTTAGGGATCATCTCAACCAACAGCGCTTATTTTAAAAATAAGGAAATGAAAGCCTGGAGAGATGTTTGCCCAAAATCACATATCTAGTAAATTTGTCAGCACTGGAATTGAAGCCTAGATTGTTGTGACTCTAAACCTGAGACTTTCCCCATGACACTGTGTTTATTTAAGTGAGGTGTAGAGCCTTTTCCTAGGCACGTTGTTTATTTGATGTAAGAGACTGCCAGGAGGACCTTTCTAGAGTGGGAGGGAAGGTATTTCCCAGTAACGATGTTTGCCTGCATATTAAAATAAGCAATGGTTGTCTTTGGCGAAAACGTAGCCTGGAAGTCTTAACCTGTGCATTGTACTCAGCGTTACATGTCTGAGTCAGGTGCTGATGTTCTATGCTCACTGAATGGGTAGAGTAGAGTGTTACAGGCCTTGTTCTTGGAACTTTGCTAGGGTTGCTCTCTGTGAAATTAATTATGAATAAATTATTATTTCTGTGCTTAGTAACCATCAACAGAAACAAACATTTGGGTAGAGAGAGAAATAAAAATTGTATGTGACACTATGAAGTCTTATTTACAGCTTGGTTTTTTAAAAGTGTGAATTAACTTTAATAAGATAGTAATAAAATAAATTTTATTTGCTTCTATGCTCCCTTTTGAATTCTCTTCTTTTGTGTATTTTCCCAGAATTCATTTGTTATACTGTGTTAATAATTTTTATATGATTGTATTTTCTGCTTTCTTCACTCAGTAGGACTTCATGTGTCTTCCCATTATTTCTTTCCATTTTTCATATTCTATTACATTTACATACTACAGTTTGTTTTTTTTTGTTGTTGTTGTTCAGTTGTTTAAATAGTGTCTGACTCTTTGTGATTCCATTTGGGATTTTCTTGGCAGAGATACTGGAGTAGTTTACCATTTCCTTCTCGAGCTCATTTTTACAGATGAGGAAACTGAGGCAAACAAGGTTAAGTGACTTGCCCAGGGTCACACAGCTAGTAAATATTTGAGGCCAAATTTAAACTCAGGAAGATGAGTCTTTCTGACTCCAGGCCTGGTACCACTACTATGTTCGTTTAGCCATTCCCTGCAATCATTGGACATAAGGGCTGTTTTCAGTTTTTTGCAACTTATTCTATTGTGGATATTTTATACAGAAAAGAATCTGCCCCATTTCCTACCCCTTTACTCTCCCAGGGGATAAATAACATCCTACAGGACATGGTCTGGGAGTAAATTTATTCGACCAAAAGGTATGGTTAGTTTTGTAGTGCTTATTGTATAATGCTACATTGCTTTCCAAAAAAGATTGAACTAAATTATAAGTCTGCCCACTGTGTGATGTTATGCCTGTTTTGCCACAGCCCTGCCAACATGAAATTTTGTAATTTGTAGCATTCTTTAATTTAATAGGTAGATAGTAGCAGTATTTCACAGTTGTTTTAATTTTTTTTTCCTGAACTGAGTGATTTATTTTTGTATCAGTTTTGTTTTGCCTTTTGAAACCTGCCTGTTCATGTCATTTTACCATTTACTTATTGAGGAATGGGTCTTACTCTTATATATTTGTGTCAGTTCCTTTTAGATTTTGGATGTTCGAGTTTTTGTAAGGAATGTTCATGGCACATATTTTTTCTTAGTTTGATTTTTTCCTTTTTTAACATTGCTTTTTGTCATACAAAAACTTTTTTATATTATCAAAAACATTTTATTTTGTTCCCTGTAATTTCTTCTTTTTGCTGAGTAGATAAGAAAATTTCCCCTTTCTCACAGTTATAATAGAGCATTATGTTTTCTTCCAGTTTTTTAATGGCACATTTAAAAACATTAGATCATAGTTTCTCACAGGTTTAGGCTAGAAGGGACCTTAGAGATCCTCCATGTCCAGTACTTTCATTTTAAAGAAGAGGGTAAATGATCCATTTGAAATTTAATATGGTGATATTGTGAGATATGGACTTAATACATTTAGCATGGGGGCATTTTTCAAATGAAATTTGACTTCATGTTGGTTTTTTTTTTCATGTTCCCTCCCCCTCCCTGCCCCATTCCCAACTCCTTTTTTGTTTTAAGATGTTATGTCTGAAGCCAATTCCTTTCTGCTCCAAGTCTCTGTATAAGGGCAAGTCTCAAAGTGAACTAAATAAGACTAAAACTGAAAATATACAAATATACAAGTATTCAATTAGACTCATATAATCTTTTAAAACATTAAAAAAATTAATTTATTGATTTTTAGTTTTTAACATTTATTTCCATAAGATTTTCAGTTTTAAATTTTCTCCCTCTTTGTCCCTCCCCCATCCGCAAGACAGTGTGCAATCTGATATAGGCTCTACATTTACATTCATATTAAATATATTTTCACGTTAGTCATGTTTTAGAGAAGAATTAGAAGGGAGGAACTATGAGAAAGAAGAAACAAAACTAAATGCAACAAAGAGAGAGAGCAAAGAGTATGCTTCAGTCTGCATTCAGACTCCATAGTTCTTTCTCTGGATGTGGGGATAGCATTTTCCATCATAAGTCTCTTGGAATTGTCTTAGATCCTTGCATTGCTGAGAAGAACTAAATCTATCAAAGTTAGTCATTGCACAATGTACTATGTACAATGTTCTCCTGGTTCTGCTCACTTCACTCAGCATCAGTTCATGTAAGTCTTTCCAGGTTTTTCTGAAATCTACCTACTTGTCATTTCTTAGAGCATAATAATATTCCACTGCATTCATATGTCACAACTTGTTCAGCCATTCCCCAATTGATCCCCTCAATTTCTAATTCTTGGCTACCACCAAAAGAGCCGCTTTAAATATTTTTGTACATGTAGTAGAATCTTAAGAGTTGAGAAAGACCTTAAAGGTCATTTAGTTAAACCACTGGTGAAAACATAAAACTTCTCTAAAGGACCTCCAGTAAATAGGTGTCCATATTCTCTAAGATCGCCAGTGATGGGAACCTGCTCTTCCTAAGGCAGTCCATTCCATTGTCAGATAGATCTTAATTGTTAAAAATTTTCCTTCTTGTTAGCTGAAATCAGCCTCCTGGTAGTGTCTTCTGTAGCCCCAGCCTTCCCTACTAGGGCCAAAAGGTGGTCTTGAGACACAGTGTGTTACTGACTCACAAACAAGGGACTAATACTTAGGGGACCTAGGTTCTTTTTTAACTGCTGCCTACTGATCGTAAAACGTTAGTCAAAGTGACTTCATCTATAAAACTAGGGGGTTGGACAGCATGACCTCTAAGATGCCTTCCAGCTTTTTACATTTTGTGATTCAGTGAAAATTCAATTAAATGTTTTGATGGGGATGCTTTCTACAATGGCTGCGCACATTCGTTTGGTACTTTACAGTTTACAATGTCCCTATCTCATGACAACTCTATAGGGCAGCTAGTGAAAGTACTATTTGTTACCTTCATTTTATAAACAAGGAAAGGAAGACTCAAGAAGGGAACTGACTTGTCTATAGTCATTAGCTGTGATATGTTGATACCAGTACCACCTATGAACTGGAAATTTATCACATTTATTTTATCAAGACACAGAAGAGCAACAATAGCAAATGGAAAGAGAGTACTTTTTATTTTAGCCTCCCACAGTTTGTAACTCCAGTTTTGCTAGACTAGTATTTAGTTGTTTCTTTGCTTAATTATTTTAGACCTTGCCCTTAACATGAGTCATTGGCTGTAAACATCTAAATTTTGCTTTTCACCATTTGCTTTATAGATACAGCTTTAAAACTTTACTTGTTCAGTTTTCTATGTCTTTTTATTTTCTACTTTTAAAATTAAGTTCTATGACTTCAAAATATTTGAAAACTTTTGATTTATAAGCACAGAATATAGAATATGAGAGCTGAGTTAGGATCTTAAAACATAGAATGTTAAAGCTCTCTGGTTTCTTAGAGGTCACATCTATTTTCTAGGATTGCACTACTTTTCATACTTCATGGGGTCTTAAGATCATAGTTTTAGAGTTGGCTGAAAGGTAATTGAGCTGGATCACCTCATTTTACATGTAAGGAAATTTAGGACCAGAGAGGGGCTACGGAATTTGTGCTACCTTACTGTTCTTATACATGAAGCATGATTCCCGTTTACTTCATTCATCAAGCATATTGGCAAGGAATAATCATGTAGCCTGCTCTTGAAGACTTCAAGTGATGAGCATCTCACTGTCTGTTGAAGCAACTCATTTCAGCTCCTTATGAATTGTACCCACTGTGCCTTCTGGCACAGAACAGAATTAATCTGATCTTCCACTTGAGGGTGCTTCTTGTATTTGAAGGCATTGACCGTTTTCTCCCTAAAGCTTCCCTTTGCCTAGCAAACTATCCCTACTTCCTTCAGCCAGGCCTTACACTGTAGGGTTTCTGTTCTCCACCCATTCTTTCTGGTTACCCTCTGGATATACCCAGTGTAGATGAGGTTAAAGCCACAGATTGTCTAACCATGTAGACGAGTCAACTACAGTATATTCACTTTTCATAAACTCCTCAAGCCCAGGGCATATCTGAGGCACTAAGTACTGTTGTGTTTGAGTGCATCACTGCAAAGCCAGTGTTACATCTGGAGTTGAAATCAAAGTACTTGTCCCACTCATTGTCTGGGATCTGGAACACTGTCCCAAGTATGTTCAGAACTATAGACAGTAATTTATTCCAAAAGCCATTTTTGAGTGCTTATTAGTTATAGGGGTGGGGATAGATAAATAGATAGACAAAAATGAAACAACCCTTTTCCTCAAGGAGTTTACATTTCCTGAATGGAATTCAACATGTACGTAAATAAATAAATACAGAATAGATATAAATTAATGCCAAGAAATGGAATGGGTGGGGGAAGGGCTTGTAGCAGATGACCCTCCAGCAAAGCTGTGCTTTGAAGGAAGATAGGAGTGCTACAAGCTAGAGAAGAAGCAGGTGAACATTCTAGACATGGGACCGTTTACACAAAGGTGGAGAGGCAGGAAACGGAAGAGCAAGAGATATTGTGGAAATATTGTCAACAAGGCTTCACAGTTGATTGGATATAGGAGTTGAGGGAAGAGGAAAAGATGACTCTTAAGTAAGGATGAAGACTTGTGTGATTAGAAGAATGATGGTGCCACCAATAGAAAGTTAGAAGTTTGGAGGTTGGATCAGTTTTGGAGAAATAAAAAATTTTGTTTGTTCATGTTGTGATGCCTGTGGGAATGGTTGCATGGTTGTGTCCATCAGCAGGCATTTGGTCTGTGGAAATGGAGTTCAGGAGATAAATTAGGTCTAAATACATAGATTTTGGAATTGTCTGTATATAGATGTTAGTTAATTGAACCTCACAGGAGAGAGGAGGAGAGAGCATAGAGATAAGGCAGAAGAAGGACCAGGACAGAGTTTTGGGAATATCCATGCTTATTGGAAAGGGCAAAGATGAGATGGTGACCTAGAGAAAAAGACTGAGGAGGAGCAGTCAGACAGTAGAAGAAACTAGAAAGAACAGGATCAAAGAATTAAAGAAAAGGGAGTGTTCAAAGGGAATTAGGTGGTAGCTCAGCTGTATCAAAAACTATGGAGAGGTTAAATAGAATGAGTATTGAGAACAGGCAATTAATTTAGCAGTTAAGAAACCATTGGTAACCTTGAGGAAAGCAGTTTCAATGGAGTGGTATGTTGGAAACCAAATTGCAAGAAATTGAGAAGTGAGTGGGAGGTGAGAAAATTGAAGCTAAGTGAACAGATTACCCTTTCCAGTAGTTTGGCTATGAAAGAGAGAAGAGATCTAAGAACAGTTAAAATAGTTGGAATAACTAGGACAGTTGTTTGAGGGAAAGGCAGAGTACAATGAAGATTTTTTTAAGTAATAGGCTTACAAAATAAACCTATAAATATCCACAGTTTTATACAGCAGTAACAAAATCCAAGAGGGAATAAAAGAGGGGGAAGTCAGTTTACCAAAGTGCATTTAATTCTTGTATAATCACAATTGCAAAGTACTCCTTAAAGAAATAAAGAAAAGGGTAAATACTTGGAGGTGTGTATATAGTCATTGCTCTTGGTTAGGCTGTGCCAATTTATGATAAAAATAATAATACTACTCAAACTAATTTACAGATTTAGTGCCATGTCAATTGCACTACCAAGGGGCTGCTTTACAGAACTAGACAAAATAATAAAATTTATTTGGAGGAACAAAAAATCTAGAATATCAAGAGAAATAATGAAAAAGGATAAGAATGAAAGGGGAATAATAGTTCCAAACTATGTCATAAAGGAGTAATCAACAAAACGGTTTTATTCTGCTTGAAAATAGAAAAGGAGAGTGATGGAATACATTAGAGGAGAGAAATGGTATAATGGGTAGAATGCTGAACTTTAAGTCAGGAAATCCTGAGTTCAAATTCTGCCTCAGACATTTGCTAGTGGTGTGACCCTGGGCAAGCCACTTTACCTGTGTCTCAGTTTTGTCATCTGTAAATTGAGAGAGTTGAAATCCAAAATTCCTTCCAGCTGTAAATCTATGATTCTATGAATAAAAAATCAATTGAACTTGGAATTAATGGGAATAATTCATTTTATGATAAACTTGAAAACATAAAATTGCCTATGAAAGAACTCCCTATTTTATAAGAATTGATGGGAAAACTGGGAAGTAGTCTGGCAGAAATTAGGTTTAGATTGACACCTTATACTACATACCACAATACCATAATAAAGTCAAAATGGGTATGTGGCCTGAATCTTAAAAATGAGAAGAGAACCAAGTCAAGTACCTTTCACAGATAGCTAGGGGATGAATTTTTAACCAAAGGACAAATGCAATTACAAAAGATAGAATAGATAATTTTTATTACATGAAATTGAAAACCTGCAAGAACAAAATTAATACAACTAAGATAATAAGAGAAGTATTTAATAGAGGGAAAAAAACCCTTTGCATCCAATATCTCTGATAAAGAGTTTATTATCCAATAACCAGAAACATATAAGACCAAAAGCTATTCTCCAATAGATAAGTAGTCAGAGGCTGTGAATAAATGAATAAAAACGCTTTTGTTAATAATTTACAATATGCTAAGCACTATCCCTAAGCACTAACATTACAAATACTTCTAAGGAGCTCATAGTCTAACCGGGAGACACTCTTTCTTCCTGTCTTCCTCTCTCCCTCCCTCCCTTCTTTCATTGCTAGACTTGTAGGGGGTGGTGCCTGAAAAGTTGATCTCTTTACAAAACTGTTGATTGCTGGTGTCAGTCCTTCCATTGCTGTGTGACTTGGGGCAGGATTTCAGAAGATTTAGGAGGGAATCTGGTAACTGTCTTCAGATTTGAAGGACTTTTGTAGAGGGATTAGTTTTATTCTGCTTGGCTGCGCAGACCATAACAATGAGCAGTGAGTGTAAGTTGCAGGAGTCACATATTACCTGATAAAAAGAAGATCCAGTTTCTTCAGTAAAATGATGGGATTGGATTAGATCATCTCTAAGGACCCAACCAGCTCTAAAAGTATGACTAATTTTCTTTGTCCCTTTTTTGAAATGTGTGACCAGAGAAGTGAGGAGGTTATAGAAGAGGGGCTGCTGAGCCTAAATTGTGCTTTATTTGTGATCTTTTGTCACTTGGACTGCCAACATGGTCTCTGTCAAGGCCACACAAGTCTCTGTGTGACAGTGAAAGGCAGCTTGAAAGCAAACTGACCACAGAAATAGATTCCTTGGAGAAGACTTCATGGTATTCTGAAAAGAGCCTTAAACTCTTTAAGTCAGAAGATTTGGATTCTCATCAGTGGCTGAGCCACTAGTTACGGATGGTTTCCATCCTCTATAAAATGAATGAGTTGGACAAATTGTCCTTTAGTTCTAAGGCTCTGAGACACAAGCAGTGCATTGGGGGAATCATAAGTTATGCCTGTAGACCAGCTGTAGTTATCTTCTCCATCAGTGTAAGGAAGAAAAGAGGTAGAAGAGAGGGCCAGAGAAAGGAGGCAAAAATTCCACAAGTATGGTGGATTAGATTTGACTTGGGTCTTTGTAGGGATATTGGGATACATATCTGCAGCTGACTGGAGAGGGATGCTGGCTTGTGAGACCAGTAAGTGGCACTCTGTGGTACTCGGGAGGCCAGAGGTTTGTCTGGATTAAGATTTTCAAGTCTGAAGGTTCACGAGCTGGGCAAAGATCCCTTTGTGGGATCCTAATTCTAAATGTTTCCAAATAAGTGTGTGGCCTTCTAGGTCCTTGGGTACTGAATTTTGACTGAAACCAAGTTTTACAGAAAAATCCTTTTATTAAGGGGATTTGTTCTGTGAAGTTTGGATTCAAAGGGCAGCACTTAAGGACCTAGATGGACACATTTGGCCTTGAGGCCGCAGGTTCCCCACTCCTGATCTAGTCTTTAGCCAGGATTTAGTTCTCAGGGCATGAGCCTTCTTTGTAGCAAAAGCATCTGCTTCTGCCTCAAGCCCTGTTGGAGCAGTAGTCCAAGCTTATCTTCATTTTTATCCAGTAAATACCAGATATGTTTAGGCCCTCCTTCCCTCACTTCTTAGATCAGGGGAAGACTTTGGGTTTGGCATAATGCATATACTCCTGGATTCTGGTTGCTTTTGTCATATAGTAGGTTTCCTTTCTAATCCTATGTTTTATTTTATGCATTTAGAAATAATGTCCTTTTTTTCTTTTAAATTTATTTACTTTTAGTTTACAACATTCAGTTCCACAAGTTTTTGAGTTCCAAATTTTCTTCCCCTCCCTTTCCTCCCCTCTCCCCGCCCTCAAGGCAGCATGCAATCCGATATAGGTTCTACACATACCTTCACATTAAACATTAGTCAAGTTGTAAAGAAGGATTATAACCAATGGAGTGAACAACAAGAAAGAAGAAACAAAACAAAACAGGAGAGAGCAAGTAGTTTGCTTCAGTCTGCATTCAGACTCTGTGGTTTTTTCTCTGGAAGTCGATAGCCTTTTTCATCATGAGTCCCTTGTAGTTGTCTTAGACTGGTTGCTGAGAGGAGCCCAGTCTATCAAAGTTAGTCACCACAGATACAATGTGTCTGTAACTGTGTACCATGTTCTCCTGGTTTTGCTCCCCTCGCTCAGCAACAGTTTATATAAGTCTCTCCAGGTTATTATGTAAAAATAATATTCTTAGAAGGGATCTTTATTTCAGTGTACTGCCAGATGGGGTCATGACACAATAAATCAGTTGATCAGTCAATATTTATTAAGCACCTACTTTATGCTAGGCACTGTGCTAAGCACTTGTGATTCAAAAAGAGGTGGCAGTTTCTGCCCTCAAGGAGCTTACAGTATAATGGAGACCACATGCAAGCGAAGCCAGACAAATACCGGATGAACAGGAAATAAATAAAAGAGGGAGGGCACCGCTATTAAGGGGCTTTCTGTAGGAGATGGGATGATGTTAGAGGGAGACTTAGAGCAAGACAGAGAAGTCAGTAGTTTGAGTGGAAGAGGGAGACCTGGGGGACAAGCCAGATAAAATGTGTGGAATGGGGAGATGGAGTATTTTGTTAGTGACATAGCCAGGAGGCCAGTGTCCCTGGATTGAAGATGCATCAGAGAGTAAGGTATAAGAAGACAAACAGGATTTTGTATTTGTTCCTGGAGGCCGTAAGAAATCACTGAAGTTTAATTGGGGGGGGGGGATTTGGGGAGGAAAGGCGATATGATTGAACTTGCACTTTAGGAAACTCAGTTTAATGGTTGAATGGAGGATGAATTGGACTGGAGGGGGGAGAGACTTGGGAAAGAAACCCTGTTCCAAAGGATGTTTCTCTGAATAAGGACAGGGGAAGGAATATGCTAGGAAACAATAGTGATAGAAAAAAAAATCCCTAAAATTTTTACCTTCAAATGCCCATATGTATAGGGGAGGGAAAACCTGGGTGTATATAGTATGGTTTAGTTATTGTTCATCCTTGGTTTTTGAAGAGGAATATACTAGGATAGTGAATATACTAGGCTAAACAAGAAAAAATCCTTGCCGGCTGAGAGCTTACGATCCAATTGTTGGGTTCGGGACTTTTGGAAATCAGTTTGTTGAGATGGATGTTTCCTGCCTGTCTTAGAAAAATGTGTTGGAAAGAAAAGGATGGATCCTGGCTTTGCACCTACTTAAGTTGTGTGATCTTAGGGAAGTCACTTTGCTCATCCAGAACTCAGTTTCTGGATCTGTAAAATGAAGAACTTGGATTGGGTGGCGTCCAGATCTCTTTCAGCCTGATGGTACTACAACCCCCACCCACCTTCTCAGGGAGCCTGTATTCTGTTTTTCTGAAAAGCAGCCTGAAAGACTCAGGAAAAGAAAACAGTCACCAAATAGTTTGCACATATTCTGGCTTTCCTAATTTCTCTGCAGGAGTCAACTGAGGCATGTTGACCTTGCAGTCTCCTGGTTTTCTTCTCTTTGTTAGGGGCTTTCATTCCAAAGGAAATGGTGACCCCCCCCCCCCCCAAGCTTCTTGATAGGAGCTCTTTTGAATTTTGTTAAAAATCTTGAAGACTTTCCCCCCTTCCCCTAGTCCTCTCCCTCCCCCCCCAACATGTGCTTGAAGAGTTGATCTTGTGATATTTATAGAGATTGCGGTTGGCTGACCAGGAGTTATTTTGCAATACGAATTTCTAAGATTTCTAGTTTGACTGTTTTCCGGCCTCTTTCTCCCTCCCACCTCCTTCTTTTCCTTTTTTTTTTTTTTTTGGTAAACTCCTGTTTTAGAACATCTACTCTTTCCTCTCTGTAATTACTTCTTTTAAAACTGTAGTAAGTTCTGCTTTAAGCATAATTTCTTCTCTTGCTCTTTCTGTCTTTTTTTCTTTCCTCCTCTGGAGCTGTCTTTCTTGGTGTTTTTTCTTCAAACTAAAAATGGCCTAGTTCCCCACCCCATTAAAACACAACTACAAAACTTGTTTAAGAAAAACCCCAATAAAAAGCCGATAACCCAGCCATCCTAGACCTTCAAACATATGCTATAGGATTGTCACTTTTGTAAGTGGGAAATAAATTCTTGTATGCTTTAAGTACATTAGCAGATCATTTCTGAGGACCTACTGTGTACTCAGCCCAGTGCTGGACTTCCCCGCTGGCCTAGAAGCTTCAGAGAAGGGAGCTCACAGTCTAGTTAGTGAGACAAGATAACACAGGACATGGAAAGGGTGGTGGATTTAGAGCTAATGAGATCTGGATTCAAATTCTGTGTCACCTGAACAAATTTTGATTTTTTTTCTCGTCTTTTGTTTTCATGTCACAGTAATTTCCCCTTGACTTGATGGAGCCCCCTACCTCCCACCCCCTTTGCTTACAACAAAGTGTTTAACTAGCAAAGCCAGTTTACCCATTGGGCCACAGATTGCATATACCACACCTATAATCTGAAACTTCTATTGTGGAGGGTTGTGTGTAAATTCTGAATGAAAAATGATAACAATTTTAAATGCTTACTAGCTGCCCTGCCCTGTACTAAGTGATGGAGCTATTAAATACAAAAAGATAGTCCCTGTCCAAAAACACACATAGGATAGTGGTGGTCAGAGGAGAGGTATTTTGGTTGGGGATGTCACAGGTTATTGTTGTTGCTTGTCTTTTGTACCAATGTTTGCTCATGAGTTGGATTTGAGTGAGGCAGGGCTGTGCAAAGTCGTCCTCCTCACTCTCTCCTCCAGAGTCATCTGGACCTAGTGGCAAGACAAAGGTCAAGACGAATGGTGATGACCCTGATTGTTGTTCGTCCTTGTGCATGAGTTGGATTTGAGTGAAGTAGAGCTGGGCAAAGTCATCAGCCTCACTCTCTCCTCCAGAGTCATCAGAGTCCAATGGCAAGATGAAGGTCAAGACGACTGGCCATGGTATGACTAGTGGAATCACTGTAGGACAATTGATTGACATACATATACCAGATTTGGTAGTGTTGACTTGATGACTGTTTTTAGACCTAATGGTACAAAAGGTGGGGATGAGGGGTGGGGCAGTGGGAGATGGGATAGGGGTGGTTTGGTACCATGGCTAGGCTGCATGCAGGAAGATGGGAATGGTGGGTCAGGGTTAGGCTAGGTAGGGTGAACTTTTACTGGAGTGCCAGGTAGGGAGGTAGAGGCTGGAGTGCAGGAGTGTGGCATGAAGATAAGAGGATGTGTCATCTTATGGAGTGATACTTTGTATGACCATGCTTCTCTGAGGCTGTTTTCCTTTCTGTGAAATGAGGAAGGTAGAATTTCTGTTACCTAGCTTTCAGGGTTAGGAGTAAGGCACTTTTTGAATCTTTAAAGTTTTCTGTCTTTGTTTCTGTCTCTGTCTGTCTGTCTATATGCCACTATTACTAGTTATAGTAATAACCAAGGGGTAAATTGTCAAGTCAGACTGCTGTTGGATTTTAGAGAAGAGAAGGAATAGTGAAGACTGGAGAGTTTAGGGAAAGCTGAGTCAGCGGGGCTGTCAAAGATTCATTCTATCAACATGTATTAAGCACACCCCATCCCCATCTCCCTCCTTCCCTGCTTGCAAAGTTGTACAGGACTCTGAGGAAGATTCAGTGTGAAAGATAAGCCACAGTGACTGTCCTCAGGAAGCTTCTGTTGTGTAGGAGAAGAACTGAATATACACATGCACAGATTAATTATGTCATCACATGAAGGTGTTCAGGTGTTAGAAAACAAAATGCTTTGTGGAGCAGGCAGGGAAAGTGTCACCAAAGTGAGGGAGAGTTGAGGATCAGGGA
>CM053581.1:229969489-229998808 GCA_028627135.1 Pseudochirops cupreus
CCCCCCCCCACAGACTCCCCCACACCCCCACACACCCCCAGCAGTGTTCAGGGCTAGGTTTCATGGTAGGGTTCCTTTGGTTCTGGATGTTGGTTCTCACCTTTGTAGGTCCAAGAACCTGATTTTATCAGCATATCCAAAGAGTGACTCAAGCAGTGGGGAATTACTGCATGCTAAACTAGACTTTCAGACTTAGTGATAAACCAGAATTTGTTTATAGTGGGGAGTTGTATTTGACAAGATGTCTAATGGTCAGCATTGCCTGCACAGAGCCCTCCATTTTGGTGGATAGACGTCTGCTCAGGAGTCTCAGGAGACCAAAGGGTTGTGGGAGCCCAAGAGATGACCCTTTCTCAATACAAGGATATTTTTGGCTAGAATAAAAGCATTCTTCACTTCTTCCCCCACTCCCCATGCAATGTGGCAAGTTTCAGTAATTTCATTGGTTCATTAGCTCCTCTGTGTGGGTACTTCCCTGCTAGAATAGCTTGTAATCCATCCACACTTTCTTATCATGTGAATCTCATCTGCATTCAACAACTAACTGCTACTCAATACTTGTGTGACCTTGGGAAAGTCACTTAATCACTCTGGACCTCAGTTTCCTCATCTCTAAAATGGGTGGACTTGACTACATGGCCTCCATAAATTCTCCCATATCACGGCATGTTGGAGGACTTGTCTGTTTATAGGATTCAGCTCCTCCAGTAGAGGGTTCGCACAGTACCTGACATTACCCTTAATAAGTCTTTGTTGACTTGACTTGTTGACTAGCTTTTCAGCTCATTGGCCATTAGACAAAGAGTTCACATTTGGAATACCAACCATTAAATCTGTTTTTGTAGGCAGTTTGTAGATACGGATGATTTTTAGCACTCTGCTCCTTTTTCTGTTCCCCAACTATGGAAGTGGAAAGGGGGCCACGAAGAAATAAGAGCTTATTTTCCTTTTTGTCGGTTTCTATCTAAATCTCCCCTTTTCCAGACTGTACAGCCAGCCCCTTTTCTTATAACAACGTTTACTTCATGGTGAGCATGTAACATTTAATTAGATTATGGATTATTTTGCATTAGATTTTATTTTCCTTGATGAAATTTGGGAAATTCCTGTGTCCTAGCAGCAACACATTTTACCCCCTAGCATTTCCAGATTGTAGGGATGGGACTAGCTTGGGTTTCCATCCCCCTATGTACACATGTAGATTAAAATTTTTTTTCCTCCCCCACCCTAAGAAAATCAGTTTTTTTCCCCCTTTGTTTCCTGTTTATTTAAGCTGAATATTTATCACATATTTAATGAGTAATCTGAGTCTGAGGAGTCCTAGAGAGGCCGCACACCAGGAGGTAGTTTATGGCTGATCTGGTTTTAACTTGCCCTGGGCAGTTTTCCCTGGAGTTTTCTCTAAAATCATAAACCTGGAGAGAGGAGAATTTTTCTGGAATCTAATCACATGATCCTCTCTTTTATAAATTGAGAAATAAACTGTGCAAAGCATAACTGCAAAAGAAGAAGATTGATTGTAATAAACAGGGCAGAATTTAGACAAAGAGTTACCACTGTCAACCCATACACCTATTCCTATGAAAATGCCATTGTTCAGTTTGGGGGTGGACTGGGATGGGGAGCATTCTCTGTCGAGAATTACCTTTAGAGTTTGTGGCCTGTTCTGTAGAATTAACCTGGATGGCAAATGTTCAACCTTTGAAGAGAAGTTTGATTTTTTTTTTCTTTTGAAATAGTCAAAAGTTATTTGATGTCATCTAGGGAATAAGGCTTAATAATCAACTTGGGGCCATATGGATTGGATTCATAAGGAGATTAGTTTTCTTGTAGGTACCTCAAAAACCAAAGAGTTTATAGTACTTTGGTTTTTCTTTTAAACTAAGGTCACATTGTAAAATAGGCTATTTGGTACCTTTTCCATCATGGCCCCCTTAAGAACCTTACCCAGCCATAAGGAAGTCTGAATATCCAGGAAATTGACTAGTTGAAACCCGTATCAAATCAGTAAACAGTTGTTGCATGCCTACTGTGTTTCATACCTTCTGTGTCCCCCAAACTTGGCTGTCCTCTGTGTGTGGGATATCACTCTCCTGCCACATGCTCCTCTTAGAATCCCTTACTTCTTTTAAGGCTCAGATCATATGCCTTCTTTCCTGCTCCCCCTAGTAGTTAATGCCTCCGCTCTCTCCTCAGGTTATTATATCTATGTATATGTACATGTATGTGCATGTATACAAATCTAATCTGTCTTTCTGTCTGTCTGTCTATATGCTTGTATTGGATTTTATATGTTGGCATTGTATTTACATGCTGGGGACAATAGAAGGACCCATAAGAATTAGATTCTATTCTCATGGAGCAAACATAAGATATAAGATAAGTAAATTGAAAAGTTAAATAATAGTGCAAAGACATAGCATTTAAGGCAGCAAGGTAGGCAGTATAGTCTGTGATCATCAAATGACTTGTACAATTAGTTCATTCATATGCCTATCCCTGTGCTAGAGAACAGGGATGACTGGGTTCCTGCCCTCAAGGAGCATATAATCTTTTTAGTTAGGCAAGATGAAATCACATGAAATAGAGAACAGCTTACATTTCTGTGTTGCTTCATGAGGCTGGTTGACTTAGTGTTGTTTTCCCAGTTTAAATAGTTCAGGAAACTTGTACAAAGGGGCTAAATCACTTGTCCAGGGTCATGTAGCTACTAAGTATTGAAACTAGGACTCAGACCCAGTTTTTGTATTCAGTGATCAGTGTCCCTCCCTCCTTCCTTCCATCCCTCCTTCCTTCCTTCCCTTCCTCTTTTCCTCCTTTCTTTCTTTCCTTCCCTTTCTGCCTCCTTCTCTCCCTCATATATGTCTGGGAACCGCAGTGGTTAAGTGCTTGACTTTCCTCTCTGGCTGAGAGTAGTGCCATGTCCAAAGGCCCCATCAACCTTTGGTCAGTGTCAGCTGCTTGTGACTTGGGGGGACTCTGTTGGATCCAGGTTTGCATCTTGTTGCCCCTTGTCTGGCTGTGCATGAGGTCAGCATGAACATATTTTAGTGGAAGACTGATCAGGAGCAGGGATCATTTTAACATTCTGCGTAATTATAGCATGATTAACAATCTGGCTTGTGGATGAAAAGGGAATTTTAAATGAGGCTTCCGAGCCCAGAAGAGAGCTATGTCTCTATCACATACTCACCTGTTATGGTTTTCCCATTCTCTTCCATTACTTTCATTAATAATAGTGGCTCATATTTATAATTTATAAATGTATAAACTGTTTCATAACATGGTGAGGTGGGTAATAGGACAGTCATTATCTCTGTTTTGTGTAGAGAAGGAAACTGAGGCTTGCTTCTCAGTCAGTCAACCAGCATTTAGGTGCCTGTGATGGTCTTAGCCCCTGTCCTCTAAGAACTTACTGTGTGTCAAGGAAATGGCATTTCTACGTATAAACATATATGTAAAGTGGATAGGAGGTAACTTGAGATAGTGGGGATCAAGAAGACCTCATGATGGAGGTTGTACTTGAGCTGAGTTTTGAAGGAAGGATCCAAGAGGTGGAAATGAGAGTATTCTAGATTTGAAGATGAGAGATTCTGTGAGAAGCAGAGCTATTGTGCTGACTTAGCCTGAATATTGAATGTGTGAAGGGGAGTAATGTTTAGTAAGTCTGCAAAAGCAGGCAGAAACCAGATTGTGAAGGGCTTTAAAAACCAGACTAGTTTGTATTTGATCCTAGAAGCAACAATAGGAAGCCACTGGCAGTTTTTGAGTGGCATATCAAAGTTGAGTGATTTGCATAAGGTCATGTAACTGGTAGAGTCAGGACTCCAATTCAGCTCTTCTGATTCCAAATTCAGAGCTTTTTACAATCTTTTGTCTCCTTTAACCCCCAACCGTCTCTCCAAAGAAGATCCAGGGTTTGGCAGAATTACTAATTTGATATGGGACAGCCCCAAACCAGGAGCATGCCCACAAGCCAATAATTCCTCCAATATTATAGAATAGGATTTAAAGTTAGGAGGGGCCTTAGGAATTGTCTGGTCCAACCCCTACACTTATAGTCAATGAAACCAAGGCCTGCAGAAGGGAAAGGATTTGTCCCAAGTCAAACAATAAGTAGCAGACCTGGGCTTGGACCCCAGGTGTAGAAATTCTCTTTCCACTTCAACACTGTAGTCCTCAGGGTATCTAGAGGAAATCTCATCTTCAGCCCTTCACTCAGTAGGATGGTCTGTGTGTCTTCTTTGGTTCTTGCTTAGGGAACCAGGGATTCTTTTATTTGGGATTGGAGAAGGTGAAGACAATTCCCTGTTGTCACAGAAGAGCTTCTTGGTGACCTTGACTTTGGACTGGAAGGGAGGCTTTGGAGATGAGTAGATGTCTTTATTGATTATATGTGTATTTCTGCTGAAATGAAAAGCAAATGGGAAATGATTGGTTTCTTTTTACCTTCTTCATTGTGATGCTTTTTTTCTTGGAGTCTTGCTCTCTGGGGGTCAGATGTCAAAAAAATAAATCAAGCATCCTTGGAATAGGACCAGAGGAAGCCTTGAATTTTCCTGGCAGCATCCAAATGTAACATGAGCTTTCTTCCCTCCTATCCTGGGCTGAGAGAATGGGGAAGTTTGGAGTGATTGCTGATAAATATCGCCTACGAGATAAGCATCACTGGGGGTTGGGAGAGCAGCTTTAGCCAGGCAGAAGGACTCCTCAGGGAGGGAGTGCTGGTCAGTCTAGGGAAATTTGTCAGTATAATGGCTTGGACACCTAGGGAACTTGGGACACTGGAGCCTTCCTTAGGGGTTGTTGTTGGTGCAGGGTAAATCACACTATGTCCCTCTTCATAGTACTTTTTTCATGGGTGCACTTAGTGGAAAGAGGGACTCTTGATCTATTTTGTGTGTCATAGCACATTTTTTTTGGCATTCTTGTGATGCCTATGGACCCCTTTCTTGTAGTGATGTTTTTTAAATGGATAAAAGAAAATACACAGGAATTCAAAGAAAACCAATTATATTGAAATACAGTTACCAGAATATTAAAAATAAAAGAAGTTCCTGGATTCCAGCTTAAGAATCCTTGCTTTTGGGGCAGCTAGGTGGCTCAGTGAATAGAGTACTGGCTCAGGAGGACCTGAGTTCAAATTCGGCCTCAGATGCTTAACACTTACTAGCCGTGTGACCTTTGGCAAGTCACTCAACCCCAATTGCCCTGCCTTCCCCCCTCCAAGAAGAAAAAAAAAAGAATCCTTGCTCTAGTGTCAAAGTACCTAAGTCCATATCCCACCACGTAGCCTTACTGAGAAGCTCTTCTGTGACTACAGGGAATTGTCTTTACATTCTCTGATCTCAGATAGAAGAATCTCTGGTTCCCCAAGCAAGATCCAAAGAAGACACACAGACCATCCTAGTGAGTGAAGAGCTGAAGATGGAATTTCCTCTAGTCACTCTGAGGACTGCAGTGTTGAAGTCGAAATAGAGTTGGCTATGAAGTCCACACCTGGAGTTAAAGCCCAGGTCTGCTACTTGCTGTTTGAATTGGGGCAAATCCTTTCCTTTCTCTGGGCCTCAGTTTCATTGTCTGTAAAATGTAGAGGTTGGATTAGAACAGAGATTTCCAGAGTTATTTGGCCTACCACCCCCTTTTTAAAAAAAATTACTCAGCACCCCCCTGGAAATCTACGTTCTTTAACCCATTAATGATTTTTTTTTTGAAATTTGCATCTTAAATTTAATAATTTATTGTAAATTTGTGGTTTTTTTTTTCCTGCATTGAAGTTTTGATGATGCGGTATTGCACATCATGTAACCGGATAGTGTCATATTATAAGCAAACCATTACACACACATATTCCTGTCAATGCGTGATGGACTTCCTGATAATGTGTGATAAACTCATCTGCCAACACTTGCTTGTTAAAACCTATCAGCTAGCTTGACCACTGATGGATTATAACTTTCATTTTGTATGTTTATTTGGAAAATAATGTAATCAGTATGGCTTTAAAACTCTGTTACACAACAGATGAAACATGTATAAACAGTTTTTCAAAATTTTCTTCTCTTCTTATGCTTCCACTGCCCTCTTATTTTTATTCAATACCCCTTAATTGCATCCGAAGCTACTACTGTCCCCCTGGATCATTCCAGCACCCCTCCCCCCTTGCCAGAGGGCAATATTGCCCACCTTGGGAACCTGTGCACTAGACCAGGGGTAGAGAACCTGTGGCCTTGAAGCCATGTGTGGCCCTCTAAGTCCTCAAGTGTGGCTCTTTGACTGAATCCAAACTTCACAGAACAAATCCCCTTCATAAAAGGATTTGCTCTATAAAACTGGGATTCAGTCAAAAGATCATGCCCAAGGATCTAGAAGGCCACATATGGCCTCAAGGTTGCAGGTTCCTCACTCCTAGACTAGATGATTCCTAAAACCCCTCCTAACCCCTCCCTTTGTTCTTATAGTCAGTTATTGGCTTGTGGGCATGCTTCTATTTGGGGCTGTCTAATGTCCAGTAATTCTGGCCAGACACCCTGTCTTATTTGGACAGAGGGTTTGGGGGCCGAAGTCACTATCATCTCCTGAGACTTAGTTTCTCCATCTGTAAAATGAAATGTTTGGATTAAATCAGGGATTCTTAACCTTTTTTTATATGTCATGTACTCTTTTGACAATCTACTGAAGTCTGTGGACCCCCTTTTTCAGAATTATGCTTTTGAATACATAAGATTACAAAGGAAACTAATTATATCAAAATATAGTTATCAGAATATTAAAAAAAAGTTCTAGAACCCAGGTATAAATGACAGTAAATATTGGTATAAAAGACAATCTCCAGAAGCCTAGAAAAAGGGCACAAAAGTCACCTGAGGAGTGTTTCTGGAGAGTCCTTGATGTTGGATAGGAAGTCCAGGGCCTGGAGAGTGTCTAAGGCAAAATTTGAAAACAGGTCTTCATGACTCTTTAGTCCTGTTGCTATCCAGAAGTGCTTAATTCCCACTGGGACTCTCAGTGCCCTGGGGGAAGGAGGGAGGACTGCCTTCCACCTCACTGACCTCTCTGTAGTATCAGACTGTGGACTCCAGATACCATCTGTTCTTTTTTCTTCCATGATATTCATTCTACTTTTTTATTTTCTTTGCTGAATCCTTATCCTTCTATCCCTTAAATATTCATGTTGTTCAAGAGCCCTCTTTCTCTATTTCTTTTCCTTTGGTTTCATTAAGCATATCAATATAGATGATTCACAAATTTCCATCTTCATGCCTCAACCCTCCCACCCTTAGATTTCTGGGTTGGTATTTCCATGAGTGTAGTAACAAGGAGCTTGTCAACAGTGTCACCTCAAAGTCACTTTGTCCACAACTGAATATCCTGTCTCCCCTATCTTCCCCTCAAATGAAACAAAAACCAAAACTGTCATTTCTCTTGATGGTATCAATATGGTCCCAGAAACCCATGATTGCTCCTACAGTTATCCCTTCCACATTATGGGGGTTTGAGGTGTAGCACCCCTACAACCTTCAAAATCCCCGTAAATTTTTTTGGCCCTTCTTTTGTACCAGAGAAGAAGTCTAAGTTTTTTCCTTTTCTTTTATGGGGTGTTTTCTGTATTTTATTGTAAAATTTAGGTTGATATTATACAATATGATACATATATTTTGTGCATTTCTGAGTTTCTGACCTTTTTCTGTTTTGTCTGCTGGCCTTCTTGTGTTGTGTGCAGCTTATGCAAAACCCTTTTAAAAAATTCCCATTTGATTTCATATGCTGACCTGTGATAGATGTATCAAAATTGTGATAAGGAAAGTCGCCCTATGGAAGGGATAACTGTACTTCTCTCTCTTCTCAACCCACATTCCTAATCTTGTTTTAAATATCTATTGAGGTTTTCTGAATTCTGTCCTGTGTTTATCCTTTTTTCTCTGCAACCAGGCTTATTCAGGCATTCATCTCTTTTCATATGGACTGTTGTGATTATCTCCTAACTGTTCTCTGCTACTACCAGGCTCTTCTGCTGCCTGAGGAATCTTACTTACAACCATCTCTGCTCAAAAATCTTCAGTGGCTCCTTGCTGCCCCCTGAATAAATGATAAATTCTTGATCCTGGTCTTCAAGACTTCCCCAATACTTTTAGTCTGCTCTGAGACTATTCCAGTCAAATGAATCTGTTTCCCTATCTTCATGACCTTTGTTCATGTTGGCCTCTATGCCTGACATGGATTCCTCTCCATCACAAGGAGGTAATAAGGTACAGTGGAAAGAACATTGGCTTTAGAGTGAGAAAACTGGAGTTCAAAGGCCACTTCTCTTTATTGCCTTCTGTGTGGCCACTGAATACCCCTAGGCCTATCCTTTTTAAAATGAAGGGGTTCAACCAGATGGCCTCCAAGGGCGCTTCTTGTTCTAAGTTGATGGTCCTATGACCTGTATGTTGAAAGTCTTTTCTTTTTTTGAAACCCAACTGGTGTTCCCCCCCCCCCCATTTTACATAGTGCTTGGTCTCTTTTGTATGTTCCACATTCCCCTTTGTATCATGGTTACTCATGTACAGGTCTCTCTCCCCTCACCCTTCTCGCCTCCTCCATAAGATTGTCATCTTTTTCAGAGCAGGGTCCATTTTGTCTTTATCTCCGTATCTCCAGAGCCTAGCACATTGTGGGAGATTTTTTGAAAATGCTAGTTGAACTGAATTGAGCTGAACCTCGAAGAATGAGCAAGATTTAGTATGTTCAGATTGGCTGGGACCAGGCACAATCTAGATTGTTCAAAAGTCAGATAATCTAGAGCAGAGAATACCACACACACACACACACACACACACACACACACACACACACACATACACACACACGTGTATATGTATATATATGTGTGTGTGTGTGTGTGTGTGTGTGTGTATACATATATATATATACACACACATACATACATACATACACACAATTTTTTTTTAAATTAAAGGCCAGAAGTCATTCCAAGAGGTCGCCATCACACTGTAGATTATTTTAGATAGTTGAAATATAGGAAAAATGAAAAAAAAAAGATTGCATTCTTCCATGTGATAAATATGTATAGCAGTGAACAAAACAATTTTGCATCCTATCATGTTTACCCAAATTAAAAAAAATATGAAAGAACTAGCACAGTTGAATAATTATTTTGGTCTTTTTTTCCCCCTTTTTGCATTTGCATGTTGCAAATATAGTACTGGATATTTAGTTCCAGCTTCAGTTGGTCTTTCCAAAGAGCCTTTGTCATCCATGATCTCAAGCCTGTTTTGATTCAAGTCATGTGTGAAAAATGTTGATTCCCAATAGGACTCTAACATTGCATGAGATTCACTTTAAACAGGGGAGGAGTTTTGCTGAAATCTGTGCGATGGCCCTATAACTGCTATTGTGATGGGGAACGGGGGTGGTGGTGGTGGTAAGACCAAACCATTTGTTACCCAAAGTCTCAGAAAAATCAGAATGATTTTTATTCAGCTGTCAACTTGTCTTTAGATTGTTATCACAGCTATATCCCAGTCTGTGTTTGTTTAGATGAGTAGGCAAAAAAGACCACACCGAGTGTCACAAGAGGATGTATTTTCTTTGAAGACTACAGGGTCCCGTTCTCCCTAATTGCTATGATTTTGCCTGCTTGGAAGAGGGAGGCAAACTGTATCAAGATTAGGACTAGGCAGAAAATTCCCAGGAAATTGTCCCAGTAAGTGGGAGATCTGGGAATGTGTAGCATTAGCCTCAACCAATTTCATCCTCTGCCCTTGACCAATTTCATTGTTGGTATCATCAGCAAATACCAGGACAAACATTTTTTTTCCCATTCCTGAGCAGTGAGCTAGGGATATAGTAGACTTTAGAGTAGACACTTCTGGAATCTTCCCTTGCTTTTCAAATACCCCCACCCCCACCCCTCCAAGCTATTAGGTCTCACTAGATACTGCTTTCAGTACTACAGCTGTCATTCAATTATCTCCATATAGATCATGTTCTTTGATCAATTATCTGAGCTGGAAATTTTTTTTTTTTATGCCAAGCATAGTTTCTTCAGTCCCTGGAGCTATACTGTGTGGTTAGGTTCCTTGTGACATAGATCTGATTTTCATGAGGACGTGCTACAATCTTGAGCAGTCTACTAGTTGCAGGGACCCATGAAGCTGTTTCTCCCCCCATTGTGTGTGCATGACAAATCATTAATTTGTGATGGATTGCTTGGAATTGTGGGTGCCCCGCCATTCTTCCTGTAGCTGAACAGCTGTATGAGAAATGAACATATCAGTGCTTGTGAGAGATTGGACATCTAGCCAAAGCAATTATATTGGCGTAGCCCTTCCCCCTACCCCTGGACTTTCCCGGGCAATGAAGGGAGGAAATTTTTACCAGAAATTTCTCAAGTGGCTTTAAAAAAAAATGAGAGAGAGGAAAAAAATTATGCCTTCTTGTAATTGAATTAAATCTTTATCTCTTCATCTCTTGCAGCAAGCTTCCAATACACATTGGTCCCCCAAGTGCCTCCATTTCAGCTAGGCAAGAGAAATATTCAATAATGAAATTTTACCTCATGAATTTTTTTTAAGGAAATAAAATTGTGATTTTATTTTATTTTATTTTATTTTTTTGGTGATGGTGGTTGCTATTCCTTTAAGATTTCGGAAGCATCCCAGTGCACTAAATGTGACCTCCATAACTTTTAAATTAAGAATTTGTGCTGGCTTGAAATTTATGAAATATTTCAGCATGAAAGAAAGCCTTTTTCCCTCAGGAAAATTGAGCAATAAATCACAGTGCTGTGGATTTACTGCCCTACAGCCAGCCAGAGATAGGATTTTTTTTTCTTCATTCTGAAAAAAAAAATGTAATCATATAAGACAGCTTAGTTGCCATCCTCCCACTCCCTAGAATTTTTAATTTCAGCTGTTTCTGCTTGGATTTATTTCCAATATTCCTGCTCGGCTTTTCAATTTCCTCAGTTATTAAATTTTAATTCAGTGCATTAGCATTTAAATTAAAAAAGGGTTTATTTTATCGAAATCGTTGGCTGGCCCCCATCCTGTAGCACACGAATTGCCTGTTCCTGCCATTTGCTCAAAATGTGAAATGCAGCTAATGTCTTATAACTTACATTTGCACAAATTCAGAAATAAAATTTCTGGGTTTGGAATAATATTGTCTTTCCAAGAAAACCTGTAATAAGAGGATGGAAAAGAACAACCGAGGGGCAGATTTTGGACTAGAGGGAAAGGAATGATAGCATCTCTCAATGAACCAGATTCTAAGGAGATTGTGTTGAGTTATGATTGTAGCTGAAGGAATGGAACTGGGTTCCTTCTAGTTGGGAAGGGCTTGATGACCTTCCTTACTCAGGACATAGTAGGTAGAGTGAAGGTTGTGTCTTGTGATCCGAGCCTTCTCTTTACTGTTGGCCATTCATAGATCTGAGCAAGAGTAGTTGGTCAGCCCAGCCCTCATTGGGTTCCTGTCTGTGGCTTTCTTTTGCCAAATCCTTGGTTTCCATTGGCCCTTCACTTTGGGCTCATCAGTACAAGGAATTGGTAGCATTTATTCTACTTGACAGTAGGGCTAACAGCACTCTCTCTGCTCTTGATCTCAGAGGCGGCAACTCCCAGCCTTTCTGTGATCGCCATTCTCATGCTGTTGGCTTGACTTCATCTGCCAAAGAGTTCCATTGAGTATATGGGTTTTTCAAATCAAAGCTAATTAAAATTAATGCCAGTTTTGAGAATTTTTGCAGAATCCCCCAGACAGTCAGCAGTATCTCTGAAGGTAGGTGGAGGTTATTAGCAAAACCAGAGCTGGAAATTGCTTGATGGAAGGTTTATTGAAGTCAGTGGCTTCCCCTAGATAGATTTTTGCTTGCCATTTTTGGGCACAGATAAAGCATATGCTATTTCTTGATCTCTTCTTACCTGGGGTCCCCAGTTCTAAAGCTTAGACACAATGATTCCCAATAGTCACCTCTGATAACTTGCTGAGAACACCCCTGCCTTAACAAATGACTAGCAGGTATGACAAACTCATTCAGGCTCTACTTTCTGGCACAATAGCTAGTAGGGTTACTTGCTAACCTTCAACTGGAAATTTCTCTTTTTAAATTCTTCAAGGGCCACCTTCTTACTTTCTATCCCCAGAAAAAAATACCTTGTACACAGGAGGTATGCAGGTGATGGATTGTGAGTGAAAGAATCCCTGCTCTGCAGGTAACTAACTGTGACCTTTTGTAAGTTTTGAGGACCCTTTGTTATTAATCATGGATGACACTTCCTGTCTTGGTTTTTGTGAGCATCAGATAAGATTATAGATATGAAAGTGCTTCACAAAGTTAAAAGTACCATCCCCATATAATCAATAATATTATCTTAATAATTTAAAATATGGCCTCAGTGTCTCCACTTTATAGGGAAGGACCTGGAAGATATGTAAAGGACGTAACTGTCTTTGTGATTTGGAGGCACAGAATCGTCATGGAAAACCCTTTGTCTTTGTGTCTGCGACTTCAGGCAGGACAAAGCATAGTCAGGGATACACAGAGCACAAAAGAACACAAACAGACCCAGGGAAAGCCACCTACAGACCCCATCAGCAATCCTGCACCTTAGTCAAGAATTCTTACCTGACACCACTGTGTGTTCTCACGTAGGCACTTTCTTTTTTTCTCTTCTCCTTCTCCTTAGATAATTAGCTGTACAGCTACAGTTAGTGGAATAATTGCAGTCTAGACCACCAGCCAAGAGGTCCTGTTTCTTTTTGCTTCAGAGCACAAGAGTGAGAGGCTGGTGCCTTCATCAGAATTATTGCAATCAGCAGCTGTCTTCCTGTCCCCACAGCTCAACAGTCCCGCCTTCCTAATTGTGGTAGCATAGACACACTTAAAAGTGAACTTATCTTTCTAAATTAACTTTTTTGGAAACACAACTTAGTGGTCCTTCCTAGGCCCCTTTTCTTCTGTAAATCTCAGAAAGGGCTTTCTATCCTTAATGTTACTGCTGAATGTTTCATTACTTAACAAAAGATACAGGGGCCATACTGTTTTCATTTCGATCTCCCAGTTCATTGCATTCGTGGTGACTAGAAATGAATTGCCAAAGTCAGCAAATGAGTCATATGCCAAATAGGGAATGAGAACCCAGGAGTCCTGCCTTCTCCCATGTCCATCACCTGCTATTACCTCATCTGCGCAACTTTCATTTGTCAGCATTCCAACAAGATATTAAAAAATACCTTCCACTATTCTTGCGCTTCTTGCCTGCACTCATGATGGAAGGATAGAATATTTTAATGTAATAGGATTTTTCTCCAGTTGGCAGGAATAAATCTGCTGTTCCTGTTTTATTGGAAATCCCAGCTGAAAATAAAAATGGTGCAATTCAATCTCAGATTTAGCTGGTTACTTACTTTAAACCAAGTCCCTTGGGTACTGCAGTTGTCGGTGTTTGGGGTTTGCAGAAATGATGGGCACCAAGACAGAATTTAAAGGAACAGAACTAGGAGAGCAGAGATAGAATGGGAACAAGGTTCTTCTGCCTTGGTACTAGAATTAGGATCAGTAGGAAGGAAGATAGCAGCTTCTTTCATGCATCAGGATATGATGCCCTCTGTGCCTAACTCTTCCAACAGAAAGAAGCTAGATGCTGTCATTAGAGGTAAGGGCCATCTCCGCTCCATCCCTGAGGCCACTCTAGAGGATTGGCTTGTACATAGATAGACCTGCTGTGCTTGAATGGGTTGGATCTTCCTGCTGGTGAGGGTGAATCTGGGCATGTTTTTGGCATCCCTTGATATGGGTGTGTTCTGTTTTGTTTTCTGTTTTTTAGGCTGAAGGGGCCGGTGCCACCGGAAGGAGGAACACAGCTGGCAGGTATGTGCCTTCTGAATTCAATTCTGCAGGCATTTATTTAAAAATTTTTTTCCAGTTACAATTAAAAACAATTTTTGACATTAAAAAAATTTTTTTTGAGTTCCAAATTCTCTCCCTCCCTCCTTTTCCCTCTCCCTGATATGGAAAGCAATTTGATATAGAGTTATACATGTGCAGTCATGCAAAACATATTTCCATATTAATCATGTTGTGAAAGAAAATGCAAACCAGAAAGAAACCAAGAAAAAATAAAGTAAAAAATAGTATGTTTTGATCTACATTCAGATTCTATTAGTTCTTTCCTTGGAGATGGATAGCATTTTTCAACATAAGTCCATTGGAATTGCCAGTCATTCTCAGTTGATCATCAGACAATGTTGCTGTTACTGTGTACAATGTTCTCCCATTTCTGCTTACTTCACTCAGCATCAGTTCATACATGTCTTCTCAGGTTTTTCTGAAGTCTGCTTGCTCATCATTTCTTATAGCACAGTAGTATTCCACCACAGTCATATACCACAATTTGTTCAGCCATTCTCCAGCTAATGGGCATCCCCTCATTTTCCAGTTCTTTGCCACCACAGAAAGAAAGAACTGCTGGAAATATCTTTACATATAGATCCTTTTCCTTTTTAAAAAACATTTTATTTTTGTTAATCTCTTTGGGATACAGACCTAGTAGTGATATTGTAGCAGGCATCCATTATGCTCCTACTGTATACAAAACACTAGGTTAGGCCTTAAGGATCGAAAGACCAGGGGAAAAAAATGGTCTCTCCCCTCAAGGATTTTACATTCTGCTGAGATTGGGGGGTGGAGTAGAGTATGACTACAAGCTGTGTACAGAAAAGGAAACACAAGGCAATTTGAGAAGTAAAAGAGTACTTGCTAGCCAGGGGATGCCCACCACTAACCAGGGGATCTAGAAGGGCCCCTTGTAGGAGTCACTGCTTTTCTGCACCTTCCCCTCCGCTGCCCTGGCCTGAATGAAGCATGACACTAAAAAAGTCAGGATCACAAATGAGATCTAGACACATCTATACGAAGGAGAACTTCAGTTCTCAGGCACAAAGCTCCCAGACTCAGAGCCATCCTTTTTACAACTATGCATGTGTTGTTAGGCCCTGGGAAGACTTGTCCTCCTAACCTTTGGTGGTCTTGTATGAGAGTAGTGCCTCTGTCCCAGACGTGGGGACTTCATTTGCTGAAGAGAAAGGAGAAACCACATGGAGAAGTGATGCAGTTGCTCTTTTTTGCTTTCTTGTTCAAAATTTTAACTTCAACTCAAGTCTAATCCATTTTTCAGCCTTCTACACTCTCACTTTCTACACTCTCACTTTAGAAAAGGAGCTCATTTAGTCACATTTTATATTTCCCAAGCTCTTTTGAAACAGAATAGAGGTAAGATAAGGGTTCTTAACCTGGTCTGTGGCATCCACCCCCTTTTGCAGTCTGGAGAAGTTTATTCTCAGAATAACATTTTTAAATGCATAAAATACATAGGATGAGAAAGGTAATCAGTTGTATTGAAATACAGTTATAAAATTTTTTTAAAGTTCACTGACCACAGTTTAATAACCTCCATACTAAAATCTCATCCCTGTCCCATGTTTGAGTTTGTAGAAGAAAGAAGAAAGACAACCTCAGTCACACACTGTCACAACATTGCTTCGTTCTCTCCTTTATCAGGCTAAGAAAATGGAACGAGCAGGAATCCAGCAGCCTAACCCAAAGTACCCCTGAGAAGACATGAGGAACCTTTTGAACTAGAACAGACTTACACCTGGGGCCAGAACCAAACTTACCACTCTTCTTCCTCCATCTTCCTTCTGGTCTCCTTTGCCATGTTCCTTCCCTCATCTTCCTTTAGACCTCCTTTGTCTTGTCTTCTCCTCCAAGGAAGATTGAATTGGTGTTTGAAATGTCATCACTTTTTTTTTCTTTTTTGGTTAATCTGTGGGAAATTTGTCCACATCTTGGGAGCCAGGGGGAAGCTGAGGTGGGTGAGGATGTCTGAGGAGGAACTTGGAAAGCTTTTTTCTCACTCTGGGCTGGCCTTCTGTGGAGAGTGACCCGGTGGGTATCATTCATGCCCTAATTGATGGAGCAGAGGGAGAAGATCCAGTGTGCTTAGAGTCAAGACATCTTGGTTGCATTCCATCTGGATTTTGACCAAGTCTGACCCTCAGTTTCCTTATTTCTAAAATGTGGCTAACCTCACTTTGTTCTATTGTGTATTAAGGATTGCTTGAGATAATTGGTCACTGGGCTGCAGAGATTTAAGGCAGTTATTCTGAGGGCATGGTGTAGGGTTGGAGTGGTGGTGGGAAAGGAGTCTGCTTCCTTGGGAGAGAGGGAAATTTAGGGGGGAGGTATTGCTTCAGGAGATGGTGAGGATCAGGGAGAGAAGTTACAACATGAAGGGGACTGAAAGAGGATGGGGGAAATGGGAATGGAAGTAAATACATTCTGTGGTATGGGGAAACTCATCTTTTTCCATGACTAACATTTTAATACTCAGATACTAGCTCTTGAATGACCCACCTGCCATCCTTTAACATTCTGATTTCTGCATTCAAATACCCTATTTTAACTCCATGGGGTGCACAGTACCTTTGAGTTTCCTGGTCAGTGGTGATCCTAAAAATGACCCCAGGATCGTGTGAACATGTATGCCAAGGTGACTGCACTGTTGGGTGATGTTTTCATGAGATTCTTGAGAGTTTCTGAAGCAAGGGTGAAAGAAATGTCTGCTATGATTAAGTAAAAAACTTTTATTAAGTGTCTGGGAAGTATTGAGGGGTACCAAGAGGCATGATCCATTCAGAACATTTATTAAGTGCATGTTCTTTGTAAGGAACTGTGTTAGGCACTGGGAATACAAAGATGAAAAATAAAACGCTTTTTGCCTTCAAAAAGCTTATGGTCCGTTTTGCATGGATGTTGTGGTGAAAAGTAATGTTATATCCTTTGAAACCCCTATGATGGTGTTACAGTGTAGAAACACATGAGGGCACTTTAAGCAAATAACATCCTATTTAGCATGATAAATCACTTGTCTGTGACATTTTAGTGGGGGTGGGGAGGGGAAAAGTACAGTTTTTTGTTATTGACATTGTTTTAGAAGTAGTGAATTCTGACTTGTGTGCTTTATACCTTGGCCCCCGAATTTAGTCAAGACCTATCAGATATCCGGAAGGATGATGGATAGAGCATTTATTGAACATTAATTATATTCCAGACAAGTGCTAAACAAGTATAGATGGTCCTGGCCTCAGAGTGCTTATATTCTAATGAAGGAACAAGGGCAGGTATGGATGCAGGACAGCATGGTATGGGGATAGCTGGAGAAAGACCTGAAGGCTTGGTTCAGAGCACGATAAAGTGTCAGCCATGGGATCCAGGGGGTGGAATCCAGATTACTGACAGAGGGGTAGGAAGTGGGGGAAAAACATGGAGGTGGTGGTCTGAGTAGAGAAGACATATGAGAGTATAGGATGTAAAATATTAGGGTGGGAGAGATTTGAGAGGGACCTCAGAATCCCACTCCTGTCATGTTATGGTGTCAGGAAACTCAGGCCCAGAAGAAGGTGAAAAAGAGGTCTGGGCTCTGGTCCTGTCACTCACTGGCTACATGACAGACTGCTTCACCTTTGTCCAAGTTTTTTCCTTTTGGCCTGGAGTGTGCACTTGTTTGATCTTTCCCTGAAAGACCTCTGGCCAGAGACCAAAACCAACAGCACAGACTACTTAGGCATGAGAAGACAGGAGGGATTTGGTGTTTCTGATCCTAGGAAACAGCTTAATGCGGTTTTATTTTACTCCCTTGTAACCGAAATGGGGCCAGTTTTATAAGTCCAGCATTATAGGCACTTTGGGTTAACACAGAACCAGTGTAAAAGCTACAAATTATATAAGTGCACATATAGCCAAACTTTGCTCATTCACATACATTGAGGGAAAGCCTGTCTGAATTAGCAGCAGACCTGAGTTTTAGAAGGTTGCAAAATTGGCATTTTCCTGTTTGTTTTTTTATGTATATGTAGTAATATGAACTAATTAGGCTAGCACAGATTTACCACTTGCATATTTTTGCACCTTGAAAAAAATATGCACAGCTTTTAATATGTTCGTCCTTCTTTCTTGTGGTCTATTTTGCATTTTCATTTTGTATTTCCCTCTCTTCCAGACTCCTTCCCCACCACCATTCTGACCCTACGCCTTCCCTCAGAATAATTGCAAAAAAATATAGAAATATTAACATATAAATTATTGATTAATTATTAATATATAAATATAGAATATATAAATATATTTCTACAGCCCTGTGACCTATTATCTCGAGTGATCCTTAACACACAATGAAATAGGTAGCCAAAGTAAGATTATCTCCATTTTAGAAATAAGCAAACCGAGATTCACACTTGAATATTCAGACTTGGTCAATTTCCATTGTAACTTGTGTTACCTCAGTTTCCCCATCTGTAAAAAACTGGTATAACCACACTTACCTTGCTTACCTCACAGGGTGGTTGAGATGATCAAAGGTAAGAATGTATTTGGAAATGCTTTGTAGACTCTAAGGCGCTATACCAATGGAAGGCATCATTATTATTGCTACCAAGCGTAATTCCTGCCAGGTCTCCTTTATTAAAGAGAGACAAGGACCCTTTGTGTTTATCACATTGATTTATAACAAGCATTAAGTGTTCTTGATATGCCTATCATTGTGCTCGGTACTGTGAAGCAGACATATGGGACGTGATCTTCATTTGTGGGCAGATTAGACATTGCTGTAAGTACCTGTGTGAGTTGGGGCAAGTGCCCCAGTCTTCAGAGGCCTCAGGCCTCTGTCAGATGAGGGATTAGACTAGATGGCTCTTTGAAGGCCTGTGCCAGCTCTCTCCAGAGGTCTTTTGTTTTAGAAGTGTGTTGAAAGCAATCTGATAGCTTCAGGACATGGAATACTCTTCTTGCCTTCTTCTTCTATACTATTCCTTTGCATAGTAAACCATGTTTTCACAGATAATACCCAGGGATACTTCAGGATAGTCATTATCAGAAATGTCTTAAATTATGAATTAGCATGGTGCTAATTAATGAGTTTCTACTGTAAGTGATTTAGGCTTCTTGGCTAAGATTGTAGATTTTCTTCAAGCCAGAAGGTGCCTCCTAGTTTGAGATACTTACTTGTAATCGAAGTACGCATTGATCTCTGGGTGTGTGCATGGGTGAATGTAACATGGTTAATGTGAAAAAATGGTAGTCTGATGGTCCATCTTTAAAACAAACAAAAAACCCCATAGAGTTTACTCCTCAACAGGATTTAAGAAAGGTATCTTGTCATGCCTTTGAAGTGCTTTTAATTCCCCATGTATAATTATTTATTGGTGACCACAGTACAGATTTATGTTTGTTTTTTAAAGAGCTAACATCCAAGTCTCTGAGTAATGTTAATATTAGGCTGCCAAAATTGGATTCTCCCATATACAACACATACACACATTCTCACACACACACACACACACACACACACACACACACACACACACACACTCACACTCACACACTATGCTTGTATGTGGCAGCACACACAACTAAAGCAACCCCAATTTGCAGGTTCCCAGGGGTTCTGAGAAATCATCCAGAGATTTTAAAAATCAGTGATCCTTCCGGAAATGTAATGCACCAGATTATGCAAACCTAAGAGTTGAAAAACATGTTGGAAGTCATTTCTTTCCTTCTTTTCATTCAACTTACTAATGTTTTTTCTGCTGAGATTTTGGGTATTTCTACTTCAGGAGGTTGTACCCCAGTGTAGTCATTCAGGAAGAAATGTGCAGACATGAATTTGGAAATACAGTGAGTCTGGTAGATGTGTTGAAGCTGACTTGACAGGCTGGTGAAATTTTGTTTGAGGTCTAAAGAATCTTCCATTTGTGTAAATGTAATCCAAAAAATAACCCCTACTACTTTAGGATGCATTCATGTGCATACCTGTGTGTATATCAGGGATAGGTCAGTAACCAGTAGAGGAGTGTGGAAACTGCCAAACCATATCATCTGTGATCCCACACATGCCACCATCAGGTTCTTCATCTTGTGATTTCATAGCCCTCCTTGTCCTACTACTTGGTCCCTCTCAGTTGGTCCCGGTTCTCTATACGGAGTGGCTTAGATCTGGACCATGTGTTAATGGGTCTGTAGCTAGGGCTCAGAGGGACAGTGTAGAAGAGTAGACTGATCAGTGTTGAGATCAGTAGGGTTTCTTATTTTGTGAATGTAAGGCAAGAGTTCTCATTTTTTAAAATATGTTTTTATTGTTAACTATTTTCCAATTTCATTAAAAAAATTTTAACATTCATTTTTAAAAATCTTGAGTTGTACATTCTCTCCCTTCCTCCTACCCCTTCAGAAGGCAAGCAGTATGATATTGATTTTACGTGTGAAGTGATGCAAAACACTTTCATAAGAGCTATATTGCAAAAGAAAAGACAGAAAAAAATAAGAAACACAAAGAAAGTGAAGGAAGAATGCTTCAGTTTGCACTCAGTTCCTCAGTTTTCTCTGGGGATATGGATAGCCTTTTTTATCATGGCTCCTTTGGAACTGTCTTGACTCATTGTATTAATTGGAGTAGCTAAGTCTTTCACAATTGATTATCATTACAAGATTGCTATTACTATGTGTAGTGTCCGCCTGGTTCTGCTTACTTCATTTTGCACTCGTTCATATAAGACTTACCAGGTTTTTCTGAAACCATCCTGCTCTTCATTTCTTATAGCACAATAATATTCCGTCACAATAATTTACCACCCTTTGTTCAACTATTCTCCAATTGATGGGCATCCCCTCGATTTCCAATTCTTTGCCACCACAAAAAGAGCTGCTATAAATATTTTTGTACAAATAGATTCTTTTCCCTTTTCTTTGATCTCTTTGAGATACGGACCTTGTAGTGGTAATGCCCTTTGGGCATAGTTCCAAATTGTTCTCCAGAATGGTTGGACTGATTTACAGCTTTACCAATAGTGCATCAGTGTCCCTATTTTTCCACATCCCCTCCAGCCTTTGTCATGTTCTATTTCTTTTATGTTAGCCAATCCAATGTGTGTGAAGTGGTATCTTAGAGTTGTTTTAATTTGCATTTCTCTAATCAGTAATGATTTAGAGCATTTTTTTCACGTGACTATCGATAGCTTTGATTTCTTCTTCTAAAAACTAAGGCAGGAGTTCTTAACCATTTTTGTGTTTCTTGGACCCCTTGGGCAGTCTGGTAAAACCTATGGATCCCTTCTCAGAATAACGTTTTTAAATGTGTAAAATAAAATACATGCTATTATGGAAGAAATCAATTATGTTGAAATACAACCTTGAAAATATTTTTAAAAGAAACAAACCCACAGTACTCGGGTTAAAAACCCCTGATTTAAGGGAAGGCTGCATGATATAAGTCAAGATGCCTAAGGGAGCAGAGAGGAAGACAGGGGCAGCAATAAAAGGGAATAGCATGCCCATCCCCTAAGCAAGAACATCAGCTGACGTCTCTAAAATGAGGATCGTGTATTCTCCCCCAATTGCAGCATGGACCTCTGAACACCTCCAGAGCAACATGAGAAAGGAAGGAAAGGGACACAACCAGAGATGTTATCTAAGACTCTCAAGCATCATATTCTTTAGGCTAATCCAAGACAGTCTTGAAACAAGCTGCACCCAGGACTTAGATGAGCTCTCACCAGTTTGATGGGTGGGACACATCCATGTCTATCTTCACTCCATGCATGGGAGTAGCTTGGGGATCAGGACAGCTCTGGGCGACTGAAGAAGTCCGGGTGCTTCCTAAGGAGATGCGGGATCTCCTTTGTCTGATTGCTTTCCCACCACTGAGGTTGAGGGAGAGACTCCACTTAGCTGAGGAAAATGGAAGCTTCTTCCCTGGAAGTTAACTGGTATAGGAGATTCCAGCTGTAGATAGTAGGGGAAGGAGGTGTACCAGAAAAAGAAAGGACAGGAAGGAAAGGGCTACCAGGTAGGTGAGGATGTAACCTGGGCAGAGACAGCCTGATGGAAGAGAAAGACTAGGCCTTCCACAAGCAGGTTTCTCTGGACCATGACATGGGTTTTGTAGAGCCTGGAGTCCGAGACGCAGGTATGGGAGGTCCAGGATTTGGTCAAGACAGAGGAGAGGGGATAGAATCAGCAAACAAGCATTTATTGGGTAGAAGTCACTAGTGCTAGGCAATGTTGGAAATTATCCTCGTTGAATAAGATAGATTTTTTTGGATTTAGGATTTTGCTAGAGAAGACTGGATAGGTGTTAAAAGATAACAGTGTAAGGTAGTGTATATGCTAGGTTCTTTATGAATAGTAGAAGCTATAAGTGCTATAGGAGTTTCAAAGAAGGAAAGCTTGTGACATAGAGTAATCATGGAAGACTTCTCAGAGGAGATGAGACTTAAGCTGGGCTTTAAAGGAGGAACAGGATTTATATAGGAAGAGAAGGGCATTCCAGGCAGGTGAGAACGAATATGCAACGTCCCAGGGTCAGGGAGATATGTAGAATGTTTGGGCATTGTGTATACCATTTTATTTAGAGGGAGAAGGGAACGGAATAAGCATTTATATGGTGCCTACTGTGTACCCACACTTTGATAAATGTTATCTCATTTGATCAACTCTGAGAGGTAGGTGCTGTAATACCAATTTTACAGTTGAAAAAACTGAAGCCAACAGAGGTTAAGTGACTTGGCTAGGGCTACACAGGTATCTAATGTCTAAGGGTGAATTTAAATTCAGGGCTTCCTGACTCCAGGCCTAGCCCTCTATGTACTGCTCCACCAGTTGGTACTAGAGAGAAATATTCACAAAGGGACTGGGAGATGTTAGGTCAAGTCTAAGCTCTGAGAATACAAAGAAAGGCCAAAATAAGATAGCTTCACCCCTCAAGAACTAATGGGGGAGGACAACACACCAGAAGGAGCTGAAACCCAAGCGAGATGGTGAACCTCGGAGAGTGAAGTATAGCACATCAGGGCCCTTCCCCAAAATGGAGGTCAAGTAAGGAAATCCCCAATGGGAAAACAGGGCTTCAGGGGCAGAGGAAGAAGGCAACTGAAGTATGGTGATGGAGTTTGGAGGGTGAAGCATAGGGGGTCTGGGCCCTTCCCCCTATCTCACCAGTGGAAGATAAGATTATTGCATAATTGTAGAGGCCTCCAAGTCAAGTAGTTTAGACTTTATTTTGTAGTCAGCGGTGAGTCATTAAAGGTTTTCATGTCTTGGAAGAAAATGGTTAGATTGAGGTTTTAGGAATATTAATCCTGCAGTTTGCATAGCACAGATGAGATTTGGGAGATACTGGATACAAGGACACATCTAAGAACCTATTCCAGTCGTCCAGCTCTGACTGGTTGATAGACAAAAAGGATGGGGATTGATGGGTTTGGGTGTCTGTGGGGAGCTGAAAGGAGACTTCCCAGGCCTAGGAAGAAGGCTTTGGGAGAAGGGAGCTGGAAAGCTTTAGCTCTTACTCTACTAAGAAGGAAGGAATAGAAAAAGGGGGCTGGGTTCTTAGGGTAGGAAGGTGGAATACAAAAGGGAGGGGTTACTCAATTCACAACTTTTTTAGAAGGGCATGTAAGGATATGTAAGAAGAACATACTTTTCTGTCACTGACTTTACTTAGCCAAGGACCTTGGCCTGGAATAACAACCCATTGTGGTTAAAATGTTTGTCTCTCAGGACAGACATGGAACTATGTTGGGATGACAGAGTCTCTAAAAGACCATGCTCACATCTTCAGGAGGCTGGTAGGGATGGCTGGCCTGTGATAGAGTGTCCAGCCAAAGGAGTGCTGCACATCAGGAACTGATCAGGTTGATGCTTGTGTTTCCAGGTCCTGTATCAGTGAGGGGCAGCCTGGGTGCCTGAGAAACGCTCTGGGCCAGTAGTCTGCTGACTAAGGATGTGATTCTGGGAAAATCCCTTCCCTCTTCCCCAGCTTCAGTTTCCTTATCTTTAAAATGAGAGGGTTGATGTCTAGGCCCTTCCAGTATGAAAACAAACAAACAAACAAACAAACAAACAAACAAACAAAAACCCTTCAAAAGTCCAGAGCTCTATAATTGTATGAGAGCTCAGTGATTAATTTTATTTTGTTTATTTGTTTGCTAAATGAATTTTTGTAGAAAAAGTTCATTGACTTAGATTGTAGAGCTGGAAGAGGCCACCTGGTCCAACCCTTTCATTTTACAGATGAAGAAACTAAGGCCCATGGGGTTCAAAGCAAGTTGTACAAGCTCATAGATAAATGGAAGAGGCAGGATTTGATCCCAGATTGTCTGACTCAAAGTCAATGTTCTTCACACTGTGCCTTGCTTTCTTTCCCGAGTGTAGAGCTCTCTGATTTTATGGGTGTTCCGTGAATTTCTGCAAGCAAGGTATGATGAGATTGTATCTTCAGAGAGCCATGTGTGTTGTGTTACTGACTGGGTGGAACTGCAGCATTGCCAGAGAGTGGAAAAACTACACATTTCTTGGAACAACGCGCCCGTTAAGTGTAGCTTGTAGTTAAGGACACTGGGCTGTCTCTCACGTGCCAAGACAGCTGGAATTGAAGTTTACAGTGTTTCACAGAAAGCTCTCACTGGCCAAATTTTGGAGTTTATCCATCAAGGGGCTGCCTGCAGAAACTGCCTTTCATTATTTATGAAATTAACTAGGAGATTAACTCATAATGACTAAATCTCAACTTCCCCTTCTCCTCTTGTAATATTACATTGCATTGTGGCTGACTGACATTGTACATGGAAGACAATTAAGTGTATAAGAATTATTTCAGACTAATGATGTATTTATACACTAGGTTATTTTGAATTTCTGAACTGTTAGAGTTGTTTAATAGGTTAATAGTTTTAATCCATTAATCTAATCTTTTCTACTTGACTGTTTATTAAAATATCTCAGTGATATATGACAGGAATGAAAAAGGCAGATGATTTAGAGGGTTGTTAAGGAATGGGTTGCATCATGAAGAAAGGAGAAAGGGGGGGAATTGTAAGGGGAGAGACCATTTATGGTGGTGGAGTTTGTGGTGGCCTGTGAGGTGTGTTTGGTTGTACCCAGGTGATAGTAACAGAAGTAACACTCCTCGAATTACCATTCTTGTCATAATAGCTAAAAGCAAGCTGTAATACTTTTTTAAAAAAGTATTTTCAGTGTCACCCACTTAGTCTGAAACTCAGGCAGCCTCAGCACCCTGGAACCTGGCTGTTGAGCTAGAAGCTGTGAAAACAGCTTCCAAGAGGTAAATAGTTGTCACAGAGCTCATGTGTTTCCATTTGTAGGTGAGGGGGAACAGCCCTCGGGTCTTTTTACAGACTTCTTTATGTAAAATATTGGCTCAGGAAACACAAAGATGATAATGAAAATTGAGACTGGGAGGATATAATATATACACATTAAGTAAATTTAATATATTTTGGGATGGGGTAGGAGAATCTAACAAATAGGAAAATCAAGAAAGGCCTCTTTAGAAGGTGGCATTTGAGCTGAGCCTTGAAGGAAGATATAGATTCAAAGTAGAGCTGAATAGGTAGAGCATTCCAGGCATATGAGTGATGGCCTATGCAAAGCCTTGGAGGTAGCATAGGGAATGTTTCTCAATGAGAACAACAAAGCAAATTTGTCTGGAATATGGCATGTTTGGGGGGCGGGGAGGAAGTAGTGTGAATTATGTCTGGAAAGATAGATTGGAGCAAAATTGTGAAAGGCTTTAAATGGCAGAGGAGTTTGTAAATACTAGAGAATGTAGGGATGCATTGAAGCTTTTAGATGGGGGACATGATGCGATCAAACCTGTGCTTTAGGAATATTAATTTGGCAGCTTTGTGGAGAATAGATTAAAAGTGGGAATGAACAGAGCTAGGGAGACCAGGTAGAAGGCTGTTGCAGTTTATCTATGTGTGAGGGTCTGAACTATAATGTTACCCATGAGAATGAAGAGAAGGGAATGGTTGGATAGATGTTGTGGAAGCAGAATTGACCAACTGATCGGATCTGGGGATTAAGGCAGAAGGAAGAATTGAGGATGACACTGAGGTTTTGAATCTGCATGATCAGAAGGATGGTGGTGCTCTTGGCAGAAACAGGGAAGTTAGGAAGATGGGTTTGTGGGGGGAAAATATTGATTTTTGTTTGGACATGTTGAGTTTGAGAGGTCCAGAAGTCATCCAGGTGGAGATGTGTCCAGCAGGTAGTTTGTGATGTGAGACTGATGTTGGAGGGGTGAGGGCTAGATTTACGATTGTTGGAGTCATCTAAATAGAGATGATAAGTGAATCCATGGGAACTGAAGATATTGCTGATAGAAGTGTGTGGAGAGAGAAGGAAGCCCAGGACAGAGCCCTGGGATGGAGGTATAAATGCAAGCACATGTACATAATATACACATATGCATATATTCATACATACAAACACATGTACACACTCTTGATGAGATGAATGAGCAGTCAAGACAGGAGAGAAACAAATCCCTGAAAGAGAAAGGCGGGCAACAATGTTAGACACTACGAAGAGGTCAAAGATTGGGACTAAGGAAAGGTCGTAGAGTTTTTATAATTCCCAGAATTGTTGATCCAAGTAGATATCCAATCCATTGATTGAGGAACTGGTAAACAATTTACAGTCTACAAATATAATGGAATATTACTGTGCCATTATGAAAAAGATCAACATGAAGAATAAGAAACACAAGAGTGATGTGAACTGATGGAAATTGAAGTAGACAGAACCAGGAAAATAATTTACATAATGATCGTAACAATGTAAATAAAAAGAATTAAAAAAGAAACTATTCGTTTTAATTATACTGTTACCAAGTTGACCTTAAAGAAGAGATGAGAAAATGCACCTTAGCCCTTCATTAGGAGGCAGAACACAGCACACACACATCTGGTCAGCTTTGGTTAGTGCTTTGCCTCCCTTTCTTCTCTTCCTTTCATATTCTTTGTTGTAAGGGAAGGCTCTCTGGGTAGGGAAGAGGGGGAGTATATATTTGGAAACAGAACCAGTGTAAAAACAAAAGATAGTAATAATAATTTTTTTGCTTTTTTAATTTTTTTTGGAGAGAGGAAGGCAGGGCTATTGGGGTTAAGTGACTTGCCCAACGTCACACAGCTAGTAAGTGTTAAGTGTCTGAAGTCGAATTTGAACTCAGGTCCTCCTGACTCTGGGGCTTGATTCACTGTGCCACCTAGCTGCCCCAGTAATAATTTTTTAAAGAGGTTGCTGGTGACCTTGGAGAAAAGTTGAGTGTGCTAAGATTGGAAGCTGGATTACAAGGGTTTAAAAACGGAGGAGGGAGATGAAGAAGTAAAGGCAAGGAGTATCAGATATGGCAGCAGATCATAAGCAGTCGAGACAGTGATAAGACCAAAGAAACCTAAGTACTACCACTAGAAATGCATAATAGAAATGTAATTTGGGGATATTTAGTGCAGGGACAGATAGGCATCTTCATAGATCTTGAGAAGGTATATCTCTATTGACTATAACATTTAGAAGAACACTTAGGAGGTTTTGAAGTCCAGGCTTATTTTACTGATAAAGAAACTGAGGCCCCCCAAAAGGGGAATGACTTTTTCCAAGGTCAGGAAGGTAGGAAATAGCAGAACAAAGAATTCATTCATAAGAATGTCCCTGAGTTTTCTTTGTTTCTCTCTCTCTCTCTCTCTCTCTCTCTCTCTCTCTCTCTTTCTCTCTTTCTCTCTCCCCCTCTCTCTGTCTCTCTGTCTCTGTCTGTCTGTCTCTCTCTCTCTCTGTCTCTCTGTCTTGGCAGTCAGGGGTAAGTGACTTGCCTAGGGACACAAAAGCTATAAGTGTCTGAAGCTGAATTTGAACTCAGGTCCTCCTGATTCCAGGGCAAGTGCTCTATTCCTAGTGCCACTGGGCTGTCCCTGATGCAGAGTTTTCAAGAAAAACATACTGTGTTCGAAAGCCAGGAAGGGTGATGCATCCTACAAATAAGAACATGGATACAGTGTATAGAATACCTGCACAATGTGTGCTATCGGTATCTGTATTTTATATGTACGTGTGCATTGTATATACACACACACACATCATCTTTCCTTGTTTTGGGGTGCAGAATACTTTCCTTGGAAGTAATGTGTGTATGTATGTATGTATGTGTGTGTGTATGTATGTGTATGTAAATCCATGTGTGTATTCATATGTGCTTGTTTACATAGAGATGTAAATACAATAGACCCTCTCTACACATACACAATACTTTTTTTGGTGGGAGGGGGACAGCTTATGCCTATGATTACACTGGAGAACACTCCTAATAAAGAAACTTTCTCTATATGGCAACTGTGTGTCTTAGAGCAAAAAAGTTCTTAATATGGGATTCATGAACTTTAAAAAAATGTCAGGGACTCTATTTCAACATAACCACTTGCCTTTATAATCCTATGTACTTTATTCACTTACAAACATTATTCTGGGAAGGGATCCCTAGATTTCATCAGACTGCCAAAGGAGTCCAAGACACAAATCTAGTGAAAAAGTCTTGTTTTAGAGAGTTGCCTGGGGGGCATTGAGAGTTTAAGTGACTTACTCAGGGTCACATAGACAGCCTGTGGTCAGATTCCTGGTTTGAACCCAGGTCTTGATGATTCTGAGGTCAGTCCTCTATATAGGATACAAAGCTGTCTTTCTAATCATTCAAATTAAATTTTGAAGAAGTTTGAGCACTTAAGGGTCTAATAAGCTTAAATTAGAGGGGAAATTCACTTAAGAGAAATAAATTGATGGCAGCGGCAAATACTTATATCAAGTACCTACGATGCACATTGTGCCAGGTAAAAGTGGTGCATGTTGAGGGTTTGTTTCCCCCAAAAGAAACAGAAACCATATACTGTGCCTTTTTGTGGTAATGCAGGCCGCACCTCAGACATTCACAAAGGTTTTTGCGGTTGGGGTATTTGTTTCATATGGCAGCGGAGAATGATTATCCCAGGGGAAAGAGGTAGAATCTAACTGCTTGCTAGAAAAGACTTCACCTGTATTGACTGTAGCAGACCTTTCACAGAGGAGGTTTTGTAAGCTAATTTTCAAAAGAAGACAAGTCCATTTAATTCTGTTCAATTCAACAAATGTGCGTTATGACTATGTGCGACTGTTACTATTGTTACATCCTACTATGTGGGAATGACTGTTCTGGACTCTGGGGATACAGAGATACAGTAGTGAATAGGACCCTGGCTTTTGAGAATCTTTCAGTCTAATGTAGTAACAAACAACTGTTATGGGAATCTGAAGATCTTCCCTGCCCCTAGGCCCTTTGTTAAAGTGGCTACGTGACCCTGAGGACCCTTGGATATTTGAAAGTATACTCTGTTCCCTAATAGGCTGAATGTGGTCATGTGGAGCCTGTG
>CM053581.1:229999308-230082403 GCA_028627135.1 Pseudochirops cupreus
CAGGGATAACCGTGCTACAGAAGGACCATGCCACGAAAACCTCAATTGGGGAACAATCACTTTTGGTCGAGGAGTTAGGCTTCATGAAGGAGGTGATCTTTGTGTCAAAACTTGAAGAAAAGGAGGTGGGGGTTTGAGGGAGTTCTGTTGTCTACAAATGGGGGATGGTTGGCACTGAGATAAGAGAAGTAAAGACAAGAATGGACAGAAAGCGGCCTAATCTGACTGGGAAACAGAGCACTTCAAGGGAAATGTTTTTTTTAGATACAGCTGGAGAGATAGTTTAGAGGCACATTGTAGAGGGCCTTGAATGTCAGAGTCAGGAGTTTATCCTTGCAATAGTCCTGGAGAGGCTTTTTGAGTGGATGAGAGATATATTTATAGTGAAGCCTTAAGGGAGATCGGTTGGGCAGTGCAAAGAAGGATATATTGGAGAGGATATAGACTGGAGACAGGAAGACCATTTAGGAAGCTGTTATAGAGATTAAGTAGAATAGTGTCTCACCTAGAAAGGGAGGGCCAGTCTGAATTTGAATTATGAATAATATTTGGTTATAAATCCAATTTTATTATGATTGAGAATGGTCATAACTTAAACTAATGGTCAAGACAGGGTTGCTGATTCGTAGTAATGGCGACCTGTTTTAATAAATTGATTAAAATAATTTGTAATTAGTACATTGTTGGCATAAATAAGCTCTATTGAAACATTTGAAAATGTTTATTCTCTGTAGTAGGTTAAACAGCTCTTCTGCACTCCTGCATGCTCTGGCAGCTTGGATAGCATGTTTTCATAAGATATGGCCTGGCCCTGTGATTTCATTGGTGTAGGGAACTCTCAGGTGTATGAACTCTCTCTACCAATACGGTCAGCATCTTCTCTGAATCTTAGAGCTTTAATGAGTACCCTTGCCCAGAGTCACATGGCTAATATGTGTCAGAGGCAGTCCTGGGACGCAGATCTTTCTGACTCCAGGCCTAGGTCCAAGTCCACACCTCCTCTGCATAGTGGAATGAACATGTCTAGAACCTCTGGTGGCCACCTTTTCAGTGGAGCAGATGTCCTGTTTCTCAATGCCTGAAAACTCTTTGGTGTCCTTAGGGACTAGGAGATAGAGGCCTGGGCGCTGTGATGCTTGGTTCAGAATGGGTGGCAGAAATGGCATTGGATGCTAAGCCCCAAATCTCTCTCAGAGTCAATTCATAGACAACAGGGCATTATCTAAACGTTGGATGTTTAGACAGCTAGATGGCACAGTAAAGCCCTGGACCTGGAGTTAGGAAGACCTGAATTCAGATCCTGTCTCAGATAATCGCTAATTGGTGATTGGCTAAGTAACTTAACCTCTATTTGCCTAGGAGACACCTAGGTGGCTCAGTGGATAGAGTGCTAGACCTGGAGTCAAGAAGACTTGAGTTCAAATCTGGGCTCAGATGCTTACTCGTTGTGTGACCCTAGGCAAGTCACTTAACTGCTGCCTGCCTCAGTTCCTTCATCTGTAAAATGAAGATAATAAAAGTGTCTACCTCTTAGGGTTGTTAAGGATAAGAGGAGATCTTTGTCAAGTGCTTAGCGCAGTACTTGGAACCGAGCAGGTGCTACACAAATGTTAGCTGTAATTATTACTTTATTAAGAGCCTCTGTTGACCTCAGTTTCCTTATCTGTAAAATGAGAATAATGATAGCACCTCTCTCAGGGGATCATTGTAAGCGTAAAGACTGACATATTTGTAAAGCACTTTGCAAACCCTAAATTGCTATTATTACATAAATTACTACTGCTACTGTTGCTGCTGCTACAACTACTGTTACTACTACTACTACTACTACTACCACCACTACTACGACTACTACTACTACTACTACTGCTACCACCACCACTCCTACCACTACCACCATCACCACCACCACTACCACTACCTTAGTTTCCTCATCTGCGAAATGGGCCAGAGAAGGGAATGGCAGACCACTCTAGCCTTCTAGACCACTCTTGCAAAGAAAAAACAAACCCCCCCAAACCCAAATGGGCCCATGAAGAGTTAGACACATGACTGAAAAACAACTGAACAACAACATTATTACTACTGTTACTGTTACTATTATTGTACTCAAACTCTGCCCAGTCAAGGTCAGAATATGCTTTGCTTTGTCCTGACAAGATAATTGAGGGGAAGAATGAGGAAGGTGGAGGGGAAAAGCCAACATATATGGGGAGGAAAGATTAAAAGAGACATTGAACCTTACTGAAAATGAGAAGATGATAGAGACCACAGAACCCACCTGTCCAAGGTGGCTTTTCTCAAACCCCTAATCTCACCGAAGCAAAGGGTCCAGTTCGGTGTGGACTCCCCTCCCCCTGCCCTTTTGTGCTTAACTTTCGATGTTCTAGCAGAGTGCAACTCAGGTTAAATATAAAATTCATAGCGTATATTGAGCAACTATTTTGTAGTTATCTATATATAAATCTATTTTACAGCGACACAAATAGAATAGATTATGGAATGTCAGCGTGTAGATAGATTCAGAGTGCTTTTTCACTAATATACCTAATGATTCGTGCTGAGAATACCCAAGTACTGTACTGTACATTTTAAATGGGTATAATTAAAATAATGAGCTCTATTTTAAAAGTGATATATGAAAAAAAATTTAAAAATGGAACTAGAAGTATCTGCACTACTAATTCAAAGTGATATAACTGCTTTGTGGTGCCTTTGTTGTTAGGATACCTAATTCAATGCAAAGATTGGGAGGAAAGCACCATTTGGGCTGTAAATTTAAAATGCAGAAGTCAAGAAATAGCTGCAATGGCGGGCCCTCCCTCCGCATGGGGAGGACTCAAGGGCATGACACTGAAGAGGATGACTAGTCGTGTGAGAATAGAACAGGTGCACCATGGAGGTGACAGGACGGTGGCCGCGGAGCCCGAGCACGGAAGCTGGGATGTGTCTGGCTCCTCCTTGGTGGTCTTTGTGTTGCCTGAGGGACTGGATGGGCTTGGCTGGGAGCAGCTGATGACGACCCTCTGGGGGGAGGGGGGGAAGGTTTGCACCAGACTAAGCAAAGGCTGCCAGATCAATGCAAAGGGGTAACAGTCAAAGTTTGAGTGAGTTTCCTTCTTTGTTCCCTCTCAGCCTGACTCTGTAGCCTCCAGAGTTTGACCCCATCGTCTCCTTTGCCCTGCTTCCCCTTCCCCCTATTAAGTATGCTTTTTGTGTACCTGCTGTCACCCCATCCTCAAACTATACCCGTGCTCACAGCAAAGGATCTAGATTGGTCATTTAAACCTTCATGGGAATTTAAATGAAGGTTTTCCCTTCTCCAGGCATTTTGGGCCTGATGTTTCTTTGCAGACTTAAAATTATTCTCCTGTTAAAGAGAAATTTAGCATCAGCTAAGAGGCAGGTGGTTCTTGGAAGGTGGGGAGGGGCAGGGGTCTTCTTGAGGGCTTCTGAAATAGGGTGCCTCGGAAGCAGCCCACTGTACCAGGCAGCTAGCTGGTGTAGGTCGAAGCACAGACTTGGCGTCAGGAGTCCTGGGTTTCTGGAATCTTATTAGCTTTGTGACCTGGAGCGAATAACTTAGCTTGCTTCCTCACTTGCAAAAGGTGATCTATCTCCTAGGGCTGTTGTGAGGATCAAAGATCGTACATGTAAAGAGCTCTCCAAACCTTCAGGGGCCGTATGAGTGTGTGCTCTTGTTTGTTATTGTCCTTGTCATCACTTAAAGGGAAAAGCCTGCCTTGGTTTCTTTCCTGCTTCCTCACTGGAACCTTCACTTAGCTTTGAGCCATGGATAGAGTGTTAATTTTGGAATCAGAAGGTCTGGGTTTAAATCCTGACTCTGCCCTCTTCTGCCTATTGGACCATGGGCATCAGACTCCTCGGGAGTCTGTAAAACTAGGGGGTTGGACTCAGGCATCCGTGAGGGCTTGTCCAGTTCCAAGTCTCTGCTCCTAAGTTGTCACTGTCACTTGGCCTCTGGCCCTCTTCCTACTGGCAGTGTATGTTGAATTTGACAAAGTTTCCACCTGCCTTAGAACCCCAGAGTCCTAAGAGAGCAGAGCCAGAAATGATGGCACACAGCCCTCTTATGTTATAGACAAAGGCATTGAGCAGAGAGTGAGAGCCTGGTGACTTTGTGTAGCTCTGGCTCACTTAAATCCAATTCACTCACTACTCATCACCCACCATGTTATTGGTCCTCTTCAGAAACGAAGGGAGAACAACAATGACCCACAAACCACCCCCACATACACATAAGACTGGGAGTGGGAAATCTAGTTAGGAGAGAAAAGATATAGCTACCTATCCACACACATATGCATACATATATACAAATATATCTATAAGACTATATAATATATAGAATATGTAAAATATATATAAATTTTGTTCAGTTGTTTTTTAGTTGTTTCCACCTCTTCTGTGACCCCATTTGGGTTTTTCTTGGCAAAGATACAGAGTAGTTATATGTGAATACACACACACACACACATATATACATTGTTTTGTATACATACATGTATGTAGGTATGTATATATGTATTGCGTACCTACATTATCTCCATACATATACACATATACACATGCACACACGTGTATATATAAGATATAATATATACAAATGAGTACATACACATATGTTTTATATATATATATACATACACATACAAACATACCCATTCGGGTTTCCCCCTTTTGGGTACATCTCCGTCTGTCTTAGAAAGCTTAAAAAACTGATACCCAGAAGTGAACACACTCCTCCTAATGTGATCTGACCAGGGCACAGTGGGACAGTCTACAATCTCCTGACCAGATTTCACACCAGCTTTGTTTTCCTTCTGTCTTTAATTTCCCCGAAAGCAGAACCAGCCTCCTGGCACTCTGCACCCTACCTACCCCTCCTCTGCGAAACTCATTTTTGTCTCTCAAGCCTTTGAGTCTGACCCCATCACCAAATTGCTTCTCTGTTGCTTGTCTGCAGGGTCTGTTGTGCTGCCAGCCTCTTACAGCTTCAGCCTCCACTCCCTTAGAAATAGCCACAACTCAATCTATGTCCTTATTACGCCCAATTAAGAGGGCTAATGATGCTAAAGCAAATATGTAAATTGTGAGTATATGAGTGAACTCACATTATACATTTAGAGACCTAAAATATGGAGTCCCCATGATTTAGTCATAGGATTGCAGAATTTGAGCTGTAGAAAGGATCCTTAAGATCATCAGTTAATGATGGTGTTTTTGACAGGTGATCATTTAACCTTGATATGAACCTTTTCAGACCTTTCACAAGGCCTGCCATTCCCTTGTTGGGCAAGTCCAAATGTTAGGAAGTTCTTCCTCATATTGAGCAGAAGTCTGCCTCCCTGTAACTTTCTCCCACTGATCACAGTTCTGCCCTCTGATCTCATGCAGAATGCTTCTGCAAATTAATTCCCCCCCTCCCATGCAGAAGCTTTTGGGGGTATTTGAACACAGTGATCATCTTCTTGCTCATTTTTCTTTTCTCTGAACTAAACCTCACTGTTCCTTCCATTGATTCTCATAGAACATGTTTGCATCCTTTTCCGTCTGGGTTTCACAATCTTTCTTTAAAAGCTTGAAAAACTGATACCCAGAAGTGAACATACTCCTCCTAATGTGATCTGACCAGGGCACAGTGGGACAATCTCCTCCTGTGATCTGGGCAGTGTTCCTTCTATTAAGACAATCTACAGTCACTTCTAGGAAATTTGACATAATCAGGACATTGTCATTTCCAAAGAGGGATGTAGTGAAGGGACTCTGTCTTCCATTCAGGCTCAGGGCTGGACCTCTGCCATGATAGTAGCAAACACCTCTGGCCGGCACATGCCTCTGTTCAATGACACTCAAAAGGTAGTAATAGAGACTTGCAGGTCATTCAAGGGGCAATGGAGAGTTGTTTGTGGTTGTGTGGAAGCAGAAGCAAGTTGCTAGCAAAGAATTGCATGGGAGAAGCAGTGCAAAAGATGTCTTAAGAGAGATGGGTGACCAAAAAAAAGGGTAGACCAGTGAATGAGGGATATCCAGTGAATAGCCTGTATGCTTCGTGGGTGTCCATGCAATGTGAGGAGGTGAAGAAGACCTCTTGTGTGTTGACTGGATGGGAACTGTGCTAGATGAGAAGGCCAGTTTGCCTCTGGAAATAGACCCCATACCATTGAGATCACAGATCCTTCCAAGTACCAAAGGAGGCTCCATTAACTTTTGTCATTCGCTTCTCATATTAAGCCTGTAGCTAACTAAATATCTCTAGATTTTTATCTCATGAAAAAGTAATTTTCTTGGTGAAGTAGTAGTGGTAATAGTAGTAAATAGTAGGTAGTAGTAGTAGTAGGCAGGTAGTGGTAGTAGTAATAGTGGTAGTAGTAGTTGTAGTAGTGGTAGTAGTAGTTATAGTAGTGGTAGTAGTAGTTGTAGTAGTGGTAGTAGTAGTTATAGTAGTGGTAGTAGTAGTTGTAGTAGTGGTAGTAATAATAAAATAGTTATCATTTGTATAGTGCTTTAAGATTTGCAAAGTACTTTTTACACATTAACATGTTTGAGTCTTGTCGTCAGAGAACAAATCTAGAACTGAAAAAATTTTTAAAAAGGAATATATTAAGTCATTCAGCAGAAGGGAATGTGAAAAAGGTGGCCCATTCCCTCTGAGCCTCTGTGAGTTTTACCTTTTACAAAATTAAAACAAAGTCACAAGGAACTAACAGTTGGTTAAATGTAGTTTAATTTGTAACTTGACTTATTTACCTATAGAATTTGTTTAACCAGGCTTATTTCCTTAGGGAATATATGGGATTATGACATTGCTTAATTCAGTTTTTCTTTCAGCTTTTATGATATTGGAAGAAACAGGGAATTGTGAATCTTTTTCTTAACAACATTTTTCTGATGTTTTTGGCCGTATGTGTTCTTTCAGTGCCTGGGAAATCTCCCTGTGTGGTGGAGTACACTTGTTTCCTGTTACAGGTCTAAGTACTCTGACTTAAAGCCCTTGATGTTTACTCATCTTGATCCCTCTGACGATGTGTTGTTCCCAGTCTGGTCCCTACCCTCCATAAAGGAATGCTTTCAAGCTCTAGATAAAATGAGCTGTGAAGGGGATACTCTCCACTGACTCGGGTTATTTAACCTAGCTCTTTGCCTCTGTTAATTGTGCTTTCTGTAGCATAAGGAATGCTGGACTTTAAAAAGCCCCAAAGCCAGAAACTGTAGGAAAACCTAATTGCATTGTTTGAGCCTAGCCCTGTGTGGCTGAGACACCAGACTTGTTGCTTAGAGACTAGATTCATTTAATGCTTAACTTAGGATATCCAGGTTATGCTGACCCCAGAATCTTTTAGGGATCCTAAGATTGATGCAAGGAATGTGAGGAATTTCCTTCTGTTATATATCTTTATCATATCACATATTTATCCTATTAGTAGGTGAAAATTCTACCCCCAACATTCCTATTAGGAAAGGTTTTTTTCAAGGCGAGTCAGCACAACCTGGATGTCCTGAGTTAAGCATTAAGCACATCTAGTCTCTAAGCCAAACCAGGGCTAGGTTCAAACAATGCAATTAAGTTTTCCTGCATTCACAACAACCCTGGGTGGTGAGTGCTATTATTACACCCATTTTACAGGTAAGGAAACTGAGGCCGAGAGAGGTTAAATAACTTACCCATGTTACACAGCTAGGATGTGTCTGAGGTAGGATTTGAACTCCAGTTGCAGCATCTCTCATGCATGTCCTTGTGAACTCCAGACCCATCATTGCCACCTCGGTGTAGGCCTGCCTCACATCACTCCGATATTGCAATAACCAGCGGGCTGGTTTCTTTGCCCCCAGTCTCTCTGCTGTCAGAGTGATCTTCCTAAAGCACTGTCCTAACCACACCCTTTCCTTACTCAGTAAACTGCAGTGACTCCCTATGACCCTAGGATCAAATATAAAATCCTCTGTTTGGTTTGTAAGATCCTTTACAACCTGGCCTCTTCTTACCTTTCTAGGCCTAGAGGAAAACTTTCTTTACTCCCCTCTGTGCACTCTGTGATTCACTCACATTGGTTTTCCTGCTGTTCTGCATCCCTTCTCCCAACTCTGGACCAGCCCCCATACCTAGATGTTCTTCCTTCTCATTTCTGCCCTTTGGATTCCTTCCAGACTCAGTTCAGAGCCTGTCTTCTACAAGAAGCCTTTTCTGGTCCCCTGTAAGTCTAGTGCCTTCTCACTCAGATGGCCTCTGATGTGCTCTCTACACACCTTATGTGTGCATAGTTGTTAGTGTATCTCCTCCATCAGAATATAAGCTCCTTGAGGGCAGGGACTGGTTTTGCCTTTTCTTGTATCCCCAGTGCCTAGTACACCCCTTGGCACATAGTATGCATTTAATAAATGACTGTTGTCTTGTTAATGCCAAATCCAATGTGCTGTAAAATTCCAGGTTTTTTAAAATTTTTTTTTATTTTAGCTTTTGTATTCCATTGGGCACCAGTGATTTAACCTACTCTTCACTTCAGCCTGGTGTGACTGGCTGTACTGGGTCTCTGCTTTCCCTTGATTAGGATGGTTTACTTCCTCAGTCACTCTTTCCTAGGGATGACCAGTAGGAATGGTGGGGTGTTCTCTGACGTTCAGATGAGTGGTTATAATGTAATGGAAAGGGCACTGGAGGAGAAGTCAGGAGGCCTGTGTTCTAACCCTAACTCCGTTTTTTAGTAGTTTGCTATGTAACTTTGCCTGGTCATGGAATCTTTTTTGGTCTCTCATTTCTCTTCTCTTAAAATAAAGTGGTGGGAAGGGGTTGCATAGGAGTAAGGACAAGAAACCTTAATTCCCTATTTGGTTCCAAGGCTGTTGTGAGGATCAGATGAGATAATTAATGGACATGTGTTTGTTTTGTAAAAGAGAAAGGGGTATACAGTAAATTAGTGTATCAGAAGTTCAACTTAAACCGTAATAACAAATTGACGGACTATCTTAGAACAGGCGTTCATAGCTTAGCTACCTAGACTATATCAAGGCATCACAGAAAACCAGAAATGGCCTTAGAAGTCATCTTACTCAGTTCTCTCATTTTTCAGATGAGGACACCGAGGCTTAGAAAGGAAATGACTTGTTTAATTCACACAGGTACTAAGGGGCAGAACCAGGTTTCAAACCCAGGTCACTGTGGGGAGCCTCTCTCCTGGTTTTAAGCAACGCAGGCCCCTTTTTCTCATGTTTTTGTTCCTCCCTCCATCTCTTGGTCAGTTTTTTGCCCATTCTCTTTTTCCTTTTCCTTCCCCTTTGCCTCTCCCCTCCCCCTGGCCTGCTTATACGTCTTAGCAGCCTCTTTACTGGATCTTAGGGTTTAGGAGGTACCTTAGAGATCATCTTTTCTCATTCTCTCGTCTCTTAGCCCAGAAGGAGCTTGAAGAGGCTCTGGCCCAGAGCCTTGAATGTGTGTGATGGGAGGAGGCAGGAGGTCACTAAGTGCTAGGGGAGCAAGTGCATTTTCCTGTTTCCCAACTGGGAAACTGGGAATTTGGGAAGAGACATGTTTGTCACCATTTGGCTAGTAATAATAATGTCTCTCCGTGGCTTCCCAGGGTAATGCTGTTGTACCTGAGAGTGCTATTTGGTGGTTTACAGTTCTTATTACTGCTAAAAATATTCTCTGTTACTGTTCTTTAATCTTAGTGGGGCCCTGTGATTTCCATTCAAGAATGTATTTTAAGAGAACGAGTCCTGCTTTTAACTGGTCCACACAGTCTGCTCTACCTTTGCCAGAATGAGAGAAGTGTGTGTGTGTGTGTGTGTGTGTGTGTGTGTGTGTGTGTGTGTGTGTGTGTGTGTGTGTGTATGTGTGTGTGGTATGTAAAGGTAATTCAATTTAGTAAACATTTATGCAGGATAATTCTGAAGGCCTGGCCTTTAGATTCATTAAGTAAATACTTATTAATCACATCCTCGGTGCAGCACCCAACGCTAGGTATTGGAGAGCCTTTTGATACTGACCCTACTCTCACGTGGCTTATAGTCTTACTGGAAGTACGACTGGTTGGTACACATGTAACTGATATAAGGGGAAGTGTAATACGTATTGGGGAAATATCTGGGTTATGAGAAATTAGATGATAGATTACTTTCTGGGGGTGGGGAAGGTATTTTCATTGAAGGCTCCAAGGAAGAAGGGGTGATACACCTTAGCTGGGACTGAAAGAAAGGAGAGTAACTTTCTCTGTTCTGGGCACAGAGAACATCATAAGCAAAGGCACTGAAAAAGGAGTGAGAGTAGTCTGTTTTAAGAATATAGAGAGCATAAAAGGGGAATAATGAGTTAAAAGTAATTTAGAGTCAGCCTGTAAATAGCCTTGAATGTTCAGTTTTTTAAGTGTTTAGTTCAGTTTGTAGAAAGTGAAAAGGCGCTGGAAATTTTTGAGTAAAACATGGCATAGGATCATAGAGGCCATAGTCAAATGTAGGTCCTCTGACTCCTTTTTCCAGGGGCTAATTCTACCCCAAATACAGTAACTCTCCCTCCCCTTTCTCTCTCTCCCAATTCTCTTTCCGTCGTTATCCCCTTCTTCTCCCTCCCTCTTCTCCCCCCCCCCCCCACTTTTATATATAAGTTAGTCCAGATTCCTCATTTTATAAAGGAGGACCCTGAGGCCCAGAGAGGTTAAGTAATTTGCCCAAAATTGCACTCTTAGTTTCTGGGGGACAAACCAGGCCTATCAGCCTTGCAGATCATTCACTTTTAAGCCTGCCAGGTAGTGTCCACTTAGAACTCTAGAGCTATTCTTCTGGGTTAGCTGAACAGGATTGGAGGTCAGGACACTGTTTGGGGATTGAGTACTGTGAGCTTTTTCAGCTGGTCCCCCTTGCTCTGGTGAGGATTGTGTTTGAATCAAGTGTGTTTCATGTGGAAGTGACCCTAGACTTGACTAGTGTTGTTTATCCACCAGAGGTCAGGACCAATCCATTCTGTTGTGTTCTGATAGGGACCAACCTGTACCCCTGGAGGGGAAAGTGACTGAGAAAAAGCTGAGCTTTTCAGAGCCAGCCAGGCCCAGCTGTTCCTGTTGATTCACTCACTCACTCACTGACTTACTCATTCACTCACTCATTCATCTTTTCTGCCATTAAGGAAACCAAGTGGTCTGGCGAGTTGCTAAGGAGGTGGAGGGAAGGGATGGAGGGGCTTGCTGAGTTGGCTGTGGGGTTGGCTTCAGGAATAGTGAGCTATTAATCACACTTCTCTTTTCCTCAATGAACAAACAAGAGATGAATACTGTAAGGTCTGACAGCTCTGACGTGGCTGACCCACTTGGAGAAGCTTTGTGCTCTCCTTGTAGGAGGCTGGGCTGGAATTGTTCCTGAAGGCCCTTCTTTCTTCCCCTGGTCTTTGGCACTTTCCCTCCTCCCTCCTGCCCTTTTCCCCAGGGTAATTTCCTTTCCTTTGCCTTTCTAAGGAAGATCTCTATCCACTGTCAGTTGGCTGGGGACTTTACCTTTCTTTCCCAGTTCATTCTTTCCATCTCACAGTGGAGGCCAAGCTTTTTTTCTTCACCAGCTCCCAGAAAAGAACTCTGGGTCAGTCTGGAGCTTGGGGGAGCATCCCGTTTCCCAGTTCTTTTTTTTTTTTTTAGACTCCTTAGATTTAGAGTAAGTCCAGGAGCCAGGAAATGGCCCAAAGTCAATGACAGACTCATACCCCATTAGCTTTTAAATTCTTAAGATCCCTGTCACCATCCTCATCATCATCCACAACCCTTTATTAAGCATTTTATACATATATTGCCTTGTGTTAGACTCTATGTGGGACAGAAGGAACTTAAGAATGCTCCAAGGGGGAGCTAGGTGGTACAGTGAATAGAAGACTGACCCTGGAGTCAGGAGGACCTGAGTTCAAATCCAACTTCAGACACTTGACACACTTACTAGCTCTCTGTGTGTGACCTTGGGCAAGTCACTTAACCCCAATTGCCCTGCCTTCCCCTCTCCAAAAAGAAAACAATAACACCAACAAAAAAGAATGCTCTAAGAGCTTACATTCATTTGGGAAAATGGGACATAAATCTTTGACTGTTTTTAGGAACATAGAATTTTAGAGCCAGAATGCACCTTAGAGGTAATTTAATTCAGGCCTTTCATTTTATAGAAGTGGAAACTGAGGACTAAAGAGGCAAAATTTGAATCTAGGTGTTTTGACCCTAAATTCAGTGTGCTCTCTACTGAGCCCCAGTGACTTAAAGATGCTAAGTATCTAATATGTGATGTAGGCTGTGTGTGTTGTAGGAGTTTGGGGGGCATGGTGGGGATTACTGTGGCCTGGGGTATTTGGGGAAGACTCTGTGGAAGTGAAAGAACTTGAATTGATTCTCAAAAAATAGGTAGGATATGAACAAAGAAGCGTATTTTGTGTTGTCACATTGGCCTAGGATTCAGCTGTTTCCTTGATTTTCAAAGGACAGATTCTCTTTTAAAAATAACCCATGTCATTATCATCATTGATATTATGGTAATAATGAACTGGGAGAGACTCAGGTACAGGCAACTATAGTACCTGAGGACAAATCATCATGCAGTCTATCGTCCCCTTTCTTTCTCCTCTTCCTCCTCCTCCTCCTTTTCCTTCTGTTCCTCCTTCTCTTCCTCCTTCTTTTTCTTCCTCTTTCTCTTCTTCCTCCTCCTCCTCCTCTTCCTCTTCTCTTCCTCTTCTTCCTTCTTCCTTTTTCTCCCCCTCCCTTTCTTTTATTGGTCTTCACTATTTTCATATCTGTTGGCTCTTTTGTTGTTGCCTACAAACACCCTCATGTTTCTCCCATTTTTAAAAAGCTCTCTTGTGCTCTTTTTTTGGCAGCTAAGAATCGGAAATCAAAGGGATGCCCATTAAATGGGGAATGGCTAAAAAAGCTCTGGGATATGCTTGTAATGGACAAGCAGGATGATTTCAGAAAAACTTGGAAAGACTTAGATGAACTGATGCAGAGTGAAGTGAACAGAACTAGGAGAATATTGTACACAGTAACAGCAATATTATTTGATGAAGAACTGTGAATGACTCAGCTATTGAGAATAGTACAATGATCCAAGAAAATCCCAAAAGACTAATGATGACACATACCATCCACCTCCAGAGAAGAACTGATGTTGTTTGAATACAGACTGAAGCATGCTATTTTTACTTTCATTCTTTTTCTTTTATTTGAGTCTTCTTGTACAAAATTATGGATATGGAAATGTTTTATATGATCACATATGCATAACTTACATCTGATTGTTTACTGTCTCAGGGAGGGAAGGATAGAATTTGGAACTCAAAACTTAAAAAAAAAGTTTAAAAACAAACATGCAGTTGAGGAGAAATTTATATATATGTAATTTTTACTTGATCCTATTGTCTTTCCTACCTAACTCTTTGAGAAAGCTGCCTCCACTTGGTGGCTCCACTCTCTCTTCTTGTTCTGAACTGTGGCAGCCAACCACATCATTGAATGGAAATTGCCCTCTCCAGAGTAACTAGTGGTCTCTTAAATGACAGATCTAATAGCCTTTGGTCCTTCTGGACCTTTCTGCGACATTTGACATTGTTGGTTGACACTGACCTTTGGGATACTCTCTCCTGTCTTGGCTTTTGTGCCATTGTTCTTTCCTGGTCCTTCTCTTCTGTCTCCTCTGCTGGTTCCTCATTTGTCTCATACCCACTGACCAAGAGTGCCCCTCAAGGCTCTGTCCTGGGGCCTCTTCTCAGATGTTTCAAGAATTATATATTCAGCCCTAGCCTCTTTTCTGATGCATAGTCCCTCATCACTATCTGCTTTTTGGACATCTAAAATTCAGTATATCTTAAACAAAATTCAATATCTTTCCTCTCCCCTCTTCTAGACTTCTCCATTAGTATCACAGACTCCGCCATCCCTCCAGTCACCCAGACCAGCAACCTCAGTGTCTTCCTTGACTTCTCCATTTCTTTTCCCTCACATATCCAAATACTTCACCATATCTTGTCATTTCTGTCTTAAAAAAAAACAAACAAAAAAACCCCTAAAACCCTCCCAGAGCCACAAACCCAGTTTAGGCCCTCATCACATTTCACGTGAACTACTTCAGTAGCCTTCAAAATACTCTCTCTGTCTCTAGTCTCTCACTCCCATTCATCTTCCACTCAGCTGCCAAAGTGATTTTCTAAAGTAGAGGTCTGACCATGTCATGCCTTGGCTTAGTGAGCTTCACTGGTTCCTTATGGCCTTCAGCATTAAATATAAAGTCCTCTGTATGGCATTTACAGTTCTTCCTAAACTCCCCTTCCTCCTCCCCAGCCTTCTTATAGCTTACTCACCTCCACACACTTGAAAATCCAGTTTTCTAAAACCCATCGGCCTTGTTGGCAGTTCTTTGAACACGTCATTCCATCTCTTGTCTACGTGCCTTTGCACTGGCTGTGCCCCACCCCTGGAATGCTCTCCCTCCTCACCTTTGCTTCTTTCTCTGGTTTCTTTCAGGACTCAACTTAGGTCTCGGCTTCTGCAGTAGGCCTTTCCCAGTCCACCCAGCTGCTCATACCTTCCCTTCCCACATTGTCTTTCATCTAGTGTCTGTATATCTTATATCACTTAGCTATTGTATACAGGTCACTTCCACCATTAGAATGTGTGCTTCTTGAAGGCAGAGATGGTTTTTGCTCTTTTATTGTGTCCCCAGTGGCTAACACAGTATTTGGTACAAAGAAGGTCTTGTTGACTAGCTAATTACAAGACACTCGCAGGATGCTAGAGATAAAAAAAGATAAAATGAAAAACAGCTCCTGTCTTCAAGGAGCTTACATTCTGTTGGTAAACTGAAGACAAAGTAGAAGGAAGACTGCTTGATCTTGTCTGGGTTAAAATGCTGTATGTAGGTCTTGAGGGATGGGGAAACTAAGAGGAGTTAGGGAAAGTTGTTGTTCTTTGTCACCATGCTGATCCAGCACCTGCTGTTTTCATGACTTCAGAGCCTTAATAATCACCCCTCTTAAAGGACCATCATCATTAGTGTTGTTAATAGTTTATTGAACAACTGCTTCATGGAAGTACCTCTTGAGTTCTATCCTCAGGTTGCTGTAGGATAATGAATTTTGGGACTGTTATCTGCTCTCCAAGAACTTGTTGGTAGAGAGGGGTCTTGATATGTTTGAAAGGAGGGAGGACCACATGCACCAACTCACAGATTCTTGAAGTTGAAGTGAATAAATTATGCTAGCTAATTAAATTAGTCTGTGCTTTAATTAATTAGAATAATCTGTGTTAAAACTTTCTCATCTAGTGGACTTTTTTTTGTTCTTTTAAAATATATTTTATTGGTATCTCTTGTTTTTACATTGTGTTTATTTCTCAATGTTTTCCATCCTCCTTTCCCCTCACAGACAGTTATCCTTTATAGAAATAATGATAGAAAGTAAATCTATGTATGAATTGATTGGTATAGGGAACTCCCAGAAGAAATTTCCTCTGCCAGTGAAGGTCAAGCAGACTCTCTGAAATCTGTAGTCTTAAGAGTTACCTGTAGCACTTCTCAAACAGTGGGTTTGGGGGTCGCAGCGCACAGTTTAAGAAATGCTGAATGGGGTCACCAGTAGAAAAAGTTTAAGAATCCCTGACCTAGAGTACTGAGAGTTTTGATTGTGTAACAAAAAAATTTTTTTAAGGGAAAAAAATAGTTAAATAAAACTAAGCAGCACCATGGAAAAGTCTGCTATTCTATGTAATGTTCTACAACCAGAGTCTTCCATCTCTGCAAAGAAGCAGGGGTGATATTTCTTGGGGTCACATTTGGTCCTTAGAACTTAACAGCATTCTATTGTCTTTAGATATCAACATTATTTTGGTCTTGTGTATAGTATTTCCTGGTTCTTCTTATTTCACCTTGCATCATTTCATATAAGTCTTTCTGTCCTTTTCTAAGTTCATCATATTTATTGTTCCTTATAGCACAGTCATATTCTGTTATATTCCTTTACTCTTGTGTTAAGCCATTCCCTGGTTGAAGGGCATTTACTTTAAAAAACAACAACAACATACTTCTAAGGCATACTGACTGGGAGGGGATGAGTTGAAGGCTGCTTCAAGTACCATTTTCCCCCACAACCTGGAAGCCTACTTCATTTTGTTGGGTTGTATCTTAAGGTTCCTGCATCTTGAAAAGGTGCAATATCCTGATAACCTCCTAACTTTCTCTTTTTTTAAAAATTTTTTTTTTTGCTTTTTGGAGGGCAGTTGGGGTTAAGTGACTTGCCCAAGGTCACATGGCTAGTAAGTGTGTCAAGTGTCTGAGGCCAGAATTGAACTCAGGTCCTCCTGACTCCAGGGCTGGTGCTGTATTCACTGTGCCACCTAGTCGCCCCTTTTAAATTTTTTATTTTTGCTTTTTGGAGTAACCTAACTTTCAAGGGGCTAGAGGACTGAGGGATTTCGTATTGGAGAAATACTACAGACTCCATTTTTAAGAGTTGAACTAATGAGATCTGGGATACCATAAGTCAACTAAAAAGGCTTAAATAAGGTGAACATCGAGGGTCCTTCCCCAGATGCAGAGTAGCCCCTGATCTCTTCTCTCTGCCTTTGCAGGGAGAGGCTAAAAAGGAGCCCGAAGAGTGCCAAGGCAGAGGGCTCCAGTCCTGTGCCGGCAGAGACCTCACTGTGCTCGGAGCAGGGGACGATGACAGACGTGAAGGTGAAGACGGAGCTTCCCGATGACTACATCCAGGAGGTGATCTGGCAGGACGACGCCAAAGAGTCCAAGAAGAACGTCAAGGACGGGTCTGGGGATGTGCCGGCTGAGATCTGCGTGGTGATTGGGGGTGTCCGGAACCAGCAGACCCTTGGTGAGTGGCCCAGAGTGACTGCTGAAAGGAGGGAAGTTCACCTTCCTACTTTCCCATTGTCTTGAGTGGTTTTAGCAGCAAGTCAGACAGTACGGGCAGGTTGGGGCCAGGACCTTGGAGAGTAACTATGTATTTCCTGTCCAGCATCTTAGTCAAGACCACCTGTCTTCCTCTCACTCCTTTGACATTCTCTTCTTTCTGAGCCTCTTTGTATGGAGAGCTCTTGAATTCTGTGGAAATAGGTTTCAGAGCAGGTCTTGTCCCTTCTCTTTGGGTCTTAACTTCAAGGAGGGAATGTGATCTTGACTCTCACACCCTATAGCTTTTGGTCTGCTGTCTGCCACATGCTGAACTGGTAGAACTGCCCCTCATCGTATCACCTCCATCCATCCCCTTGGGCTCTTTAAGGATATTCTTTTATCTTGTTGTTGTGTTTATGTTAGTATGCCTTCCTCCTGCTGGTCTCGTTCCCTTTTCCCACTTTTCTTTCATCAGCATCCTAGGGGGATTAAGATTGAGTACTCACTGTGAGCATGGCCTCCCCTCCTCGAGGAAACCTGCCTAGGTTACTTATGGCAGAATTTACAATGACTTTCTGTTACCTACAGGATAAAGTATACTTCATCATTCAAGACCCTTTTGGGGGCATTGGGAAAAATGAGTCCTAGATTTGGAGTCCGAGGAACGGGGTTTGAGTACCAGCCACTTTCCTGGGCATTTGTAAAATGAAGAGATTAGACAAGATGACCTCTGAGGACACTTTCAGCTCTGGATCTCTGATCCTATCTTTCCAGACTCCCTGCTCCCTTGTTGTCCAAACTGGTCTCTTCGCTGTCCCGTGAACCCACTGTTCACATGACTCTCTTACCTGGACAGTCCATGTTTGAGATCCAGCTCGAGCCCCGCTTCCTGCATGATGCCTTCTTCAGCCACAGTAGTCAGAGGTAGTCCTGAGCTCCTGTGGCACCTCCTAAATCTGACCCACACCTTCGGCTCTAACCAGGGAGTGCCCTTTATTAGTTATTTTTTCCTATTTCTGTGTCTTCTTTCCCTAGATAGACTACAAACTCTTTGAAGGCAGGGACTGTGTGTGTGGACTGTCTTCGTATCTTCCTTCTCCTCATGAGGCCTGAGCACCTTCAGAGTAGGTGCTGAGTTAAGACTGACGGCCGAAAGGAAGCCATGTTCTCTGCTTTTCATTTTTAACGTGTTCAGGCTTTTTAAACGTGTTGTTGCTGCCCTCTGTTTTTACATCTTTATTTCCAACATGCTTGCTACCCAGTGAGTCTTCCCTTGTCACAGAGGTGAAAGAAAAAAAGTAGCCATTCAGCCAAACCAGCCAACATATCACCTGTTCCTGGCAGCACAAGTAACACTCTGCACTTGGATTTCCCCACCTTTTCAGCAAAAGCAGGGAAATGCATTTTCCCATTTCCTTCTCAAGGCTGAGCTTGCTTGTTATCATTTTATGATGTTTAGTTTCATTTTCTCGTTCTTCCTGTTTACGTTGTTGTCTTCCCCGTATATATTGTTTTCTTAGATCTGCTTACTTCACTCTGTATCAGCTATAGTCATCCCTCCGTGTTGCTCTGAATTCCTCTTTTTAGTCATGCGTGGTGCAGCAATGTTCTGTTGCATTGACTTTTCACAATTTGTTCAGCCATTCTCTAGTCTGTAGGTACTCACTTCGCTGCCAGTTCTTCGATACCATAAAAAGTGCTTCCCTGTTTTTATTTTCTTAAAAAATATGCTGACACGTTTTATTTTTGCATCACATTCATTTCCAAATATATATCCTCATTCCTTACACTTGCAGCGATGGGTACTGTGCGCCATCCATCTCCTTCCCCTACCCAGTGATCCTTCTCTTGCAACAAAGATTTTTTAAAGGAGGGAAAAACTTTTCAGCCAAACTAATCTGGTCAGTGACCACATCTGCTAACATATATAATATTCCATATTCACAGCCCCCCATTCCTGAAATGAAGGGGGGACAGACCCACCTTTCATTTTAAACAGAACCTTTGATTCAGTGACCACACATTAGAGAGGGCTTGAGCCACGAAGCCTATGTTCACATATAGGTCACAACTTTGAGCACCTCCCCCAATGCCAACATTTAAATGTTCTCATCCATCCTTGGTGAAAACTCTAAAGGCAGCCCCATTCCTTTGCACATGCACAAGTGGAGTGGCTGGCAGCTGAGAGGTTCCTTGCTTCCTGGATGATTTTCTGCTTCTTAGAGAAAGACATGGCTAGACTTCCATGGCCTTCACCAGGAAGGCTGTTGAGGGCATCACCCCTCCATCACAGGGTATAGCCCCGTCACCTGCCCTGGGATAGAGTGGGAAGAGCATTAGGCTAGGAGTGAGAAGGCTACTTGTGTTGGGGTTAGCCGAGTGGCCTTGAGTGAGTTACTTGGCCTCACTGTTTGTTGTTGGGGATAATAATACCTTCCCTGGCTACACCTCACAGAGATATTGTGAATAAATACTGGGGGTCATTTGTGGGAGGTCCTGTTCCGATCCAAGGGACTAGTATTATTATCATCTGAGTTCAAGAGCTTAAGGAAGAAATTAGGAGTGATGGAGAGAAGAGATGACTTGGAAATTCTCTGTGAAGTTCTCAGAGTTGACAGGCAGTACAGCATCCTGGACAGGGAGTCAGAAGACGTAGCTGATAGACTCAGCAAAGGCACCAAAGAAATGGGGACCTTGGGCCAGTTATCCCGCTCTGAGTCTCAGCTTCCTCGGTGTTAAAATAAGGAGGGCTTGGACTAAATGGTCTCTGAGCTTCTTTCCATTTCTGACATTTGATGCATCTAGTAATTCTGAGGATCTTTGTGAAACGGTTCATTTCCCTGGCCTCCTGTTTATTGTCTGCAAATGACTGGCGAATCAGGCCACCCTCTATGTGAGAACTAGAGGGAGGGGAGCTGCCATTTTGGCCAGACCCACCAAAGTGGGGTGGGAGCTCCCTCTAGTGGCCAGATTCCTACATTCCCTAATGAAAGCAGGTTTCCAGGGTCGGTGCTAGCTCACTAGTGGACAGGCAGTAAGGCAGGCATTCCTTCTGAACTCGGGACCTCAGTAGAGTATGATATCTGCCAGGTGTGGAGTCATTTAGGTTGCAGGAATGGGAGAGGTGTAATATTTGAGGGAGGAGGGAGGTGGGGCAGAAGCTGGGGGCGGGACTTGGAATGATTGGAGGGAACACCTTCTAAGCCCTCCAGAGCACCCTGGGATCCAGGAGGAGGGAGATTGCTGGTGAGTAGTTCCCATTTGAAATGCTTCATTTCATGCCTTAGCTGCTGGGGAGCCTCTGGAACCAGCACAGTCCGGAGGCAGTTGGCAGTGAGTACTCAGTTCCACAGAGCAAAGAGGCTCCTAAGTGTTCCCATTCATTCAGCCACTTGCATAGTGCTTGCCCAGTGTTGGGAGGCACAGAGATTGGCTCTGTGGATGAATAGCTTTCGTTTTTGATCACTCAAGGCTGCACTCTGTTTGAACTGGAGCACCCGGATGCCTCTTCTCTGGAGGCTCTTCTCCTCTTTTCTCCCTCCCACACCCATTCCCTCTCTAATTGCCATCGGACAAACAGTATTCCCAAAGTTGCAAACATTATTTGTGCAGCTTCCCCTGGTGGTGATGGCCTGAAGGCTGAGGCTCAGGGTTGGCATTTGGCAGCTTCTCTGGTGGGGGAGAGGGAGGGTGGGAATGTTGCTTTTGGAAGGGACATCTATGTTTCTGGAGCAGCTGGGGGTACTTTGGGCTGTTTCCATGGCCTTCGCTAGGGAGCAGAGGCTGGCTGCCACATTGGCTGCTGCCACAGCATCCAGGAATTAATCATTTGATGAGGATTTCCCCTCAGCCCTGTTCAGAATGTTCATTGAATAGAATTCTCATGCACTGGTTCATTGGGGGGACAGAGGAGAATCCTGGAAAGGCCTTGGTTTTCTCCCTTTGTCAGGGACAAGGTGGCTGATGTTAAAGATGGTGGCTTTCACTATTGGGCAAAGACTGACAAGGCAGGTGGCAAGCCAGCTCTCCTTATAGGTCATCAGCTTAGGGGGATGACTTTGGATCTCCCCGAATGTCTGATAGCACCCTAGAAGAGAGCTGGCTGAATGGCAAGGTTGTTACGCAGGGAGGCCTCAAGGAAAGGGCTGTGGCCTTAGAGTCAGAAGTCCTGGGTTCAGGTTCTGATGCTCACTCGCTGTGTTATGTTGGGCAGTGCAGTTCTCCTCTTTCCTCATCTGTAAAATGAAGGACTTAGCTAATCTGAAGTCTCCTCCACCTTTTATATCCTCCAAACTGTAAACTACAATTGGGGGAGACTGCTGCAAAGAAGACCTTCGCTAAACCGTTAGGGCTCTTAACATTCAGGACCTTAAGACTACCTCTTGGGGAAGAACAGAACTTTTCACTTGGTTCTGAGACCTTGATCTTCCATTATTGGCAGCAGCAACAAAAAGTGCTTACAGAATGAGGAAGGCTTAGTTAATCCTATTCTAAATACCACAAGGTTAATAATCACACCTAGTGTTTCTGTACCACTTAGAGGTTTGCAAAGTGCTTTACATATGTCTCTTCCTTTGATCTTCACAGCAGCCCTGTGAAAGCTATTATTAGTGTTCCCATTTTATAGATATGGAAACTGAGACTGAAAAAGTGCCTGAGGCAGGATGTTAATTTCAATTTTCCTGACTCCAAATCTAACACTCTATCCACTGTGTGAGCTAGATTCTATCTTGGCCCCCAAGGAGATTATAAAGCCAGAGCCTAGATAGACTGACAGATCACAACATCCACCTAAATGTTTTTGTGTCATAGACCCCTTTTTTGAAACTCATGGACCCTTCCTTAGAATGTTTTTTTAATGAATGAAATAAAATGCAGAGGATTATAGAGGAAAACAAAAGTTTAGTAAAAAAAAAAATAATGGCCTTCTTAGGGATCTGTGGGTCCCATGTCAAGAACCCTGGCCCAAAGATGTGTGTCTGGGGCTAGATTAACGGTTCTGCTGACATCCATGTGCATAGGATTTATTGTGGTTGTAGGTAGGTTAATGATTCAATTCAATAAGCATTTTTTCCTGAGCTTTTGCTGTATACAATTGAGCAAAGGACCATGGGGGATACGGATGTGGCTAAGAGCATATCTTTGTCCTCATAGAGCTTAAGGAGAACAGAAACTTATAGAGAAAGGAGAATGTCATAGTACACAGGAGAGGGGAGAGATAGAGAGCTATGGGAACACAGAGGAGGGAGGATATATTGGTTTCCATTAAAGTCATTAAAGAGAGATTTTTGGAAGGAAGGGCAATGCAGTAGAAAGAGCCCAGGCTTTGGAGTCAGAGTACATATTCTGCCTCTGATGCTGACTACTTGTGTGACCTTAGGTCAGTCACTTCTGTAGACCTCAGTTTCCTCATCTGTAAAATGAGGGGGTTGGACAAAATGACCTCTGAGGTCCCTTCCAGCCCTAAATTTATGATCCTGTTAACTCAAGGAGGCTTTTAGCATTTAGCACAGTCTCACACATAGCAGCTGCCCAATTAAATATTTGTTGAATTGTAGTGAAACAACATTAGCTGGGGAGACCTGTGTTCCAGCCCTGGCTCTACCAGTGATTGATTGTGCCATCTTAGACAAGTTACTTAATCTCCCAACTTCTCTGGACCTTAGTTTCCTCATAGGTAAAATGAATGGATTGGACTAGATGACCTCAGATACATCCTGAATTTAAGGCTTAGAGCTTGAGATCTAGTTGGGTGATTCGTTTCTATTAAAAAGTGACTAATAGGTAGGACACAAGGAGGGACTCATAGTTTATTTAGACAGTAAGTGGTTTAGACAGATCAGGTGAGAAATCTGGGGAGTGAGGTAAAGCCCACGAGGAGGGATGGTTCAAATGAAGAATGAACAGAGGGTGTTCTACGTGAGGGTAGAGGTAAATAGCATGGGCAAACTGGAGATCGGAATGCACACATTTCATTGACTTTTTAGTGGTCCCATGAGCTGGGACAGGTCTGCAACATTCGGGAGGAGTTTGCTTTACCAATGAGAGGAAGAGAAAGTGCTTGAAGATCCAAAGTAGGAGGGAACAGGATGAACCAGAAGCAGCTCCAGAGGGTGGTATAGCCGAGCACAGAGCCATTCGGGTGCAGCCCACATGGTTTTCTGCCACATAGCCAACGGATGGCACGTGACAGTCAGCAGTGGCTGGGCCAATTCTTCCCCACGGTGCCTGCTGACAGTTTTCAGTTTCTGTAGCTCTGTTGGCATGACAAGGTATATAGAGTCTGCCAGAGTCAACACATGGCCTCCAACTCCCTGCCTTGTCTTCGCTTGCCTCTTAGAAGGCAGGAAGAAGTCCTGGCTGTTCTCAGACCTGCTCCATTTTTCCTACTTGCTGCTGCCACCTCCAGGTCCAGCATTCAGATGCCAGGTCTTTTGGAGACTGAATGTGGTGCATTCAGAGACAGTTAAGGAGAAATGACTTTTGGCAAATCGCTTCTCTTTGCCAGTTTTCTAGTCTGTCAAATGGCAGTCATGGTAAATGTGGTACCTACCTCACAGTGTTAGTAGGAAAATAAAATGAAATGATGGATAGGAAGGAGCTGGACAAAAAGCCCCAGAGAGTGCTAAACAGATAGGAAGTGTTTATGTAGTCCTGGGATTGGAGCAACTCCTCTGAATTAAGGACTCAAGGAATGGTTTGGGGATTGCCTCTCATAAAAATTTTCTGGCTTGTTCTTTGCCCAGGGAAACCCTGGGAATGTTCAGTGTCTGACTCATTTTGAAAATCCTTCTGGAATGTGCTTGACCCAGGGAAATCCTGGGGACCTTAATATCTGGTTCATTTGACTTCCCCTGAAGGGTTCTCAGCACTCCCACAAGCCCTCAGATGAACAAGGCTTTTTTATTTAGATAACAAAAATGCAGGAAAGACTTGTACCTGAGCCTATAAATAGGGGAGAACAATCCTCCTCACTTTTCTGTTAAGACTTATACCATCTTTCTGACTTAGGGCACTACACTGTGTGACTCTGGGTGATTAGAATCAACCTTCTCACCTCCTCCCCAGCCAGAAAGTCACATGATTGCTGGGTCCAGCAAAGGACAAGGTCCAGTAAAGGACAAGGTCCAGCTTGACTTCTCCCCATAGTGGTTCTGCATCTGATTAGTTCTTGGGTTTTGCCTTTCCTCTAGGCTCTGCTGCCCTGATCTATCTTGCCTTGCCAGCTGACTGGCCTACAAGTATTCCTCTGCCCTGTCAGCAGGCCACATAGACTTTGTGCCCTCCATCTCACACCTGTCTCCAGGTCTGGGCACAGCTTCCCATCTCCATCTTGCACTGGCAGCTTGCCTCTGTAATAATAAAATAATATAAGATCTTCCCACCCATTAACAGGCCTCCCATGGAGCCCATTAAGGGAAGCTTGATTAGGGGAGGCTTGTTTTTCAGGAAGGCCCATACCCTTTGTTACTTTCTAATTAGGCAGTGGGTCACGAGGTTGCGATGCCCTCTGACCTTGAAGAAGGGTATATATACTTTAAGATTAGCATTTTGCTTGGGGGCTCACTCATTGAAGAGTGTTCCTGTGATGTAACCAGATGAGACTCTGGGTAACCATTAAGGACCTCCCCTCTCAGCTTTGAAAAACCCAGATGTTCGTGCTTCTCTCTCCGGTAACTATGTGTGTATTGCTTTGGTAAGACAATTGGATCTGTCTGTTGATCTGTGCTAATTTCTCAGACAGTTAGAAGCCCTGTCTGTTGGCCTTTATTTCTCTGCTTGTACTTTCTTTGTATTTTCTCTGAAGTTCAGGGTGCTGACTTTTCCTCTGAACTAGTAAATGTAATTGAAAAAGATTGTTGACCCCTTAAACGGTTATTTTTCCTCATAAAGCAGATCTATGAACTTATGCTAGTAGCCATCCTGGGTATGCCAGTGTAGTTGGTGCTACAGCTTCCAAAGGTCAGGTGGGGCAGTGGCCTTGAATAAAGCTTAGCACACCCATCCCTTGCTTCCATGCTACTACCTCCCCATCTGGGTTTACTCTTTACGGCTCACATGTTCCCTTCTACATAGAAGCAGTTATCCTCTTGAGCATGTAGCCCAGGAGTCACCTGTGCTTGTTAAGACAGGCTTACTTCCTTTTGGGGGGGAGGGGATGGTCACATACCCACTGCATTTATTTTAAAGATCTTTGATTTCATTAGTCTGATTATTCTCTCCATTTCATCTTTTGCTCAATTGCCTCAATAAACTTCCCTCCCCACCCTGCTCTTCCTCCTTCTACTCACCACCAGCACCACCACCAAGCTAGCTAACATTTATACAGCGCTTTAAGGTTTACTAAGTGCTTTGCACAATAACCTTATATCCTGTAAAGTAGGTGCTGTCTTTATCCCCATGTTACAGATGAACAAACTGAGGCAGGCCATGGTTAAAGGACTTGCCCAGAGTCACACAGCTCTCAGATTTCTTAAGCAGGAATTTGAAATCAGATCTTTCAACCTCTAGCACTCTATGCACTGCCATCTCCTAACTGCTAAACCTTAAGGACCTTGGGAGAAAGAAGGATAGATACAGTCCTGGAGTTAGGAAGACCTACATTTAAATCCTGCTTTAGATACTTACTGTTAGGTCAGTTAATGTCTCCAGGCCGCAGTTTCCTCATCTGTAAGACAAGGAAGTTGGTCTCAATACCCTCTAATAGGGCTCCCTGCTGCCTCTAAATCCGTGTTCTTCTAGAAGTTTCTGTAGCCAAATGCTTCATCATACTGTGGCCAGTCTGTTCTTGAGTCTTTCTCAGCTTAACTAGGGCTGATCCTAGGCCAACAGACATGAAGTTTATCATTGTACCTATCCTTGAAGCCTCTCCAGCTTGGTAGCACCTGCCAGAGCTTGGGTTCAGCTTTCCTTGCCTTCTCCCACTCCTCTGTGACCAAGAATGAGACGAAGACTTTGATGAAGATGTAATGATGTACTTGAGAAGCACTATGGGATGGGGGTGAGAGGAATGGCCTTGAAACCAAGGAGACGTGGACTCAAGACCTGCTGATGACACATACTGACTTTGTGACCCTGGGCAAATCATTTCCAGCATCCCAGTTAGTGCTCTGGTTCTTAAGTGCCAGCCTTCATTGGGAGAGAGAGTTTCCTCGTTTATTAGTTTTTGGTACCAGTGAAATCGCATGTCTGTTCTCCATCTCTTATTGTGTATGTGGCCAAGATGAATCCAGAGCTAAAGTAACAGAACTGACAGGAGTAGTTCTGTTCATCAAGTGTATTTTAGTCACTGCTTATTTGTATGGGATTCTCTTAGGGCTATAGCAAAAAATTAAATGGGGGTATTTCCTACTGAATTAATGTCCAAACATGTGAGGGCTTTTATTTCTGGGCATGTGGTGAATTTTGCAGGATCAGAACCTCTGTGCTCCTAGTCTGCTGAGATTAGTTCTTTCATGGGCTGTGGTCTGGCTTGCTCTGTACTGCATAAATATGGGGCCATTGTCCTGCTGGTCCTTGTGCTTCTGAACCTCTGGGCTGCTGTCCATTTGCCCTGATGGGACATTGTCTCAGTGGCTGTGAGGGAGACTCACTTCTCTGGCCTGTCCATGCCTGTCTACCCAATGAGGGGTGTGTGTGTGTGTGTGTGTGTGTGTGTGTGTGTGTGTGTGTGTGTGTGTGTGTGTGTGTGTGTGTGTGTGTGAATCCACCTCCTTTCTTCTGATGGCCTTTTCCCAGTCTTATCCTTTCTGACTATTGATCACCCTTGCTTCCTAGATATTTTTTTCCTCTTTGGGTTTTTGTGACACTGTTCTCTCGTACCTACGATTGCTCCTTCTCAGTCCCCTTTGTTTGATCGTCATTCATCTCAATACTATGAGTAACCATGGATGTGCTGCAAAACTCTGTCCTGGGCCCTCTACATTTATCTGTATATTCTCTGTCTGTGTCTCTCTTTCATGCACACACACACACACACACACACACACACACCCCACAGACACAGAGTTTCTTCTTGTCTCTTTCTATCTCATTCTCTCTCTTCCCCCACCCCATGGGTTCATTTATCATCTCTGTTGAAATGACTTATAGATTCAGGTGCCGGTTGGACATTTTGAACTGGATGTCCCATAGGCATCTCGAACTCATCACATCAAAAACAGAATTCACTCTCTTTCTCCTCAAACCTACCCCTTTTCCTATACTTCTCTAGTCAGTAAATTTTTAATACCAGTGATAGTATTCACTACATGACGATGTGCCAGGCACTGTGCTGAGCACTTTATAATTATTATCTCACTTAGTCCTTACAACAATCCTGGGAGATAGGTGCCATTTTTATCCCTATTTAGGATGGGAAACTGAAGTAGACAGGTGTTAAGTGACTCGCCCATGGTCACATGAAGCTGGTAAGGGTCTGGGGCTGGATTTGAACTCTGGTGTGTCTTAAGGGCTTGCCATATGCTAGGTATTGTGCCATGCAGTGGGGATGCAAAGAAAAGTAAAAATATAGTCCTTGCCTTCTAGGATCTTACAGTCTAATGGGGGAGATGCGAGGAAATTGCACGGGGAAGTTATATGCAGTGTAAATGGAAAATCATTCTCTCTTTCTGTTGAGACCACCACCATTGTTCCAGTTATCCAGTTTGGCAGCCTTGGAGTCATGCTCAATGCCTCCCTTCCCTTCACCCCAAATGTCCAGTCAGTTACCACTTCTTGTTGAGTCTACCTGCACATGACATCCCCGTCACCACCTATTTCCTGGGCTATTACAATAGCTCATTTCTGGATCTCCTGGCCTCAAATGTCTCCCCTCTCCCAACAGATCTTCCACAGCTTGTTTTCCTAAAGTGCTGATCTGACCATGAACCACCTCTCCTTATTCAGTAAACTCCAGGGGCTTCCTGTTACTTCTGGGATCAAATATAGACTTCTCTTAGGCTTTTGGAACCTTTAAAATTGAGCCCCAATCTGCTTTTCCAGCTTTGTCTGGCATTGTTCCCTTTCATGCATGCTGTTGACCTGGCCACACTGACCTTGCTGCTGCTGTCCCTCCATGACACTCTGTCTCCCATCTCCTTGCCCTTGCATGGGCCTCCCCATGCCTGGAAGTCACCCCTCTTTCCTTCCACGGCTCAGCATTCCTACCTTCCTTTGAACATCACTTTCTTCATGAATTCTTTCCTGATCCTTCCCAGCTGCACTGCCTTCCCCTGCCCCCTATAATTACTTTTTTTGGGGGTACCTACTTACTTACATATGTATAGTATCACCCGTGATTGAAAGTAAGATCCTTGAGGACAGGACCTGTTTCCTTTTGGTCTTTCTAACCACAGTGCCTGACTGCTGGGGGCTTACCACCCTTTGATGGATGGATGGATTGATTGGTGGTATGAGCAGCATCACTCGGGTTTGTGCCGAGTTGCTTCCTTTGTTTTGTAACATTCTATTTGAGTAATGCTGTTTGACAGCCTGGAGCTTGTGGGCATTTGTGTCTCCTTGACAGGCAGGGATCACTTAGTTGGCTTGAAGCTTTAAAAATGAAACTGAGGCACACTCACTTTCTCATCCTCTGCCTTTTCTAGCCTAGCCACTTTCCTAGGAGAGACATGGACTCTTCCCCCTCTTATTTTTTTCTCTCCCAGGAACTCATCTACTTTGGCTGGAATCCCGATCCCTTCTGGGGCTTTGGAATTTCTGTGTCTTTAAGATGCATGCCTGTGGAGCACAGAAAATGTTGTCTGTATAATGCCTTATAAACATCATAAGCATACAACAAGCGTCATTAACTAGTCTAAGGATCTGCTGCCAGCGATGATGCTGACCCAGGGGTCCCACATCTGGGGCTGGGCCTCACTCCAGCTGTCTTCTCTGTCATCCTCAGTGCCATGCCCCCGGACCTCAGGGAAAATGCTTAGTGCCCTGGCTGCACGAGCCAGAGAAATCTTGTGATATGAGTCATCACATACAGCAGGTTGTGTCTTGCTAGGCCCCAGGGTTCTTTGGAAGTGCTACAGAACTTCTCAGCCACAGTGAAGACTTTCTTCTTGTTCTCCTTCTCTTCATCCCTCCCTCCTTCTTCTTTCTCTTCCCCCTCTTCTCTTTCTCTCCTTTCCTTCTCCTGCTTTCTCTCCCTCTTCCTCTTCTTCCCCTTTCCCTCTTTTTCCTCTTTCCCCTCTCCTCCTCCTCTCTCCCTCCGTCTCTCTCCCTCTTCTCTTGCTCTTTCTCCCTTTCTTCCCTCCCCTTCCCTCTTCTTCTTCTTCTTCCCCTTTCCCCTCTTCCTCCTTCTCCTCTCTTTTTCCTTTCCCTTCCTCCCTCTCTTTTCTTCCCCCTTTCCCTTTTTTCTCCTTCCCCTTCTCCCTCTTTCCTTCTTTTCCCTCTTCCTCTCCATCCCTCCCTCTCTCTTCCTCTCCTCTTCCCCTCTTCCTCTTTCTTTCTGTCTTTCCCTCTTCCTCTCTCTCTCTGTCTCTTCCTCTCTCCTCTTTTCTTTCCCTCAACTCCCTTTGTAACCTCCCCTCCAAACTTTTAGCCTTACCACCATTGCACAACAATCACCAAAGGAAGTAATTGTGTTTTCTCTTGGGATTCCTGTGTCCTATATCCCAAGCTCACGCTGGGAAATGTAGCAACGCCACGATCAGACCTGCACAGTCTGTGGCCCAGTGGCTGTTCCCTGTGCCTAGAATGTTGTTCCTCCCTACCTTCACCTCTAAGAATCTCTGACTTCCTGTAAGAATCAGAGGCTCAAACACTACCTTCTGGGAGGACTTTCCTACCCCTTTCCTTCTTCCTCTTGCTCTCCCTTCCCCAGCTGTTAGTGGGGCACTAACCCCTCCTCTAAGGTTGTGTACTCTATGTGCATCTTCCTATTTATGCACATGTTACCTTCCTTGTTAAAATATAAGCTTTTAGTGGGTCGAGTTGTTTTGCCTTTCATTGTATCCCTAGCATGTATCACAGCACCTAGTACATAATGAGTGCCTGATTAATATTGATTGATTGATTGGACTCAGAATCAGCTTTTTTTAAAAAAAATTCTTTTTTGTGGTGTAAATGTGTGCCTCAGTTTCCTTATCTTTTGAATGAGAGGCTTAGACCAGATAACTCTTAAGGTCTCTCAAATTTTTTATATTCTGAAGACCTATATAGTGCAAAGATTCTTAGGTTCTATGATCTTTTGTTTCTAAGATTCTTATCCTTGTTTCTAAGATTGTCTTATCAGTCCCCGTGGGATGGTGGCTTTACTCTTGCAACTCCTGCCCAAGACTTTGTACCTACTTGCCTTACTTAGTTTGTTGGGAGGCATTGGCATCACCTAGAGGCTGGGAACTGGCCCGAGTAGCCTCCCCAGAGATCTGGAGGGTTAGGAAGTAGTCTCCCTGCTGCTCTCTGGCACATGCTCCTCCTCCAAGCTAATCTCTTTCACAACAGCAGTGGGGTCCTTCACTGTATTAAATGGAACAGCTCATTAGCTCAGTGGATAGAGTGCCGGCCTTGAGAATCACAACCCTGCATTCATAATCCTTCTACACCTAACCTCTCTCTTTCAGCCCCTGTTTCTTCATCTGTATGATGGGCCTGATAATGACGCCTATCTCTGGGACTCAAGAATGTGAAGAAATTTGCCTAGGGTTTCTCAGCTCATTAGTAGCATAACTGGGTTATGAGAACCTGGATCTCCTCATTACCAACTCAGGGTTCTTTTCTCTACACCCATGCTTTGGAAAACCCCCGGCTTTTAGGGCTCTTTTCTAATTTCATGTGCCATTTAGATGGAAAAAAAATTGAATGAAGTCCCTATAGTGGACCTGAGTGAAGGCAGTCCTGGATTTTTGACCATGCATTGAGATATGCATTGGGTATGTGATGGCTGAGGCTGTGACTCTTAAACAGGGGGCAGCATGAAGGCTGACAGAGAAGAGCCTCAGTTGGCCCGGCTGATGACAGATGTTCCAGAAGCAGAATATGCAAGATGACTAAAAGGATAACGTGCTTCAGCTCATCCTCCCTGCTTCCTTCTGTGACTGGCCTCTGTATGACCCCTTCTCTGCAACCTCCCTGCTCACAAGTTGGTACCCTAATTAGCTGATGCTCTGAGCCTACTTCATCCTAGTATTCTGTGCCTTTGCTAAACTCTTTAGGCAATGAGTAGAAGAGAATAAGCATTTTTTAAAATTTTAACTTAATTGTTTAAAATTTATTTTTAGTTTTTGCCACTTACTCTTATAAGATTTTGAGTTCTAAATTTTCTCCCTTCCCTCCTTTCCTCCTCCCCAAGACAGCTTGTAATTGGATATAGGCTATCCATGTACAATCATGAGAATAAGTGTTTTTTAGGCACCTACTAGGTGCCAGACACTTTACTAAACACTTAATGAATATCTTGTTTGGTGCTCACAACTCTACAAGGTAGGTGCTGTTATTATCCCCATTTTACAGTTTGGGAAACTGAGGCAGAGTTGTTGTTGGATTTTGTTTTGTTTTAAGTGACTTGCCCAGGGTCATGTAGGTAGTAAATGTCTGAGGCCAGATTTGAACTCTGGTCTTCCTGACTTGAGCTCAGTCTACTGTGCCACTCAGCTGTCAGGAAATTATAATAGCATTTATACAGGCTCTGCTGTGTGCCAGCACTGTGCTAAGCACTTTTGACAAATATCATCTCATTTTGATCCTCACAACAACCCTATGGGGAAGTGATATTATTGTTCTCATTTTTACAGTTGAGGAAACTGAGGCAAACAGAGGTTAAATGATTTGCCCAGTAAGTGTCTGAGGCAAGATTTGAACTCATACCACCTTGACTCCAGGCCTAGCTACTTTACCATCTGGCTGCCTAATGAGAGTAATGAGGGGAATGGGTAGTAAAACTCTTCTTCTCCCCTCTGTGCAGAGGCCGTGATCCAGGAGGCTTTTCTCTTAAGCCTCTGTTTCCTCCTCAGACTCTACCCAGTGTATAAAGACACCTGTACTATGTGCTATAGGAGTAAAAAGAGAAAAGGAACATGTCGTCTGTATCCTTAAGAAGTTTATAGAAGACAAGACTTGCTCCATGGTAAAAGGTATACAATGATGTCACAGAATCTTAGTAGGGCAAGGTACCTTGGACTTTCTCTAACCTGGTCTGTGCCTGAGCAGGAATCTGTGGCACAGAGACCTCTGGACACAGCCTGGATTCCCCCTGTGCTCGTTCCCTTGCATTGCACCCAAACTTGTGTCTGTACAGCTCCCACCCACTGATTCTCACTCTGCCCTCCGAGACTGCACAGAACAGGACTAATCTCTCCTTCTCCTGATAACCTTTGTCATCTTTTTTCCTTCTTCGTGATAGCCCTCCCTATATAGTCTTGAAGGTAGCTGTCATTTCTGCTATGATCTTCCAATTTGAACACACCTAATTTCTTTTTTAAAAAATGCTCCTGAGGCATGGTCTCCTGAACCCCCTTATTGTCCTCTTTGCTCTCCTGGACCCGGTACAGCTTATCAGCGTCCACTCAGAATTGAACACAGTGCTCCAGATGTTGTCTGCCCAGAGAAGAGCACAGTGGGAGCATCTTCTCCTATGCCATACACACACACACACACACACACACACACGCACGCGCGCGTGCGCGCGCGCGTGTGTGTGTGTATATATATATATACATACAGCCACCTCCATGATCTTATTGCATTTGATTTTTTTTGTTCACTTTTATCCCTATTAAGTTTAAGCTTATCAAATCTGATCATTGTTCTAGATTATCAAGAGTTTTTAAAAGATCTTGATTCTCGTGCAGTGTTTTAACTAGACTTCTCAGTTTTCTAAATCAAGTCATCTATGCCTTGATTAAATGAGATATTTGTCAAGAGCTTAGCATAGTGCATGGCAGAGTATGAGCTTTAATAAATGCTTATTTCCTTTCTTCCTTCTTTCCTTCTCTCCCTTCCTTACTTCCTCTCTCTCTTCTCTTTCTCTCTTTCTCCTTTCTTCCCTCCCTCCCTGCATTCCTCTCTCCTTTTGTCCCTTCCTTCCCTCCTTCTTTCCTCCCTCCCTCTATTCCTTCCTCCTACCTTCCATTCTCCCTTCCTTCATTCCTGTTAGTTTTCAATTCACCATATGTTCTCATTGAAGCCGTGCTGCCTCTTAGCAATTGCCTCTTTTCCTAAGTGTTCCCAAACCATCCCTTTAAAAATGGGTTCTAGGACGTTGCCAAGAATTGACGTCAAACTTTCTGACTTTAAGTGTGTGGACACATCTATTTCCTTTTGCCTTTTTTTTTAAATTCCCAGCACTTGTCTCCACTCATGTGACACCTTTCCCATTAGTTACTATTAATGACTGCAATCCTTTTGCTAGTCTTTCTGTACCCTGGGATATGGCTTTTCTGGGGGACCCGATTAAGTGAATTCACCGGTGCTTTCTTATCCTTTCCTCACTTGTCTTGAGTTGAACTCCCAGTTAACCAATTTTGTTTTGTCTTTCAAGAGTTGAGTAGTTCTGCCTTCTTCATCTATTGTTATCTTCTCACTTTATCCACAAGGTAGTCGTCTCTCTTCTTTGATGATCTTAAAAATGCTTTTTGTTGTTGTTCCTAGCATTTATCATCAACCTCCTGACATTATTCTTATCTAGCTAACTCATTGGTTATTCACCTCAATTACCCCCTTACAAATTAATCAATGAATGCTTTTCCTCTGAGATTACTTTTTATCCACCCTGTATATATCTCGTATACATATGGTTGTGTACATGTTGTCTCCTTCATTAGACTGTGAACTCTTTGAGGTCAGGGACCATTTTTTGCTTTTCTTTATATCTCTGGCACCTTGCCCAGGATGTAGTAGGTGTTTAAGCAATGCTTGTTTACTGTTGACTGACTGTATCTACATAAGCCCCTTTTCTTCCATAGAGTTGTTCATATTTGCATTGTTAGAATAGTCTTCTTAAGGGCTTCCTATTTCTTTCCCCGCTAATCTTTTAGCCCATAGAATCCCATCCATTTTTTCTGTAATATCTTTGGAATCTCTTTTCCCAGAAATACTCTTTTCTAGAGTACATGCCTCCTCCTTTTTTTTTAATCACAAACTAAAATATGTAGTGGTTACTTCCTCCCAAAGTTCCCATGATTTCTAATTCAGTAACCAGTTCCTTCTTGTTGTCATCAGACATGGATTCATAAATGCTGCTGTAGCACAGGGAAAGGGGGTGATTAGTTGTGTGATTAATCTGGGAACAATTCTTGAAGGGAGTAAAAATTCTAGAAACCAGGATCTGAAAATGAAAACATTTCAGGAATGTTTTGAAGGATGGGAGTTGTTAGTTAAGTTGTTTTGGGGTGGGGGGTGGTCATGAGTCCTGTCTTCAGATATCTCAAAGGCTGTCATGGAGATGAGGGATTAGCCTTGTTCTGTGTGGCTCCAGACACCAGAGCCAGTGGGTGGAAGCTAATGGGAATCAGATTTCAACTTCATATGAGACAGAACTTCCCAATAATGAAAGTTAGCCAGAAGCAGGATGATGGTGAGCTCTTGTCACTGCAGTATTCAGGAAGAGTGGGGATGATTATCTTTTGAGGATGCTGGAAAAGGGGATTCCTGCATTGCAGGGGGGGGTGGGATCAGATGACCTCTAAGTTCTCTTAGAGCTTTAAGGTTTCAGGAGATGTTTTGAGTGGGATACTACAAGGGAACACTCAGAATACGTCCCTGAAGACAACTGCAATTATAGATATATGTCTCCTAGCAGCTGTTTTCAAACACTCTTCTAGGTAAGACAACAGAATGGGCCTAGCAAGCCTTGGTGCCATTTTCTTGGCATGAGTCTGGTAAACTGCATAGACCTTTGAGGGGGAGGCTCACTCAGCAGGAAGAAGGGCACTGCTTTATCTTGGAGCAGCTTTGGGGGAATACCTTATTCTATCTGGGCAGAATTTTTGGAGCCTCTAAATGCCGGATGGGACCTCAGTGATCTTCTGTTCTAGGCCACTCATTCTGTAGAGATGGGCAGCTAAGTGGCACAGTAGATAGAACACTAGACCTGGAGTCAGGAAGATTCCTCTTCCTGAGTTCAAATCTGTCCTTAGATGCTTACTAGCTGTGTGACCCTGGATAAATCACACAACCCTGTTTGTCTCACTTTCCGTACCTGTTAAATGAACTAGAGAAAGAAATAGGAAACCGCATTAGTATCTTTGCCAAGAAAACCCCAAATGGGGTCACGAGTTGGACGTGACTGAAATAACTCAACCACAAAAGATGAATCTGAGAGCAAGGAAGTAATTTCTCAGGTTTCTGAACTCAGGTCTGTGTAAGAGTGCTACAGTGTTAAAAGGGACATCCTTTAGTTCAAGCCCTGCTCAAAGTATGTGTTGGTTTTAGTGTGAATACCAGTGTATTTGGGAGGAAGAAATGCTGGGGCGTGGGGTGGGGAAGGTTTATCAGAAACCAGCAGAGAAAATCCCCCTCTGCGTTCTGCTCATTGGAGAGATATGTAGCCCAGGGGCCTAGCCCCAGAACTAGCCAGCGGTGGGAAAGGCATGTGGTATTGGGAGTTTGGGTTTGGATGCAGGGATGGTAGTTTCTGTGGTCTCTCAGTCTAGCTCCTTGGCCTTAAAGCCTGTGTTTGGCAAGCCAGGCTCCCAGAGACCCCAGGACTGCCAACAGAGATGGAGCATCAGCCAGCTGGACAGTAGGATGGGCGACCTTTATGGCGCCTGTCCATTCCTAGCTTGCTGGATTCTTGATTTCCATTGGCATCAGTCTTTCACACCAGCCTGTGCCTTTAGGCAAGAGCTCCTCTGGGCTAGTGTCAAGAAACAGTTGTAGCCAGCCGCTTGGCTGAGATCTCAAATGCCATAGGCTGGAGTTAGTGGCAGAAAGGAGACTAGTTCTCATGTCCCTCAAATCCCCTTCTCATGCTGTTTTTGATCCCCATTTTTGCTTCTTCTCCTTTTTTTCCCTTCGTCTTACTTCCCTTTTTCCTCTTCCATTTCTCATCTCCATTCCCATTCTCATCTCCCTCTGTTTCTTCCCTGGTCTTCCTCAGTCCTCTCCCTTTATCCCTAGCCACCTGACCTCAGTCTGCCTACCACCTCCCTCTCTACTCCGCGCTCTTGTTTCTTCTCACTATCACAGACCCAGACTCTCTGTATTACCTGCCTTTTCCATTGCTGGCTAGTCCTGGGCCAGGCCCCTGTCTTGGGCCCCTTTGTTGATCTGGGCCCTGAGGAGGATGGGATGCAGGATAGATGGATACGGAAAAGGTGTGTGAGGAGCAGCCTTGGATCAATAAGATTAGTTTGAGATACTTGGGACAAAAGAGAGAGGGTAAAAGAAGGTAAGTGTTCCTTTTGGGTAAACCTACAACCTACTCCCTGGTTCAGGAAAGGGGTATGGTTTGGGACAGTGTTTTGGTTTGGCCCAATCACTTTATACCCAGAAGGTGGCCTTGAAGTCGGCTCTGTTTTGCTTGTACTTCCCCTGTTGCTTTTTGGTGGGGGGGAACCTCAGGATGACTAGGCCACAGAAAGCAAGGAAACTACCTTGTTTGACACATAGGCCCTTGCCCAAGTGAGCCCTTGTTTGATTTTGGTTTCATTTTTGTTAAAGAGCAGTGGAAAAAGACATCGAGTGTAGTTGGTTTGAACTTTTGTTTTTGTCTCATGGGGGTAAGTAGAAGCACCAAGAATCCTTAGGTTTCTTTCATGCTTGGCCTTATTGGATGGAATTGTGGGAGTGAAATTAGAGATTGTGACATCCCTGGAAATTCCCCTGGGGAGGGCAGGCATTGTCTGTCAGTGTTTACATGCTGGTGGGTGGGATTGGATACTGTACATGCACCATCAAAAGCCAGCAGAGTCATTGAATCTCAGGACTGTGGAAGGAACCTTTGAGAGCACCTACTCTACTGTCAGAGGGGAAGATGGAGGTCAAGAGATGATAGGTCACATAAGGAACTAGAAACTGACCTGGGACTGTGACAAGCCAGGTTCCAGCTGACTCTTCCTGCTACATCTTCAGTCACTCAGTACATATTCATTTAGTGCCAGGTACTGTGCTAAGCTCTGGGGATACACAGAGAGGCAAAAACAGCCTCCCCAGCCCTGAGAGTGGTGACCAGGCTCCCTTGGCCTGAGGTTTTACATCTGCCACCTCAAACCCAAACTATAGAAACTCAGGTCACTTGGCCCCCGTGTCAATGATTTCCTGAGGAACCTGAAATGTGGCTGAGCTACTTACTTGATGTTCCCTGGGAGATTATCAATGAGTGGGTCACTTCTGCCTGCTTCCCTGGGAGTGACTGAGGGCCCTGGGTAGCATCCCAACTGTTATAGCCTCACAGCAGCCCTGAGAGGTAGGTGTTGTTATTGTCCCTCTTTTATAGGTGTGGAAACTGAGCTTGTCTAAGGTCACACAGCTTGTAAGTCTTAGTCAGGATTTGAACTTGGGCCTTCCTGACTCCAAATCCCAGTGCTTAATCCACTGTGCCCCCTAGCTGTTGTTAACACAGCTCTTCCAGTGCCTTGGGATGAAAGTTCTTTCTACTGTCCATTGGGGGCCAGAAATATCTAAGACCTCCCGCTAGAAAAAAATGTAACAGGGAAAAGTAAGAAAAGAAGGTCATTGAAGCTTTTATTTTTTTAGCATTTAAAAATATTTTTATTTCATTAAATATTTCCCAATTACATGTAAAAGAATTTTAAAGTTAATTTATTTTAAATTTTCAGCATTCACTTTTATAAGATTTTGAGTTTCAAACTTCTTCCCTTCCTATTTTCCCAAGATGGCATACAATCTGATATAGGCTATACATGTTCAATCACATTAAACATATTTTCGTGTTAGTCATGTTGTGAAAGAAGAATCAGAACAAAAGGGGGAAACGATGAGAAAGAAAAAACAAAAAGAGAAAATGGTATGCTTAGATCTGCATTCATACTCCATAGTTCTTTCTCTGGAAGTGGATAGCATTTTTCATCATCAGTCTTTTGGAATTGACTTAGATCATTGTATTGCTGAGAAGAGCTAAGTCTGTCAAAGTTAGTCATCGTAGGATGTTGCTGTTATTGTATACAATGTTCTTCTGGTTCTGCTTACTCCACTTAGCATCAGTTCACGTAAGTCTTTCCAGGTTTTTCTGAAGTCCACCTGGTTATCATTTCTCATAGAACAATAGTATTGTATTACATTCATAAACTTGTTCAACCATTCCCCCGTTGATGGGCATCCCCTTAATTTTCAATTCTTTGCCACCACAAAAAGAGCAAAGCATTTTTTTTTAATGCACAGAAGAGAAGAGAGAGAAGGTTAGTGAGAAACACAGACGGGCAGGACAGCTTTGAATGTAACATGTTGAATTAGTATACTTGTGTACTTGGAGGGGGAAGCAAGCTGGGCAAATTGGCAGTTGCATGTACAAGCCATATGGAATTGCTTCTCTTATTTGATGTTTCTTAAATTCAGAATTTTAAAATAAAGCACATACACATGGGGGGGGGATTTTTGCTGCTCCTGCTCCCCCCCAAAAGACTTGTCCAGGTGAAGGTTTGCAATTCGTGGGGATGCCAGCCTCCCTTGTCTGCTCTTTTCTTCCATCTTTGTGTTTCTGGCTTTTTCTGTGCAATAGGATTCTCTCTTCCATAGCCTGTCAGAGTGTCCAGGGGCTGACTTGAGCCATAATGATTGGGTGTTTTCCTGGCTCTGCCTCAGACCAGGAAGACCATGAAAGGTATTGTTTGTTACCTGAATAAAGATTTGTTCAGTGTGCAGTAGCCGTTTTTACTCCTGATTGGCTCCTGTGGAGAAAACTAGTCTGAGATTTTCTTGACTCTTAGTAAAAATGGTATGGCCAGCATTAATAGCAGGGAGTCTCTTAGAAAGGACTTTGTGTTTTCCTCTAAAAGTGTCTTTGAACAGAGACAATAATAATAAACACCAGTATCTTGCATTTGTACAGTATGGTTTTTTGTCTTTTCAGTTCTTTCAGGTGGCATGATAATTTTAAGGTGAAGTGGCTAGAGCAGTTATCTCTTTTACAGAGAGGGAAACTGAGGCTGAGAGTCTTGCACAAGGTCACATAACTAGTTCATAATGGAGCCAGGACTAGAGACTCTTGTACTCACAAAGAGAAATGTAGCTTCAGACAATATGAAATAGGATGAGAAAAAAAATAATAGGTTCCCAGCAGGCTTAATTGTGTTTTTGTTCAGAGTACTACTGTGTACATGTGTTAACCTGCAATGAGACAGGTCTATGTGTTTGCCCCTGATTGTGGCCCCCAAGTCCCTTCTGGCTAAATGGGGAGGGGAGGCCAGATGGGAGAAAATCCCAAGCTGATGCAGACAAAAGTGTTAAGCCACAAATGGATAACTGAGATTGAACGTAATTAAAATTTGTTTCTGTGTTCTGTGCCCAAGTGATCCCCATGGTCTGGGCACTGCCTCATTCCTGGGACCTCTTCCAGGATGGTAGAACCTGCAGGATTCCTGGACTGGGTCATTCTCCATCATTCCCCTGCGGCTGGACCTGGCTGTTGGTTGCAAACACAGGGGAATGACCTGTCCTTTCCCTTGCTTTTTTTCCAGGGTCTTACGAGTGTGGAATATGTGGGAAGAAATACAAATATTATAACTGTTTCCAGACCCACGTGCGAGCGCATCGAGGTAGGAAGCTGCCCTGCACTCTGGCCCCGGCCTCAGAGCGGCGCAAGAAGGGGGGGCGAGAGGGGCGGCGAGAGAAACGGGTCTCTGCGTTTGCTCCTCCCCGTCTGCTCCCGTCTCTCACCGCTTCTGCCTTTGACCCAGCCCCGACTTCTCAGCACCCCCTGAAACGAGGAGATCGGAGCCCGCCTCCCCTGTTCTGAGCCCTGTAGAGTGTGACGTAGGCGATGGACTGAGGAAACTCTGGGCTGTTGAGAGGTGGGAGCCAGCTGACTCGCAATCTCTCCAGCTAAACTGGTAGCCAGTGCAAATCCTGGCTTTGTCAGAGTCTGGCCCAGGATGCCTTTATGGGGACCTGATTAGATTGACAAGATAGTCTTGCTAATTTGTCCTGCTCCTTGGACACTTAGGCAATCCTGGAGTCCTCCGTGACTGTATTGAAGCTCCCTGGGGGCAGGACCCATGCCTCAACTCCTGCTGCATTCCCTTTGCTGTACCTAGTACAGGGCCCTGTAGGGGTTGATACTGAATAAACATTTGATCTTGATGGTCCCCTGGGGCCAGACAGGTAGCTTTGCTTTTCTGGGCTGTGCTTCCCTACTAAACTCACCCCTGTATCTTTTTTTTTGTTTTGTTTTGTTATGTTTCTGCTTTTTGGAGGGGGAAGGGCAGAGCAGTTGGGGTTAAGTGACTTGCCCAGGGTCACACAGCTAGTAAGTGTTAAGTGTCTGAGGCTGGATTTGAACTTAGATCCTCCTGACTCCAGGGCCAGCACTCTATTCACTGTGCCACCTAGCCACTTAGCCACCCCAGTCACCCCAGTCACACCTATATCTTAAGGGAAGGATTAAGCCCTGGAGCTCTGGATAAGGACATTATCTGTGTTTGATCCAGGGAGGGATGTCAAGAAGAGTTAGGACAGTGGAAGGAGGGCTGATGGCAATGGAAGATGATCTGCTCTCTCCACCGTCAGAGCACATGTCTGCTTCCTGTGCCTCAAAAGTAGTTTTTCTGGTCCTCTGCTCCCTTCTCTATGGACTCATCTGCCTGTCCCACCTTCTCTTACAGACACTGAAGCAGCCTCAGGTGAAGGAGCATCCCAAGGCAGTAAGTATCTTGCTGTCTTCATGGGGCAGAGGAGAGGGGCAGGGGAAGGCTGAGTCGGGGAGCCCACAAGAGGTTGATTCTCAGGAAGATCCCCCCTCTCTTTGCCTGATCTCTATACTCTGCTATTGAGGGGGTAGTGTCGGGATCTGGGCCTGCTTGTCTGGAGAAAGCAGCTTTCTCTGGCTAAAACATAGATTACAAAGAGCAGCGGCCCTGAGTGGGGGTCCTGACCAGCCTTCCCTTTTGTAGTGGGATTTAGAAGAAGCTGGATTCTGGGTGGGGCCCTAGAGACTGGGAACCTGGGTTCCATCGCATTTCTTCAAGTCCATGACCTTATACAATTGGCTTCCCCTCTCTGGGCCTTGGTTTCCCCCTTTGTTAAGTGAGAGGGTTATAGCGTGGGTTCTCCATGGTCCTTCTCAGCTCTGAGTCACAGGAAGGCCTGCAGTCTGTCTTGGAGCCTGGCGAGGGCACCTTCCGCTGTCCTCCCTGCTTTCAATAGCTCCCTTCTTTTCCTGGTCCGTTGATTTGTCTCTGAGTGTATTTAGAGAATTTCCCCATTTAATCTTTCCTTCCTTTGCTATTTTGGGTCTCTGTTGCCTTTCCAGCTCTCCCCTCAATGGCCTGGCTTGTACGCCTCTTGGTTTCCTTTGTGTGGAATGACTTGCTGGTTGTCGTGGTCTTTATGGCCAGGGATATTTTTACCTCTTCATTTGCTCTTCCCTCCCTCAGCTCAATGTTACTCATTTTTTCTCCCCGGCCTTATTGTCCTCTTCCCGGTGTCTGCCCCCACTCAAGCATAGCGCATGAGCAACTGCTGCCAGCTTCCTACCCAATCACCTCTACTACGCAGTTGACCCAATGGCCTGGTCATGGAGTTAGTTAGTCATACAGTAGAAGCCGGAAATGTAGGAGCCGGAGAAAGTGTTAAAGATCAGGAATGAATGAAGAGGGAAGGAAGGAAAAAGAAAGGAGGAGGGGAGGGAAGGAAGGAAGGAAGGAGAGAGAGAGAGATGGAGGGAGGGCTTATTGTTAAGCTGGGGCAGTGAGGGGGCACAGTAGGTAAAGCACTGGCTGTGGAGTCGGGAGGACCAGAGTTCAAATGTGACCTCAGACACTTACTGTGTGACCCTAGGCCAGTCACTTCACCCCACCCCACTCCACCCATTGCCTCAAAAGACCAAAACCAGAGAAACATAAGTTTTAAGCATGTGCCAAGTACATTGGGGTTAGAATAGATAGTCCTGTTGTCAAGGAGCTCACATTCTAATCTGGAGAGGCAGCCCGCAAAAGAAGGTTCAGCTCCTGCATAGATAAGAAGGCCTAGAAATCCTAAGGATGCCCAGGGTCATAGATCTAGCCTGCATCGGTGTCAGGACTAGAACTCAGGCCTATCACTGACACATGGCTGGTGAACTTCGGCTCACATCATCAGAAGCCCCGTCAGGTTGCCCCAGCCATAGCCGTTGCCTGCCAAACTCAGCATATCAGTCAGGAATGGGGCTGCCAGCTCCCCACATGTAGAACAATTAGTCTCTTTCCCTGAGTGTTTGCTTAAGCACTTAAAGCAGAAGGCTGTAACTGTGATGTGCACATGAATAATGCACTCTCTGTTCCCAAGCTCAATTAATTAAGAGGCAGACTTTTCTTTCCTGCAGAGAAAACCGCCTGGTCACCCGTGGCCTTTGTGGTGGGTGGCAGGCGGGTGGCTCGTCCTGTGTTTGGGTTTGTGGTGACTGGCTGTTCCCTGGGAAGGAAGTGGACATGCGAGCGTAAGGCATCCTGCTGGCCACCTGGAAGGGCAGCCTGCAGTGGAGTAGGTCAATGTTACAGAAGCAGCTAGTCCAACACCTTCATTTTTATAGGTTAGGAAACCAAGGCCCAAAAAGGGAATTGACTGGTCCAGAGATGAGAGGAACTTGAGTCTCCTAACTGGTTGTCAAATGATCTCTCCTCTACAGCTCTATACCTTGTTTCTGTTTTATAGGTGAAAAGAAACAAGACAGACAGAAGGGAAATTATTATGAGCAGGTGACCAGGTGGTCTGTTCTCCTTTTAGACCCTGCGTGAGCCCCTCCCCCCAAAAGATCAGGAAAACTTGGTTCTAGTGTGTTCTCGTCCCTTCTTCCTGATGGCTCTGAGTTCTTGTAGCCCTGAGTGAACTCTTACAGCAGCTGGAGCTTCTAATGCATGATTCAGGACTTGATTCTAGGCTCTTTAATAACAATAACACTCATAATACTCACTTATCATTCATATAGTGTTTTGATGTTTGCAAAGCACTTTATAAATACCGCTTTGTTTGATTCTCACAGCAGCCCCACGAGATAGAGGCTCTTGTTATCCCCACTTTACAGATGGGTAAACTGAGGCAAACAGTGATTTTTTTTTTTTTTTAATGATTTGCTCAGGATCACACAGCTAGCAAGTATCTGGGACCAGATTTGAGCTCAGGTCTCCCTGGCCCCGGGATCTAGCACTCTTATCTGCTGCCTCTGGCTAGTATTTTTATTTCATTCTTTGATGCCTGGGAATCTCACTCTCCCCACATAGACTGGGAAGTCCTTGAGGGCAGGAATAGATCTCAGGGCTGGCAGTTTTCAGTTAAAAAGAAAACTGGCTCAGTAAATTCTTCTAGACTTAAGTGCTTTTTCATTGAAGTTAAACAGCAGTTTAGGAAAGAATAGGATTCTGTAGTCAGAGGTCAGCTGATACCCCAGTAGTTCCCATAGCCCTCATGAGTAGGCATTGTCAGGTAGCAGATTGGCCTGGGGACATTTTTCATGGGACTCCGAATTTAAGTGATGGGCATGGTATAGGACAGTGGTGTCAGATTAAAATAGGAACGGGATGCTAAAACATAACTAAAGACCCTGTGATCTCTCAAAATAACTGCTATTAACCTGAGCCACTCCTGACTGAGGTCAGCCAGCCTGCTGGTCCCATCCCTGAATAGCCAAGAAGATTTTCACATTTCCTGTTTTCCCTCCACTGCTCCCACAGACAACTTTAGGTACACATGTGATATCTGTGGGAAGAAATATAAATATTACAGCTGTTTTCAAGAGCATCGAGACCTGCATGCCGTGGATGGTGAGTGGGGCAACTTCTTCTGTTTGTGGGCTTTCCTGGGATTTATGAGATTGAACAGGAAGGATTCAGGGCTCCCCCCTTTTCTGGTGCAGGGTCACCATGAGTCACTCATGGCCTCTCTCCCCTGCATTCTTCTAGAAAAGCTAGATCATAGCAGGCTCTCTCCTCCATTCCTTTCTTCTCCTCCTCCTTTCTGTCATCTTCCTTCTTTCTTGTTTATCTGACTTTCCTCTCAGTGGTTATTTCTTTAAACCATCTGCCCCCCTCTTCCCCTGCCCATAACAGTTGTTGAACCCTGGCCTGGAAGGCAGTCCTGGCTGTAGGCCAAGACACAAATGAAGACAGAAGAGATCCTCTTCCCTCTTGAGTGGTGACCACAAATAAATAGTACATTTGTTATGTGTCTGTGGGATGCAAAGTGATGGACTTCTGGGCACATGCAAGGGGAACTTGAGTGTGACCCCCATAGGAGGCAGGGTGATCTCAGGAAGATATCCTCATGAGCTGTGGTTCTCAACCTGTGGGTCGCGACCCCTTTGGGAATTGAATGACCCTTTCACAGGGGTCACAGGGGTCATCTAAGACACTGCTCCTCTATCCATTTCCAGGCAGGTCTGCCCACATGCAGATACACCTACATACAAGTATTAAAGGGTCGTGGCATTAGGAAGGTTGAGAACCACTGCTCATGAGGAAGCAAGGTCTGAGCCGGATTGTTTGGATTGAGGGCATCATCGTATTCCAGTCACATCTCCCCCAGTCCTCATCCACTGCCTGGAGATCTGAGTAATGGAGCTGAGTGTTGAGATAGGTCCTGGGACCTGGTTTGGTGATACCCTTTCTGCTGCCCCCTCTCCCCATCCCAGTTTTCTTGGCCTCCGTTTAGGAAGCTGATTGTTCCAAGAGTGTGAGGTTCCCAAGAGCAGGTTGGTGGTTGTGGCCCAGGTCACTGGGATGAGGTGCCCCTGAGAGAATCAGAGCCCTTTTCCTGGGTGAAATAATAGCACTCATTTGCTTCCTTCCTTCCCTCTGCTACTGCGGTCACCTCCTATCCGGGCTCAGTGTTTAGTGTCGAAGGAGCCCCAGAAAATCGGGCAGGTAAGTCCTTGGCCTCTTCTTCCCCTGTTCCTCCCCTCTCCCATGACCAGGGTCCTGGCCCTTGCAGAGTGGCTTCCTTGGGTAGCTAAATGACATTTGTTCTCCTGCAGACCCTTTTGATCAATCCGTTGTGGCCACAGATGAAGTAAAGGAGGAGCCTCCAGAGCCATTCCAGAAAATTGGGCCAAGTATGCTCACCTGGGAGGGAGGGTTCAAGGGCACAGTGGGGCGGGGGTGAGTGGTCCCTGTGGACATGGCCAGCCATCCAAAGGGGATTCTGCAACAAGTGCTATAAGTGTTGTAATAGAATACAAAAGGGAAGTTGGAAGGGGGGAATAAAGGGGTCAAGGCAGGTTGGCAGTGCCCGCTACTAGGCGCTGAGGCCTGATCCTGCTTTTCATTTTGTTAGTCATCTTTCCAAGGTAAGGAGTTGGCCAGCTGGTGAAACACTTCCGGACCTTGATGTAGCTATCACATACTCTGTCTTGGGGTGTTTTCCTTGTCTTCTATCTTCAAGTGATAAGTGGACAAAAATGAAAGGGGGAGGGAGGGAAAAAGAAAAGAGGGGGAAAGATTTTTGAAATTTCACAAAGAGAACCAACTTTTGAGGTACCATTGCTTACAAGCTTGGGAATGAAGGAAGGAGGGAGAAAGGAAGGAATTAATTTGATTGTTTGCTTGCCGTGGGCCTCCCAGTGTGCTAAGGGCTGTGGTATAGAAATCCAAGCAAACAAGACGTCCCCTGCTCTTAAGGAGCTGACCAGTGGGGAGAGAGAGCACATGGTACGGAGGCTTGGTTCCAGGACAAGTAAAGTGAAATCTCTTCGGTCAGAGCCTGGCATCCCTAGGCTCTGGGAGTGGGGAAGGTGAGGGCAATGGACACGATGGCCAGGGTGGAGGCAATATGGCATAGAGTTCTAGATTCTCCTGTAGGAGGGAGTTGATGTTGGAAAGGTGATGACTCTCCCCACCAATTTTTGTTCTTTTCCACAGAAACTGGTAATTACACCTGTGAATTTTGTGGCAAGCAGTACAAGTACTACACCCCTTACCAAGAGCACGTGGCCCTTCATGCCCCCATCAGTGAGTATCTGCCAAGGGTGGCAAGGCGGGTGTGGATCGGTGTTGTGGTCTTGGGTTGGGAATTTACTGTCACTGACTGTCCTGTGGGGAAGACACCGGTAAGGGAGCGTGTATCGGGTGGTACCTGCTGGTGGCTCAAGTGCTGAAGATGAAATTGATTCTAGGGCCATTTCTCAGCACCATCCTTTTCTCCTAACTATGCATGTGATGCGGAGCCACCTTGTGGCAGGACAGTGTCATAGCTGGCAGTTTCCTTTGCTGTGAATTCTTAGCTCAACAGGTACGTAGGCAGACCCCCTTGGAGCACCAGCAACATGGTACTGTGGCAAGAGCATTGGGTTTAAAGTCAGAGGACCTGGTTCAAATTCTAGTTCTACTATTTAACACCCTGTGTGACCTTGGGCAGATTTCTGGGTAATTTTCAGTTTTCTCATCTGTAAAATGAAGTTGGGCTAGATGATTTCTGAGATTTCTTGTGCTTCTAAGTCTGTGGTCTGTGATAGGAGCCCTTTGCCTGGGGAGCCTGGGTGGGGGACCTTTGGCTTTTCTCTGGGGTGTGGGGAGAGGAGAGGAGGAGGAGTGACCTCATTCTTTGGCCTGCCTTGCTTCTTGTCAGTTCTTTAGCTGCCCAGATATATACAACATGGCCCTTAAAGTTCAGGTGCCCTGAATGTGCCCATGAGCCCTTGATTCCTAAAAGTTGAAGCTCCTTACTGTGCTGTGAATTGGCCTAACAAGTCTCCTGGGAGGAAAACCCTGGCAGCCTCTTTCAGGAGATCATTAGGATTGAAGGGACCTCAAGGGTCCTTGGTCCACCCTTGTGCCTCCATGTAGGAATTCTCTTGGAGCCTCCCTACAGGAGATCATTGCTTCCAGACTGTGCAATGGAGGTGACCTGGCTTTCTGGCTGGGCTTGTGGGGGGCCCTTTGTAGATTCTTAAGGCCTGTGTTTCCTCTTCTTCCTCCTTTCTTCCTCATAGAAACCTAAGCCACAGTGGGTATGGTTCAGAGTTAGTATCATAGGTTCATCAATTTAGAGCTGAAAGGAACCTTAGAGATTGCTGAGTTCAACTCCCTCATTTTAAAGCTGGGGAAACTGAGGCCCAGAGAGGTTAAGTGATTTGCCCAAGACCACACAGCTATTATCCAAGGTAGAATCTGAAACTAGATCTTCCTAATTCTAGACTCAGTGGCCTTTAGTCTAAACCAGTGCTGAACCACCCTGATATCCCAAATGCCTTTAGTACGAGGGCTCTGGAAACTTATCCCGTGGTTGTACTCATTGAATGGAGTAAGGGAACAGTTTGCTGTAGCAGAAAAGACATTGATGGGCAAGCAGGAGCCCGGTGTTTGTGTCTCATCTCTGCTGTTCATTTGTTCCCTGTCCTTGGGCAAGTCACTTCCTTCTGTACCTGTTTTCACACATGTAAAATGAGAGTATTAGAATAGTTGATCTTTGAGGTTTTCTCCATCTCTAACATTTTGTGATTTCCTTCTCTTCTCTCTGGCCTGTGTCTGATAGATAGGAATGTCTGATCCCTAGAGTGGTCTCTGTCTCATTAACCCAGCTAGGGCCATTGGGCTTGAAAGGTCACTCTCTTCTTTTAACAGGGGTGGGTTCTGATTGTGACCTTCTGCCCTCTGGAGCTCTTGGGCATGGGCTACTACTTCAGGCATCTTGTATTAAGTCTTTGTTCATCTTTCCACCTGATACCATTTCCTCTTTGCCATTCTGGGTCAGGCTGCTCAGAGAGTCTGAAGACTCATGGTTGGTAGACAAGGGACATTAAAGCCTGTTGGACTTTCATACAGCAAAGATGTTCCTAGTTGTATTCAGGCATCTAGAATACACCCCTTACGTGGAGATTGTTGGGCAGAGGGTTCTTGGCATTTCCTTCTAGGGCTCTGGGAAAATTGGCCCTCTTGTTGCCTCACCTCCCCTTCCCTGTCACACATGTGCTAGCTCTGACCCCTAAATGGGTACTACCACATAGGTATATTGATATTAGGGATGGGGATAAAAGGGATGGTGGTAACATCTTCTCCCTCCCCAGGGTAGCCTTTGTCCTATGACAATTGACAGAGAGTTGAGAAGGAAAGAAGACTGGAGATGTTCCCCATGATTCCTAGGTGTGAAAAGGGCAAAGGATGCCCTTGGATGAAATCTAACCTTGGAGTTTTCTGGTCTGCCATGATACCCTTGAGTACAGGGATGGCATGAGACTAGGGCTGAGAACTGTAATCTAAAGGTAGTAAAGCCAATTTCTTTGCCTTCCATGACAGTGAGTTGTCCAGACCAAGCCTGGTGGAAGGTGGGGATAGCTTCCCCAAGAATTCCTAACTATAGTCTTCGGATCAGAATCTTTTCCGTGGTGTGGTGGGAGGTTCAGGTAAGCCGTACCTAGAAGGAAGCCTTTAAGAAGATAGCAAACAGGGTACATGCAGGCAGTCTGGGAGCAGAAATCCCAAATGCCTTTGTAGAGGGTGCTGGATGAAGCAGAGGTTTAATAGAAAGAAGACTGGGTTTGCACTGGAGGACGTCTGTTGGACACAACTTACTACCTATATGACCTTGGACGAGACACTTAACTTCTTCATCTGTGAAAGGAGGGGGTTGGACCGGGTGATGGTTCTTTAAGTCCATTTCAGCTCTGTCTCTTAGGATCCTATGGTTCCCCCCACTCCTCTGATAGTCAATTCCTTCTGCTAAATTCGTGTCATGAGGGAAATGTGCAGACTGTATGACCATCCATTGCAGCAGTGGCTGTGCTTCTGGGACCCCTGTCTGACATTGTCCTTTCCAAGAGAAGAAGGGCAAAAGTCTCCCACTCAGGTTGTGCTTCAAATGCAGGGAAGGGAATCAGTGGATAGCACAGTGCCAAGGACCATGGACAGCAAAGATGAAAGGGCCCATCTGGTGAGGATGGCACAGTGAGCTAGCTTCTTTGTGCACGTCTATAAAGGCACAAATGCTCATTCATGCATATGCATCAGGGCTCACTGGGCAAAGGGTGTCTGTCGGTGCATAGAGAGTGTGTATATCAGTGTCCATTGGGCAGAGGTTCACTGTGTGTCATTACTGACTAGGAAGCAGGAATCTACATATCGGTGCCTACTGGAAAGAAGGGATGTATCTATTCCCATCAGACAGCAAATATCTGTTAGTATCAGTTTCCATGAGGAAGAAGGGCATCTGCCTTTACTGCTGTACAGAGACTATCTCTGTGCCTACCTAGAAGAAGGTGTCTTAGCAGTTCCCACTAGACAGAGGGCATCTGTCAGTTTCAAATTGCATGTCTACTGGACAGTGAGTATCAGTGTGTGTCGGCACCCACCAGCCAGCGGGCATCTGTATGTCAGTACCTACTGATGTCTCAGTATCTGTCAGGCAGGTTTTTATCTTCACATGACAGTGTCTACTAGGCAGATGGCATCTGCAAATGTCTAGTAGTTAGAGGACCTCAGTGTGTCAGTGCCCTCTGGGTAGAAAGCATTTGCCAGTATCCAGTAGACAATAGGATGTCAGGGGTTCCAAAACCTGGACTTTGGCCTATAGCCAGATAGTATAGCTGTGAGGTTCATGTAGGGAGAGGAGACTTAATGCCCAGCTCTCCCCGAGATGATCTTGGGAAGGTTTTCTTGGGCAAATGTGATGGTGATGAATGAGGGGGAAGAGGTGATTGTCTAGGAGAATCTATTGCTGTGCTACAACCCTGTGATTGGGGATAGGAGATTTGGCCTTCCACGAGGGAATGACTTTGCTAGGTCCCTCTTTCCTTGGCTAATTCCCATTCCCAACAGAGACCTCTTTCCTAAGGTGAGCCAGGTTCCCTTGACAGAATATACATCCTGGGATTTTCTGTAAACCAGTACACAGTACCCTCTCCCCACTCACCCAAGGACCTTGGGCCCTGGGAGCTGGCAGATTTGGGTCTCTCCTCCGTGCTCCCTAATGGAGCAGTCGGGAACATCTGCTAAGGGCCTGGGGAGGGAAGTATGTCCGAAATGTGTTTACATTCAATTAATTTTTAATTATGTCACTTAATAAAGTTGTTAACCAACTGAGAATGTGCCTTGTCTTTATTTCTTGAGAAGACCTCTGCTTCTGTCTTTCCCATTCACTTCCTCTCCTCCCCTCACCCTGTCCCCAACTTTATCCAGCTATCCCTGGCAAAATCTGCTTCCTTATGGCCCTATCCCTGTGTCTCTGCAGAACCCTAACCAACCAAAGAGTCTTCATCAGTGTCTCAAACAACTTACTGTGTGTCTTTGGGCAAATCATTTCCTCTCTTGGGCCCCATTTCTTTATCTGTAAAATTAAATGGATTAGACTATGTGGTCTCCAAGGTCCCTTCTAGCTCTGAGATTCTAGGAATCTAATGAACAGATTGGAGCCTAGTCTAGGTGCTGTACCATATCTTAATTGTCCAAAAGCAAAAGTTCCTTTTGAAACCAGTTCTTCATAGTTTCCTTCTTATCTTTCTTTCCTCCCCTTCTACTAAGACATAGCCATGTGTCTAGACATGGTCTTCTCCTGGGCAGTTGGGGACACCTCTTGATCAGTGCCTTCTCTTTGGAGGTGGGGATTTCCCTTTGCTACTCTTGCAGCCTTAGCCAGAGTAGAGTTCTGGGTTCTTATTCTCTCTTTCTCCATTGGCTTGGACTGAACCACTTTCTGGGCATGGTGGAGAGGCTCATTTGACCACCTCTTGTGGGCTACATTCCTCATCAAACTCCACACCCTTAGAATTTGTGCTGTTGCAGTGTGCTGTCTTCAGAAATCTACTATTGCTTGCTCAATATCTTCCTTTCCCAGTTCCATAGTGAAGCTTGATAGTGGTCCTCTTTCCCTGAAATCCTGAGAATTTTCAAGGGGAAGACCTGGTGTCTGATCTAGCCATTCCAAAAACCGTCATGGAAGGAGTGAAATGACCTAGTCTTTTGTGTCCCGGTTCTATCACAGAGCTTCTCAACTTTAGGAGTGGGGTGGGATGATCTCTGTGGGCAGCTAGGTAGTGCAATGGATAGAGTACTGGGTCTAGAATCCTCACACACTTAGTAGCTGTGTGACCTGGGCAAGCCACTTACCCCTTTTTGCTTCAGTTTCCTCATCTGTAAAATGAGCTGGAGAAGGAAATGGCAAATCACTCCAATATCTTTGCTAAGAAAACCTCAAATAGGATCATGAAGAGTTGGACATGACTGAAATGACTCAGCAAGAAGAAGGAATGGTCTCTCCCCAGCAGTTTTTATCATAGTTTCTAACCCTGCTTTTTATAGATCAGGTCCCATAGGACAGACTATCAAGAAGTTCTGCTCCCCTTCTAGCCCATGTCATCCATCTCTCTAGCCACCCACCCAGTCTGTCATTTTCTCTTCCTTCTTAGTTTGAGGGAGAAGGGGGATCACCTGTTATTTAGCCTAGGGAATAGATGCATCCCTTTCACCTCTAAATTTTACAATCTCTAATTTCCTTCAGAATTCAGCTCAAGGACCACCCAAAAATACCTTGTGTTTATTTTGTACATCACATGTGTATACGCACATATTGTCTTGCTCCATAGAATGTGATCTCCTTAAGGGCAGGAACTATTTCATATTTATATTCCCAGAACCTAGCACATTGCCTAGCGCATAGTAGGGATATGAATAGGGACTAAACCTGTGATTTAATTGTTAGAGGGAACTCCCAGAACTGTCATTTAGAAATGCTTGTTGATTGATTGAGAAAACTGAAGGGGACATGATAGCTGTCTTCAAGTATTTGAAGCGTGTCGTATGAAAAAGATTTGTTTTGACTGTTTGGTCTAGAAGGCAGAACAAGGAGCAGTCAGTAAAAGTTGCAAAGAGGCATGTTAAGGCTTGACTACAGAGAAAACTTACTGGACATAAGGACTGTCCAGAAGTGAAATGAGATGCTTCAGGAGTCCTTCATTGGAGGGAGTAGAACCCAGACAACTACATGTCATGTGTGTTATAATGGAGAGTCTTTTTTGGGTCTGGATTAAATTAGATGGCTGCTAAGGTTCCTTCCAGCTCTAAATGCTATGAGTCTTTGATATTTTCCCTATAGGAGCATGAGAAATAGCGCATCTATTTTAGACATGCCCAGTCTATGTGCTCCTGCCTGTCTGGGAAACCAGATAGAGACTCGGGTGTCAAAAGACTTAGGCACGTTGTTGCATCAGTATGAGAGACTTAATCTAGAACCAAGCAGCACCCTCCATTTAACAGGATAGCCAAATAATAGGTTCTCTTGATGCTGTTCCAGAGTAGGAAATTCTCATTGGGTTGGGTTTTGGTGGTGATCTGGAAAGAAGCATGTGTGATGTTAGTGATTTGTCCATTGTTTCTAAGGTTGGTTAGAACATGGGTTTTTAATCTCTTATGTCATGGACCCATTTGGCAGTCTAGTGAAGCCTAGAGCCGTATTGTTAGCTGCTTTCATCATTGAAGGAAAAATAAAATTGCAGCTACTGGTTAAAGAAGATAAAGCTGTAATGTTTTTCCTATCCAGGTTCATAGATACCCTGAAATATATCCAAAGACCCTAGATTAAGAACCACTGGTCTAGAGAAAGGAAATTAGGGCTAAGCATTTCTCCTAAAGCCCTTTTAGTCCCAGGTGAAGGGGAGGGAGTAGGTGGCTTGGGCTGAAGCTGTTGAATAATTGTTAGAGGCTTCCATCTTTCCATCACAAAACTCAGCTGTCATTGTGGATAGAGAAAGAGACTGCAAGAGATAGATTTACCAAATCCAAAGGTTTGACCAAAGACCCTGTTCCATGAGTCCTAGACAGATTTTGAGGAATGTAGAAGAAAAGGCAAGAGGACTGGCTAGGAGGAGGCAGGACTCTTTGGTATGAGTCAGCTATGAGTTCTTTCTAAACAGAATAATAATTTTTGTTGGCTTGGAGCTACAAACAAGGTTAAATTTAGGATTGGTTCAGTTGATATATGGCTTATATCAGCTGGTAGGTAACTCCATTTATTTTAATTGTTTTTGTTTTTTTCCTTTTTTGGAGGGGGAAGGCAGGGCAATTGGTGTTAAGTGACTTGCCCAAGGTCACAAGGCTAGTAAGTGTTAAGTGTCTGAGGCTGGATTTGAACTCAGGTCTTCCTGACTTCAGGGCCCATGCTCTATTCACCGTGCCACCTAGCCACCCCTAGGTAAATCCATTTAATTAAGGAAACCAAAGTACACCGAACTAGGAATGAAGAGACATGAGTCATAGTACTGGATCTTTAATTGACTGGTTTTGTGGACCTTAAGCAATTCATGCTCCCACCTGGGGCTTAGTCTCCTTTTAAAATAAATTATTTTTATTTACTTTGTTAAATATTTCCTAATTGTGTATAAAAAAATTAATAAAAATTTTGAGTTCCAAATTCTCTCCCTTCTGCCTCTTCTCCCTCTCTGAGAAGCCAAGCAACTTGATATTTCCATTCAACCATTTGCAAAAGAAAACACAAACGAAATAAAACAATAAAATAAATTTTTTTAAAGTATGCTTCAGTCTGCATTTAGCTTCAGAAGCTCATTAGTTCTCTCTCTCTTCCTGGAGGTGGATAACATTTTTCGTCATGGGTCCTTTGGAATTGTCTTGAATCGTTGTCTTGATTAGAGTAGTTAAGTCTTTTCATCCTTAGAATATTTCTGTTACTATGTACAATGTTCTCCTGGTTCTGCTTACTTCACTTTGCATCAGATCATGTAAGTCTTCCCAGGTTTTTCTGAAACCATCCTGCTTGTCCTTTCTTATAGCACAATATCTTTTCATAACAATCATATACCACAGCTTGTTCAGTTGAGCTTAGTCTGTATAATAGGGATAATAATTCTTGCCTGCCTACCACACAAAGGTGTTGTGAGGAATTGAGGATTCGATGAGGAGAGAGTTGTAACATAATTGTGAAAATTATGGAGCACGATATGATGGTAAATATTATGTTCTCATACACTTCCCAGGACTGAGTGAATTAATGTTGCTGCTTCTGAAAAGCTGACCTTTGGTTTTCTGAACTTGGTGAACTTAAATTTGTAGAGTTAACCATGGTATTTATTCTGCAGTCATTTGGATGTGAGCATGTTTGCATACCTTTTCTGAATGTTCCCAAGTATTATAAGTAACTCTCCTGCTCCTTTCTTCTGAAATTCACCATCATTTTCTCATATCCCTCCCCCTTGTGAAAAGCATGTTCCCCACAAATGTGGGCTACAGTTGCTGAAAGACAGAAATGAATCTGTTTTGAGAGGTAAATAGAACATAAATTACTTGGGGTAGAACTCCCCATTTAATAAAAAACATTGGGAAAACTGGAAAGAAGTTGGGCAAAGATTAGGTTTAGACCAACATCTTATACCATGTACCACAGTCATCTCAAAATGGATATGAGATGTGAGAGCAAGGGGATTTCAAACCTCTCTGCCTCTGTCTCAGTAAAGATGGAGCTGGTTTAACTCATGTTCTCCCCAAACCTAGATTCTGATCCCAATTCTGCCTCTAAATCACAGTGTGATTTAGATTACTTCTTTCTGCGACCTTGGTTTCTTCATTTACAAAATGGGTGATTTGGACCAGATTATCTTTATGGTCTAGCTCTGACATTCATTGAGCCAAAATCTACTTTTAGAAGGCATGAGAACTGTTGAGATTCCTTAAAATTAAATCCATGACACCTACCTTACAAACTGCTGGCTGAAGCAAGGAGAAGGCTACTAGTCATCTGTCTCCTCAGGGACGTAAAGCTGTTGCTCTTCATGGGGAAAAAAAGAGAAAAAGGATAACAGTTTGTTGATACTAGAGCCATGAGGTTGAAGCTAAATATTTCCTGTAAGGCACCTGGAAGAGTTTGTCACCCCAGGTATGGAAGAGGAAGTAGGTGTCTTGGACTGATGCTATGAAAAATTTTAAGTGATTATCAACTTGCTGCCACTGAACTCAACCATTATCGTGGATGGGGAAAAATATGGGCCACACATTGTTTCATAGGTAAGTTGAGACAGGGAATGTTTGAGTTTTAATTCTCTATAGTTGTCAAATAGCCTTATGCCCAGTCAGCACCCAACCAGGGAAACCTAGCGGTATTACCAGAAGTGTTAGATGCATGAATGTCTTATGACTAGAGTAGCTGTAGTGTCAAAAAGAGGAATATTGAGTTCTAGAATACACGGAGACCACTTCCCACTCCCTTCCACCCCCTGCAGGTTGGTTTTTTCACTGATATGCTAAAAAATGGTCTGAATACCATGGACTAATAAAATAATAACAAAAGAGAACAACAATGTAAAATAATTCTAGATCAGGGATTACATCAGTAGAACCCTCTTAAATATCTACAAGTCAGACATGTAGGAAAGTAACCTCCTCTAAGGGCAGGGCCCATTTTGTTTTTCTCTTTTTTTTTTTTTTGCCAGCACACTGCACATAGTAGGTTCTTAATAAATACTCATTGAATTGATTTGTTGACTATCAGCCTGAATATCCTGGCCATAGTTGCTTTAGGAAACTCCCCTGTGATGGGTCTTTTCCATGGAGAACTGTTGTGGGACACACATTCCATCTCTTTCTTTGAGACTAATAAGTACATAGAATCCATTCATAGATGACCACATCTCAAGGGTAGATGCCTCAGCTCTAGGTCAGGAGTGCACAAGACTTTTTGAAGATGATTAGTGTGTTGTGCCAATGTTAAGTTCTGATTGCCCAGCATCCTGTTAACCAGGAAAATGTTAGGAACTCCTGGAAGTGAATTGACTCTTACTGCAGGACTTTTTGAGAACCAGAGAGTGCTCTGGATTTATGAGAATTGTCATTCACATCTCAACGGTTCTCCTTTCCAAAGACTGTGCCTTCTAGGCCCTTATATGCTAGAGACCAGGGACCAATATTCTCTCTCCTGATCATGACCCTTTCTATCTTTTCATTCGAACTTAGTTATGGGGAAATAGTTGTAGGTTTCTAAGCATGCTGACTAAGAAATCTTCTTTCCCACTCCTTTCATCACTACTGTGGAGATCAAACCCCATTTACAGTGGTTCTATCCTCCCTTTTGTCCACCCACCCCGAAGTAATTGCTTGGCTAGAGTGCAGAGAGTACTTCAAAGCATGGTTCTATGATTCTAAGTAACTCAGGCTTCCCTATGGAAAGGGATATGGGGGAGGGTTCCTTGTCATTTGTCAAGGAAAGAGGAGAGGGGGTAGAATTTGGTGAAGCCATTCCCAGCTCTTTGCCCTTTTGGGGGGTTTGTTGGTGGGGGAGGCCATGGTCATAAGAAGCTGCCAATCCAAGATGGCGGCAGAGCCCACAGGAGAGCCTCGGGCAAGCCGACATTGAGGACCCGATCCTGCCAGGTACCTCCGCTGGGTGGGAGCCGTCTGACGAGCCCGACACTAGTTCTGAGTGTTCACATCCAGAGTTCTCTCGATCTCCACTCTTCATGGCAGTGAAGACACAGGCGAGCCAGTCGGGCAAAAAAACACCAGCTTCCATAGTCCGGTGCTCCACCCTTCTACAACGCACCTCCTCTGGTGCCCCTCCAGCTTCCCAAACCCAGATGTTCCGTGCTCCAAATTCCGGATCCCCAGGAAGCAAGGCAACCACAGGTACCAATGGCTTTTGTGCCCTCAACTTTCTTAACTATTGGGTGGGCTTTCCACCTCTGAAGTGATCCCTGCCTTTCTCTACACCCATCCCAGTCTTAGACCGAATCCCATTGCTACACATAGCAAAAGGGAATGGAAGTGAAGTCTCCGGCAATGTGAACTGTCAATAAAGGGACAAGCAGCCCCCAGCCATACCTATTTCCTGAGGAAAATCTTTGATAAGACAAAACTAACTATAAGGGCAGCAATAAATCTGGTTTAAAACCTGGTGTCCTGAGCTAATGGGAAACACTTGGTCTAAGAACTTTAGTGAAAATTATCGTTCATTGTGTTTGATAAAAGTTGATGAAAGATCAGCCAGTTGGGAGAAAGTCCTTGTGCTGACATGTCAAGTTTTCAACCTAATGATTTGCTTTTTTACCTGATGGTTCCATCCCTCATTAGGGGCTAATAGACCATCCAAACAGTGCTCGACAAGTAGCAAGTGATAAAATGGGCTTGTGTTTACACACTTGGATTCCCAAGGTTATTTTTTAGAAAAACATCCTTTTGATGTGCTCAGAGTCCTTAATGAGGACAGCAGTTTAATAAACCATTAGGTTAGTAATTATTCCAGCTCCTGGCAGTTGTGAAAACACAGTGGCTGTTGTGTGACATTTTCACAAAAACTGACATAAATGGTTATTATAAGCAGAATTCTGAATAGAGGAAATTTCTCCTAATTTGACCATTGCTGATGGATATTAGGTCAGTCAAGTTAATTACATAAATTCATTCATATAGCAGGCCTTTATTAGTCTCCTACTATGTGCTGGTACTCTATAAATGTGGCTTAAAGGGTACATTTCTTACAGTATTGGAAGTCTTAGGATTCACCATTTCTTTAAATGACTGTGTGTTTTCTAGCAATGCTGTCATTATCTTTGAAAAAAGAAACTTCTGTTTAAGTAATGAACGGCTTAAGGCAGGTCAGTGGAGTGAGCTTGGTGGTCAGCTATGACATGACCAACAAAGGTGGATTGAGTGTATGCACTGTCAACTTTCTCATGGGCTGGGTTGAAGATGACTGGGTCCCTGAGAAAGGAAATCCAGATATTTAATCTGAAGGGTGTTCAGTTCATTTAACTGTGAGGCTGGGCCAGAGTATATCCATGGGTATCTGTTTTATCAGTTGATATTTTAACACTTCCTTTCCTAACTTTGGTCTGAATGAAATTACAGGTGATTTCTTACCCTTTGATCAGCATCAGTGTTACGGCTTCCATAACCATCTTTTTGTTTTAGAGCCAATTTTATTCTTTACCTAAATAATCAGTCTAGGTTCACTTCATTAATGAGGCAGTAAGAACAGGATATTCATTGAATAGGAATTTGCCATCTACTTTTCCCTTTGTGTTTGTGTATCCCCGAAAGATTCAGGCACCACCCTACACCACACTCCACTCCCAAAGAGGGAATGATTACAGCTGATCCTGGTTTCACAGAAGTTAGAATAGAGAGTGAGTCAATTCCCTACCCCCCCCCCCACACTAGAATTGGGTTTTTATTCCACCCTCCTCCCCAACAACTTTATCCAAAGTCCTACTGTATCCTTTCCTCCACTGTATTCTGTGTAACTTATGGCTTGAAGACCTTTATGGATAGTCTTTCTCGAAAGGGGGATTTCTATGTGAGTCCCATTGCAAAAGGGACTATGGAGGGGAGAGGAAGGTGTGTAGCAGGGTGCCTTGGAATGTAGGTTCTTGATAGCTGCTTTGATGGACAGTGGGAGTCTTGACTTCTGTGGTCTGTAGTTTCTCATCTGTAAGATAAAGGGTGTTGGTGGGGAAGAAGGCAGGAAGAAGGGCCTACTATGAGCACTGTGTTAAGTGCTAGAAAAATACTTTTATCATTGATCCTTACACTAACCCTGGAAGGTAGGTGCTATTATTATCCCCACTTTAGAGTTGAAGAAACTGAGGGAGACGGAGGTGAAGTGATTTGCTCAGGGGGCACATAGCTAATAAATATTTGAGGTAAGATTTGAACTCAGGTCTTCCTGAATTCAGGTCCAGCACTTTATCCACCACACCACCTAGCTGCCTCTGTTACTTCCTCATCTGTAAGACAAAGGGGTTGTATATAATGCTATCCAAGGTTCCTTCCAGTGCTGGCATTCTTTGGTTCTGTTCTCAGTGCTCACTGCAGAATGGGCTGTAACTATGTTTTCAGAACTAGTGGAGAGAGGTTGAGACAGGAATTAAGAAATGTCGAAGTTCCCTGGTAGCTGAGTATTAAATAAACCCTGTGTGTAGGAGGACACCTCCCCTTCATGCTCCGTGCCTTATTCAAGGCACAGAGAGTGGGGTAACTTCCTTCCATGGGGTAACTACTGGAATGACTTCAGCTTATGGAGCTAATAACTTCATTGCTACTCTGGATACAATATTTCCTCCTCTTACCCAGTGGTTCCAGCCCTAGCACCCTCTCAACTTAGAATCCTTGAGAAGTTTCTTCAAGTTTAGAAGAGTTAGCTGACCCACCTGCCAGTTGCCCCTCCCTCTCTCTCATTCCTTCCTCTCTCTTCCACTACCTGCTTTCAACTTTTCCCAACTCTTTGGAATGTCCCTTCAGAGAAGAGCTGGGGAACCCCAGGAACACTTCCTGGATTGAGAATCAGAAGACCCAGATCTTCTCTGGGCCTCTTTCTGTGTGGCCCTGGGAGAATCCTGGCTCTTTTTTGGCCTTCAGTTTCTTCATCTGTCATGGTATGTATTGGATGATGATTTCTGTTGTGTAGTAAGTTGCCATTTTTAAAGTGTTTTGCAGTTTAAAAGATCAAACATTTTCAACTTATGTAGAGCAGGTGATTTTTTTTTTCTTATTTTACATGTGGGAAAACAGAGGCAATGGGAGGTTGAGTTATTTCTCTCAGGTCACCCAGCTACTAAGTGGCAAGGCTGGGATGAGAATCCTAGGTCTTATCACCCACAATCCAGTGTTCCTTCTGTGCCAACTACCTCCATATCATAGAATCATGAATCTAGACCAGAGAGAAATCTTTGGGTCCTTTTTACTCCCCCCTCCTCCATTTTACAGATGAGAAAATGGAGAGCCAGAGGAGTTGTCATTTGCTAAAGTTCCCTCGGCTAGTAATTAGCAGAGGATTTGAACCCAGTCCTTCTGACTCCAAATCCAGCCCACTAGTCTGCCTCTAAGATTTTGAATCCATACTTGGCCCTCTCTGGCTGGGCCTCTACTGCCACTGAGAACTGGCCACTTGGAAAATGGGCACAAGATGGGAAAGTTGTGCCATAACATTTCTGCTAATCAGCTGGCATCTTGTTGAGGGACTGACTGCTAAAGAACTATTCTGTAGACCAGTGGTGATTTAATTGATCACATGCCCTTCCCACTCTCTGTCCATATTCCAAGGCTTTGCTACCACTCTTTGGTTTTAGGGGCCACAAAGACCCCTGCTTCTCTTCCTCTCAGCATCTTCCTTTAAAGACCAGTGCTAACCAATCACCATCTTCTCTCTCTCTCTCTCTCCCCCTCTCTCCCTCCCTCCCCTCTCTCTCCCTCCTTCTGTCTCTTTCTCTCCCTCCCTCTGTCCCTTTCTTTCCCTCCCTCCCTTCCTCTCTCTCTCTCTCTCTCTCTCTCTCTCTCTCTCTCTCTCTCTCTCTCTTCCCTACCCAGCAGAAAGCGCCTTCAGTAGGAGAGTCGAGAGCAAAGCACAAAACAACTTTGAAGAAACGAACAGCAGTTCTCAAAACTCAAGTGGTGAGTATCATCCCTAGGCAGACAGAGCTTTTCCCATTGGCCTTCCTGCTCTACCATTACCCCACAAGGACCACACAGTTTCCCCTATACCATCTTATAGCTTAAGGTTCTGGATGTTCTTGCAGCCCACAGGCACACAAAGAGCATGCTTGTTCCGAGCCTACCCAGCAAGCCTCTCACATGGGTTCCTCTGGCCCTATCTTCTTTGTATTTCCAAGGGAAGTTTGTGAATCCAGCCACATTCAAAAAACCCATTAGTCCCAGAACATCAAAGGAAACTCATCCCATTACAGTGATGGGAAAAGATAACCCCACTTCTTCCATTTAGATCAGTCTTAAAGTAAGCTGGTGAAGTCAGGCCTTATCCACACAGACCCAAGGATAGTAATGCTTGTGATAGCCCCTGTGAAATGAGAAGTGTGGGGTAGAGGAGATAAGGCTGGCCTTGGAGTCAGCCAGACCCAGGGTTCATGTGCCCCATCTCCCATACCCTCACACACATAGGCCATGGGATCCTGGGCAAGTCATGTAAACTCTTGGCATCCCCAGGGAATTTTCTAATATGATAAGTTGTAGAACAGAACAATTGCTGATTTTCATGGGTAGAAGTTTCTTTGCTAGGAGCTCTCCCATCAAGGAAATCATAGGTTTAGACCTCCCTGATGTGAACAGGCCCTGGCCCATAGCACTTGGGTCTTAATCATATTTGTAATTTGTAAATTTGTAAAATATTTTAAAATGGAGACTGCATCTCATTATCTTAACTTTTCAAAGGCTTTCATATCTCTTAGAATCCCCTTGGCCTCGTGCAGGGAAGTAGGGCAGGGTGTATTGTCTCCTGTATAGTAATGAGCAGGTGGAGACCTTGCTGAAGGTTGCTAGTTCGTGGCAGAGCCCAGACTTGGACCCTCTGGTCTTCTGACCCAGAGCCCTGTACTTTTTCTACTGTCCCACATCTTCTCTTTCTCTTTCTCCCTGTTTAGATAAGAAGGTCCTAGGATGTGGAACACTAGGGAGGTGCAGTTTGTCTCTGCCCATTTAGATGTCAATTTGAGAGTAATATGAGACAGGGAATCTTAACACTGGATTGGGGGGTACAGACAGCCAAGGTTTCATAATCCCAGAAAAGGGAGAGGGATGCAGAGCTTGAGCACATCTTTGAAGGGAGGACATGTTTAGGAGACTGTAAGAACAGCCTGGCTGCACCAGAGGGTGCATAGTGTGGGAGGTAAGGTTGGAGAGGTAGGGGAACTCATTGTAGGGTGGACCACATCTTCATGCCCCCCTCCCCAAAAAGCCTTTTGGAGCCCTTCACCTCTAAACCTGTTTCTTATTTGCAGAAGCCGCAAGCCCCCTGATTTCCAATCCATTCCCGCTCTTGCAGAGTAAGTGATGGGCATTGGGAAGGTGCCCAGGCTCTTTTGATCAATGCTGGTCATGGTTCTGTGTCTTCTAAGTTGTGATATCTCTCTTGGGAAGCAGTTTTCACTCTGGGATGCCTGAGAAGGGGAAGCCTAGGGAAGGTTGTGGGGAGGAAGGATGGTATGGGTACTGTCTAAACATCTGTAGCTTGGGTTAGAAGTTCTTGAAAAATATGACCTAGTTTCTTGAACTCCAAGCCTGGCATCTGAGTCGATCAGAGGCACTTGCTTGGGCCTCAGTGGCTGGGGTAGTTGGGCTGGATTATGGAAGGACCTGGTATTATGGGAGATGTTGCCTTTCCCCGAGTTTCTTGTCTGGCAGCACACTGTGGCCCTTAAACTGAGCCTTGGTGGTGATTTACAGCAAGCTGACTCTTTGTAAAACAAGCACCTCACCATATGCCCAGGACTGTGTCTGGTAGCACAGAGTCTATCAGAGACAGAGCCTCCACCCTCCCTGAGCAGACCCTTCACTTAGAGCCTGAATGGGCCATCCAGAGGGGTAGCTTGGGCTGTTGAACTCCAGGGTGAGTGGTGGGATGGGATGAACACCAAGGGCCAGGTCTGGGCCTAAATGGGCTACCCACCATCCTTTTGGGAACACAATCCTTCACTTGGTTCTTCCTGTGTGCTTCTGAGAGCTGCACTTTGGAGGTCTGACCTCTCCCTTTTGTTCCTTCTTTCTCCCCCACCCCACTTCTGATCTCTCCCCCCTTCCCTTCCCATCTCTCTTCTTTCCCTTACCTGTTTTCCTAACCTTCTATAATTCAGCTAATGCTTATTAAGTACTTAGTATATGCTAGGCACTTCTCTGGGTACTGGATGATGAACAAAGATGAAAAGTGACCTACCCCCTTCCCTCAAGAGGCTTATATTCTACTGGGGGGATTTAACATGTGCACAGATAAGTATAACAACAAGGCAGAGTGTGATGGGGGGGCAGAGGAATTTGCTTTTCCCTTCTCTGCCTCTTGGTCTGTCTTTTTTTTTTCCTTAGGGGTTGGAGGGGGTTCTTTAGGCTGGGCCTGAGAGGTGACTTGAGGGCTTCTGGTTCCACCCTTTTTGGGGGAGGCTAGGGCAGCATTTGACAGACTTTAGAGAGAGCACTTTCTGAATAGAGTAGGAGAAACCAGGCCTTGGCTCTTACTAAGTTTATCATCGGCCAGGAATGGAAGGTATAATTGAGAGAAGTACTCACCTGTCTGTCTTAACCCTTGAGTTTTGTTGCTACACCAGCCTTTCAGGGCTCTTGTTTCCAAATTGATTGAAGGGCTTTTGGTCAAAAATGAGATTGGTGAACTTGTTCTCCCAAGTATAATCCCCTTGGTTATCACATAGAATTTCTTGGACATCTCTTCCATTACCGATTTCATTGTCTGGACTTCCCCATCGTACCTGTTCCTTCTTTTTCTTCCCCTTCGCCATCTCTTCTCCTTTTCCTCTTTGGCATTTCCCAGTCTTAGGATCTACAGGGTGGGTGGAATGGACCTAGGAGGAAGGATCATGGGTCTTGTGCCTCAAATTCAGGCCTCAGGTGTGAGAGTCAGTTGAACAAATGTCTGACTGCCCTATGAAAGGCCCGTTGCTAGATGTCATGTAGAAGATGGAAAGATAAGAAAGAGTCTCTGGCATCAGGGCTCTCACTGGGCAGTAGGGAGCAGGGTAAGACAATAAAGTATTAGTTAAATGTCTCCTGTGTGCCCAGCAGGTGTGAGAATACAAAGGAAAAATGACATAGTCCCATCCCTCAAGGAGCTTACCTTCTATCAGGGGAAATGACATGCACAAGTATAAGCACATTACATTCAGGCTGGTGCCATGGAGGTGTCCCTGGCAGTTGGGCAGTGGTGGTCAGGGCAGGCCTCGTAGAGGCAAAGGGCCTTGGTCTGATCCCAAGATATAGTACCAGCCTCTATGTAGGAAGCACTACAAGAGATGGGTGAGCAGAAGCAGGAGTGAGAAATAATGCCCATCTAGGGATGCCCAGGGACATCGTCAGAGAGAAGGGAAGCCGCCTGCTGCAGTGTAAAGAGTCCTGGGTTCAAATCCTACCTTCGACTTTTAACTACCTGTGTGACCTTGGGCTAGCCCCTTGGTCGCCTGGATCTCAGTTTCTTCATCTGTGAAAGGGGGGTAGTTTAGACTACATGGCCTCTGAGGTCATACCTCCAAATCTGATCCTAAGGTAGCATTCTAACTGGGCCTGGAAGAACAAAGATTAGGTAGAGAAAATTAAAAAGTGGGGACAGGACCGTGTATTCTAGGTGGATGTTACTTGGGTAGAGGTATGGGGTGTCTTTAAGGGCATTCACCTTGGAAACCACAAAGATATCTGATGACTTCTCTAAATGAAAGGATGAGTTTTCAAAAGCCAGGTGTCCTGTCCTTCCCAAATGGTACTCCCGCTTGTCCTTTGTCTCCATCAGCCACTCCCTGAGTGAACAGTTTCTGTCCATAGTCCCGGACCAGTGGAAGTCCCGGCTTGCCAGGAAGAGGCAGAGCTTAGGAGCCTGTGGTGTTCTTTGATTTCACTGCATGGTGTGCAGCAATGCCTTCTCATCTCCCACAGCTTAGGAATGGTTTCTGGGATCTCCTCAGCTTTCCTGTTCTGCTATCAGCTCCTTTCAGGAATGTAAACAAAGGCCTCAGTCACTCCCTGAATTTAGTGATTTTAAAAAATTCTCCCCATGGTACCATTTACCCACTAATACATAGCCAAATCTGTCACTTTCAGGTCAAAAAGAAATGAGTTTGTCAGTTCCTTCCTTTAAAAAAAAAAGTTGGACAAGAACTCTGCATAGAAAAGGAGTGTGTCCCAGGCTGTGTCTCTTCTGGAAGGCCACGAGCCTGGCCAGGCAAGTGTGGGGCAGGCAGTGTTCCCCTGGCCAGGCGGAAGTGCACTGGCCAGGTGGAGGCGTGCCCAAGGGCGGCCCACCAGCCCCCAGCAGCATGTACGTGTGCACTGCACAGCCTCGTGCTGATTGTAACCAGGTTGAAATGGTTTTTCCCAAACAGAACCTTACACCTGCGGCGCTTGTGGGATCCAGTTCCAGTTTTATAACAATCTCCTGGAGCACATGCAGTCCCATGCAGGTAAGCCCTGGGTGGGTAGGTGGCCAAGAGCCCAGCCTTCTCTCAACTTGCAAGGAGAGTTGAGGCCAAGGACCCAGGGTGTGTATTGCCCCTGAAGGCATTTACCTGTGAGGTAGCCTGCACTGTGGGGGGAGGGGAGGCCCATTGTGCAGTAGAAACACTCCCTGCCAGCCCAAAGGAGATCTTATCCAAACCAAGAGTAGCAGACAGAGCACAAGCCTAGGAATTAGGAGATAAAGGTTCTGGTTCTCTTCCACTCACTTGCTGTATGATGTGGGCAAGTCACCTGACCCCTCTAGACCTAGTTTACTCATCTATAAGATGGAGATAATAATACTGGCCTACCCTACCTCACAGAGCAATCGTCATAACGTACGTGAAAGCACTTTATGAACTCTGAAAAGCTTTCATGTGGGTAGGATTATTATTAGAGCTTGTCTAAGTCAGAGCTTGAATTCTGGCTGCAAAGCCTCGGGTTTGGACACAGCACCATACAGCCTACCTCTAATCCTCATCTAGGACCAAATCTGTGATCTTTGCTCTATGACCAGATTGTGAAATCAGTGAATGCCAAGATCCCAGAATTTAGAATTGGAAAAAACCTTAGCATACATCTAGTTTAACCCATAAAACTATCTACTACAACATAACTTGATAAATAGTCTTGCAGATTTTGCTTAAAGGAGTCCAAGGAGGGAAAAGCCACCCCCTCTCTAGATAGCTCATTTTACTTCTGGATGGCTGGTCTGATCAGTAGGAAGCTCTTGACAGCAGGCCTAAGGTTGCTTCTAATCATTGTTCCTGGTTCTGTCCTCTACATCAAATCCTTCTTGATGACTCAAAGACCACCCTCCGTTCCCCCTGAGTTTTCTTCTTCAGGGTAAACATCCACAGTTCCTTCTGCTGTTCCTCATGTGACATAGACTCAGGGCCCTGTGTCATTCTGATTGCCCCTTCTGAATATTGGCCAGCTTATCAATGTCCTCCCTAACGGTGGCGCTCAGACCTGAACACAGTATACCAAATGAGATCTGTCCCAGGGCAAGAGGGCCTTATCGCGTCCTCATTCCTGGCAATCTCTTTGCCTTGCCTCTCCCTCTCCTTCCCATCCTTCTTGGCCCAGGACCCTGCTTTCAGCTGGCTGTTGTCACCTGCAAGGTTCCCTCCTTCCCTTCCTATTTCCCCCCTTCCCCCAAATACTCCTGGTAATGGATTATGATGCAACTACTCTCATGGGTAGCTTTATTTTAGTAGACATCTTTGGAGACTGAAAAACCTTTAGTGTCCTTAGGAGTATATTTTTAAGAGTGAAATATCAGGCAGCGGAGTGGATGGATATTTTTTGAGTAGGGTCTTCTGTCTTGTGTCTGTCATCTCACCCTAGAGGTGCTTGCTTGTGAAGTTAATCAGCCCTGCTAATAATTACATTACGTTTGGATTGGTAATGGTGGCCCTGGGCAAGTGGCCCGAACAGTTTCCTGTGCCAGAGGTTTCAGAGGCTCCAGCAATTCCACCCTCTCATTCCTCCTGGGAAGGCAACAGTGCCAGCTTCATACTCCCAGGGGACTTCATTGTGCGCCTAATTAAGTTCACTCTGTGAGAAAGGTGCAAAGGCAAGAGTGGAACTTGATGGGAGCATATTAAATTAGAACTCTCCCCAGCTTAGTCATCCTGAGAATAGTAACTACCATCTTTTCATTAGCTGGATGGCCCCTGTGAGATAGATCCCTTCCTCCTCCAACAGTGTCATTGCTGGGGAGGGTGTCCTCCTCTAAACCTCCTGATTGGTCATCTTCCCCTAGCCAAGACCAATTACGATTCACTTCTCTCTTCAGAAGAAGCAGATGCTGTAGCCTTGGGTAGGGTGTCAGCAGTTTATGATGTTCCTTGTACCCATTGCACACTGACTGGCTGTTGCTGCTTTTGCCACCTCTCTCTGGGAGGACCTTTACCCACTTGTCACTTCTTGCTTCAGAGACTGGACACAGGAGCAACCTTCTTGCCCTCCCCCCGCCGCCCGCCTTCTGTCTGATCCTGAAAATCATCATTATGTTGCTGAATGTAGTACACAGATGTATAATCCCTACTACTAGGGAAAACTGAGGCTGCTGGTCCCATTGAGCTCAGGAGTTCTGAACTGTAGCAGGGCCAGAACCTATCAAGTATTCATATTAAGTCAGTCCCACTATAATGAACTTCTGGGAGGGGGAAGCCACTAGGCTGCCTAAGAAAAGGTAAAACAAAACACATCAGTGGTTCCATACCAGTCAGTGATGGCGTTGGGCTTTTGAGTAGCTACTGTGTTACCTGCCTGGAGAGATAGGGAGACCCAGTCTTCAAGAAAAGAAAAGGAAGAGAAAGGAAGGAATAGAAAGAAAAGGGAGAGATAGGGAAGGAAAGAAAAAGAAGAAGGGAAGAAAGGAAAGAAAGAAACCATCATTGTCATGGCTCTTAAATTTGGACCGAGTAATCACAGTGAACAGGCATCAGAATATTCTAGTTAAAAAGCAAGGTCTGTGAAACCAACCCTTTGAGGAGGTAGACACTTCCCCCAGGTCACAGATACTGGCCTGTGGCTGTTTCCCCATCAGGCTACTGGGGCAGGTTCACTTCTGCCCTTTACAAGCTCTTTGCTGCCTTCTGATTTATTTGGGGGGTGGGTGGGGTGAGGGGAGGTAGTTGGGGTTAAGTGACTTGCACAGGATCACACAGCTATTAAATGTCAAGTGTCTGAGGCCAGGTTTGAACTCATACCCTCCTGACCCCAGGGCCAGCACTCTATCCACTGCACCACCTAGTTGCCCCTGACCTCTGATTCTTGGCTATTTGTGATGGGGTTAGAAAGTTGCTCCGGATTATTTGTGTCTAGACAAGTGAGAAATGAATACCTGACTATCTCCCTTCTAGCCCTTCATTTTGCTTAGCATGGGAAGTAAGCCTCTGTGGACAGACCCAAACCAAGTCTGTGCAATTACTATGTTTCCCTTCTTATAGATCATCTCTGCTTTTTATTTTCATTATGAAAAATGGACCAAGAGGAGCCTATTAATGACCCTTCCATGGGGTTGTTGGTTCTGAGGGTTGGGAGGGCCCCTAGGTAGATAGCTTGGAAGTCCATTTCTACTGCAAGTAGTGTGGGTGAGGGTTAGTAAGCATCCTTCAGAGGTGGATGTTCAGGGTTTGGAGAGTTTGAAGGGAGAAGAAAATATCCTCTGGATGGGGCAGCTTTCTGCCCATTCTTCTTCTTTCTTTCTACTCTTTAGCATTCTTCTCTTTTTTTCTTCCTCTTCTCATGGCCCTTTTCCTTTCTTCTTGACTTCTCTTCTTGATTTCTGAGCTCTCCCTTTCCCCCCACCTCATGGAATCACTGTTAGACAGTGTTAGTACTTTAGAGACCATCTGGTTCAACTTTGTTATTTTACAGAGGAAACTGAGTCCCAGAGATGGGAAGTAATTTATCTGATGTGTCTATTACATAAGAGGCTGTATAGCATAGTAAGTAAAGCAGTGGCCTCAGAGCCAAGGCCAGAGTTCAGATCTAGCCTTTGGTGCACACTGGCTGTGTGACCCTGGCCAGGTCTCTCAGCATCTTGGGGCCTCCCAGGCAACTCTCTAAGACCACAAGTTACACAATATGCAATTGCTCATCTGTACTGATAGAGGGAGTTTTTTCGCTGGAAATTCCCATACTGATGAAATCATAGGTTACAGAGCACCATTGTCTTCTTTAAACTGTGTGTGATGATGCTAAATGAGTATAAGTATACTGTGTAAGGGTTAGTGCCCATTTGTGTGGGAGAGACAGAGGTCATTTTCCAGTGCTTAAAGTTCAGAAGCTTTGTGATTCTAGACAAAATAAACATGTAGATGGTCATGGTTGGAGTATCCAGAATAACTTCCTTCTATCTCTCAAGGGCACCCAGGTTTATAACCTCAGGGTCATACCCAACTCTTACCATCCTTCCCTCCCTCCCCCTATCTAATCAGTCTTTAGGTCATATGTATTTTCCTTCACAATATCTCTTGCTGTATCCCCCCTTCTCCATTGTCCTTCCAGTCATCATCCATCTTTACAAACCTTCCACGTTTGTAACCTCAGACTCCTAACTTCTCCTCACTCCTACCTCTCCATTTCATCAGTCATCAGGTCATATCTATTCTTCCTCCACAATATCTTTTGTCTGTATCTCCTTCGCTTCACTTATATTGCTGCAGCTCAGGTTCAAACCATCAATTTGTCTAATCTGGACCATTATAATAATAGCCTCTGAATGCACGCCCTCTTTCCCTCTCTCTCTCTCCCTCTCTCCCTCCTTCATCTTCTCTCTCTCACCTCTCTCTTTCTCTCTCTCTCTCTCTCTCTCTCTCTCTCTCTCTCTCTCTCTCTCCCTATCCGTCTCTCTCTCTCTCTGTCTCTGTCTCTCTGTCTCTGTCTCTTTCTCTGTCTCTCTCTTCCTCCCTCCCTTTCCCCTGCAAGCTGTTGTCCATGTTGCTAGTAAAATATTTTACCAAAGCATAAGTCTGATGATGTTACTCCCCTGCTCAAAAATTTTCCGTGGTTCTTTATTGCTTTGAGGATAAAACAACTTGGGATTTTTTCTCTTGCCCTTAATTTTTTTAAATATTATTTTATTTTCTCTTAATTACATTTAAAAACAATTTTAACATCCTTTTTACAAAAAGTTTTGAGTTCCAAATTTTATCCCTCCTCTCTGATATGGTAAGCATTCTGATAAAGGTTTTACATGTGCAGTCATGTAAAAACATTTCCATATTAGTCATTTTGTGCTAAAAAGCAAGAAGGAAAGAAAGATAGTTTGCTTCAGGCAGTTTTCAAACAACATCACTTCTTTCTCTGGAGGCAAATAGCATTTTTCATCTTGAGTCCTTTGGAATTGTCTTGGATCATTGTCTTGCTTAGAAGAGCTAAGTCATTTATAATTCTTCATCATACAATATTGCTGTTCCTGTGTACAGTATTCTGGTTCTGCTCACTTCACTTTGTATCAGTTCATGTCAGTTTTTCCAGGTTTTTCTGAAGTTCACCTGCTCATCATTTCTTATGGAACAATAGTATTCTTCTACATTCACATACCACAACTTGTTCAGCCATTCCCCAGTTGAGGGGCATCCCCTCAATTTCCAGTTCTTTGCTACCACAAAAAGATCAACTTGATATTTTACATCTTTTACAGTTTAACTCCAGCCAAGTTTTTAGAATTAATTCTTGTTTTTCCCCTTCACATAATTTACCTTCCGCCAGCCACTCTTCTTATTGCATCCTTGCTGTGTGATGTCCCATTGCATGAGATTCCCATCTCTCAAATGCCCTCCCTTCTCACCTCTGTCTCTTAGAATTCCTAGCTTCCTTCAGGGCTCAGATCAGATGCTGCTTGTATTTACTTATCTGTGTACATATTGTGCTCCCCCAGGACTACATATGCCACATGAGGCATTTTCGCCTTTGCATCTCCAGCACCAGCCTTGGGCCTGCACAAAACAGGGACTTTGTTCCAGGGAATGGGTAAAGTTAAAAAGAGGAAGCAAGTTGGAGGAATTGACCTTTGAAAATTTTCCTTTGAGAGTTATGTGCGTTCACGTATCCATTAATTGGGCCAGTTTGTAAATTAGTCAACAAATATGTCCAGAGTACCTACTGTGCACAGAATCGGGTGGGGAACCTCTAGGTCCTCAAGTGCAGCCCTTTGACTGAGTCTTAACTTGACAGAACAGATCCTTTTATTAAATCTAGCAGCTAGATTCTGGAGGGCAAGGGTGGGGGTGGTTCCAAAGATGAGGGAAACCTTGTCTCTGCTTACAGTTCAGTAGGAAAAGTCCGATAAACAGCCCTAAAAAAGTTCACTCATAATAGGAAGTGTCATGAGCTCAGTGTCAGAAGAGGAATAGAGATAGATAGGAAGTGTTAAAGAACCTCAGAGGCAAGGGAAACCCTGGGCTGGTCAGGTAAGACTTCCTGGAAGAGGTAGGTCCTTGACCCTGGTGAGATTTGTTTAGGAAGAGAGGTAGGGGCCTGATTGACAACCCACTCGATCGAAATCTTGGAGATGCGAAAGGCCAGCCATAAGCAGAAGCGGGGAACAGAGGGTGTGTGCTGGGCAATGGTGAAAGAGACACCTAGAGAGGTTGTTTAGGATGGAGGTTGTAGAAGGCCTTGCATAGTCCTGACATGAGGGCTCAGATGTTCAGCTCTGCCCTCCTGTGAGTAACCTTGTGTGACCAGGGGCAGCTCATGCCACTCTCTATGGGTCTCCGTTTCCTAATTTGTAATGTAAGCAGCCGGAACTAGATGGGCTTGTAAGGTTCCTACCAGAGGGCTCTAAATCTTTGAGCCCAAAGTATCTTCCCTCCAGGATTAAATAATGGGCAGCTCGGTAGAATAGAGGACAGTGCTGGATTTGGAGTCTGGATGTCTTGAATTCAAATCCTGCCTCAGACATTTACATACACTAGTCTGAGTTTCTTGAAAGCACAGACTGTTTTCTTGCCTTTCTTTGTATCTCTAGCACCCAGCACAATGGCTGAAACACAGTGGCAGCTTTGTAAATGCTTATTGACTTGTATGAACCTGGCAAGTCACTCAACATATCTCTGCCTTAGTTTACCAATCAGTTAAATGATAATTGCACCAAAGTCACCAGGTGGTTGTAAGGATCAAATGAGATCATATGTGTAAAGCGCTTTGTATACCTTAGAGCTATTATTATTATTTTTAAAAATTATTATTAGAGTTATGTTTCTCTTCCTGCTTCCTCTTCTCTTGAGAATAATGAATAATTTATATGAAATATAATACATTTTATATTATATATAATATATATTATAATATATGAATAATGAAATCCTAGGAACTCTCGAGAATAATGAAATGCTCTGAACTCCAGGTCCCTGACAGAAGAGCTGTTGGCCTTCCAGCCTTTCCTTTAGTGACTTCTGGAGGCTAAACCATAATTAGGGAAGATTATAGGTGCATCTTCATCCCCAAACAGCAAAACAATGGAGAGAAGCAATTAAAATGCAAATTGGTGCCTGAGTTTCTGAGCTAGAACTCTAAAATACAAAAAGGGGGGGAGTTTATTCTGTAATTATACAGTACAATATACAGCTCTGACTTCCTTTAGACTGCTTTGTTCAGGTCTGGTGCTACTGTATAATGCCTTCCCGGCAATCCAGTGCACAGGAATAAAAGGGACAGCTAGGCTGAACTGGGATTAAAGGCTTGGCGCCATTGAGTGAATCTGAGGAGCCATGATCTGTGCAGTTCACAACCTGCCTGATAAGGAGGATCAAGCCTAAATACACAAATCTCATTAACTTGGTATTGAATCACAGAGGGTAATTCCCTCTAATAAACCACCTTCTCAGTTTCCTATCTGGAAACCTGCTCTCGCCCTTCCCTACCATGGACAATGGCAAGTGTGTTCATGGATGTGACTATCATAGAGTGCCAGAGCTGGAAGGGGCCCTTGTAACATAGATTGGCAGAGCTAGAAGGGATCCTGAGATCATAGCTGGAAGGGACTTCCAGGCTCTCTAGTATAACTCTTTCATGGGAAAACTCAAGCCTGGGGAATTTAAGTGATTTGTACAAGTCACACAGGTGGTAAGGTCAGAGATAGAATTTGAACCCAAATCTTCTGGCTCCAGAGCCAGGGAATTTTCTACCGTGCTATGGGGAAAAATCTTGCAATATAAAATATTGAATGCCAGCTGGAAAGATTCTGAACATACATCGATAGAGTTGGTTGAGGTCTTAGGATATAAAATGTCAGAGCTGCAAGGGACCTTCCTTAGTACTTAGAATGTCAAAGCCTGAAAGGCCTTTGGAACATGGAATGTCAGGATTAGAAGGAGCCTTGGAAATAGAATACCAGAAAGAGAAGGGCCCTTAGAGAGTATTAGACCTGGGAGGGCTGTTGGAACACAATGTCAGAACTGGGAGGGGTCTTAGAATTCAGAATGTCAGAGCAGAGAAGGACCTTAAAACATAATGTCAGAGCTAGAAGAGACCTTAGAACATAGGATGGCCTAGAGAAGGGAAATTACTTGCCCAGGGTCACCTAGTAAGTTATCAGTGGAGCTGGAGCTAGACCAATCAGGAAAGCATTTGGGAAAAGTTGCCAAGGAGAGGCCAGTAATCAGCTTTATAATGTTTCTCTTTGCCAGTGGACTCTGGCCATCACTTTAATTGGGGGAAAAACCACTCACCCACCCACACACACACCCATAAACAGACTTGTGGTTCAAGTCATGAAGAAGGCTATCTTTCCTAATGGGGTTTTTAGAAGACTGCCGTGGTGGTGTTGACTGGCCCTGGGAGCCTGGATCCTGGCAGGGAGGCTCATTCATCTGTGTCTTGTGTATCTTACAGCCGACAATGAGAACAACATTGCCTTCAACCAGCCCCGGTCGCCTCCAGCAGTTGTGGAAGAGAAGTGGAAACCACAGCCCCAAAGGAACAGCACCAACAACAGTACGTTGTGAGGAGGGCCTCCCTGGGGCAGGACCCTTCCTTCTGCCCCAGCCTTTTCTACCAGCACCCTGGACAGCTCCCTAGTGCTCTGATGGGTTCTCCCCGTTGTTTCACCTCTAGGCCACTGGCTTCCCATAGGACAGAGGAGAGGCAGGAGAGGAGAAAGCACATCCATTTTATAGATGGAGAAGCCAAGGCTTATTGGAGCCAATAGACTTGGACCTGGACTCAGGGAAATCTGAGTTCAAATCCAGCTTCAGACATTTACTGGCTATGTGACCCTGAGCAAGTCACTTCCCTTTGTCAGGTTCTATTTTCTCATCTGTAAAATGGGGATCATGATAGCACCTACCTCGCAAGGTTGTTGTGAGAATCAAATGAGGTGATATTTGTAAAAGTACTTAGCACAGTGCTTGACCCATGGCAGATGTTATATAAATGTTAACTATTATTGTTGTTGTCATATGTAGGAAAAAAAATCGGTTCAGTTTTTCCCAGGATGATGAACAAAGTCCCAAGTGCCCTTTGCTAGGAGTAATCCCTCCCTGCTTTGTCCCCTCTCCTCCGTCTCTGTAGCTTCAGTGAGCAGTTCAGCACCCAACAGCACCATTCCAGAGAAGGAGCGGCAGAACATTGCAGAGAGGCTGTTACGTGTGATGTGCGCAGACTTGGGCACGCTGAGCGTGGTGAGTGGGAAGGAGTTCCTCAAACTGGCACAGACCCTGGTGGACAGTGGTGCCCGCTACGGCGCCTTCTCGGTCACTGAGATCCTTGGCAATTTCAACACGCTGGCCTTGAAACACTTGCCTCGGATGTACAACCAGGTGAAGGTGAAGGTCACCTGTGCGCTGGGCAGCAATGCCTGCCTGGGCATCGGCGTGACCTGCCACTCTCAGAGCATCGGCCCCGACTCCTGCTACATCCTGACGGCCTACCAGGCTGAGGGCAACCACATCAAGAGCTACGTCCTGGGCATCAAGGGCGTGGACATCCGGGACAGCGGCGACTTCATCCACCACTGGGTCCAGAATGTGCTGTCCGAGTTTGTGATGTCTGAGATCAGGACAGTCTACGTGACGGACTGCAGGGTGAACTCATCCGCCTTCTCCAAGGCTGGCATGTGCCTTCGCTGCTCAGCCTGTGCCTTGAACTCGGTGGTCCAGAGCGTGTTGAACAAGCGGACGCTGCAGGCCCGCAACATGCACGAGGTTATCGAGCTGCTGAACGTCTGTGAAGACCTGGCAGGCTCCACAGGTCTCTCCAAGGAGACTTTCGGCTCCCTGGAGGAGACCTCACCCCCGCCCTGCTGGAACTCGGTGACAGACTCTCTGCTGCTGGTGCATGAGCGCTACGAACAGATCTGTGAGTTCTACAGCCGTGCCAAGAAGATGAACCTCATCCAGAACCTGAACAAGCACCTCCTGAGCAACCTGGCTGCCATCTTGGCCCCTGTGAAGCAGGCGGTGATTGAGCTGAGCCACGAAAGCCGGCCCACCCTGCAGCTGGTACTGCCCACCTATGTCAAGCTGGAGAAGCTCTTCACGTCCAAGGCCAACGACGCCGGGGTCGTCAGCAAGCTCTGCCACCTCTTTCTGGAGGCCCTGAAGGAAAACTTCAAGGTGCACTCAGCCCACAAGGTCGCCATGATCCTGGACCCCCAGCAGAAGCTGCGGCCCGTCCCACCCTACCAGCATGAGGAGATCATCGGCAAAGTGTGTGAGCTCATCAACGAGGTGAAGGAGTCCTGGACTGAGGAAGTAGACTTTGAGCCTTCCACTAAGAAGCCGCGGGCCACTGGCGAAGCCGCCACAGCTCAGGAAGACGACCGGTTTGGGAAAAACGAAGTTTATGATTATTTGCAGGAACCTCTCTTCCAATCCACCCCCGACCTCTTTCAGTACTGGTCTTGTGTTACCCAAAAGCATACGAAACTGGCCAAACTGGCCTTTTGGCTCCTTGCGGTGCCAGCCGTGGGGGCCAGGAGTGAGTGTGTAAATATGTGTGAGCAAGCACTTCTCATTAAAAGGAGACGACTGCTTAGTCCAGAAGACATGAACAAACTCATGTTTTTGAAGTCCAACATGCTTTAAAACTGTCTTTTAGTTTAAAAATAATAATAATAATAATAATAATAACTATAAAACACTGTCGCAATCAAAGAAAAGGAATTTAAGTTCTAAACACTGTGGACCTCATTACAAATGCCCCTGGAAACTTAAGTGCTTTTTCTGTGTGTATGTACATAAGTGTGTGTAGGGACGCACGCATGTGTACGTACACATGTACACATACCTGTGGATAAATACACATACGTTGTGTACGTGGGTAGGTGGTTCCCTAGGTCTGTTTATACAGACAGAGACCACATACGTGCATACACATAAAGGCCCCAGTGCTCATGAACACGCACCCTTGTGTACATGTTGTATTAAGTGGGGTATGTGAGAGAGGGAGCACTTTACCAGGAAAATGCTTCTTGTCTCCATCAGGGGTTTTTTTTAAACAGACTTTCCGTGTTTTCAGGTGTGCAGACCAGTAGGAGGCTGATGTAAAGTCTTCAGGCAGCTGAGATCTAAAAGTGACTTGAAGTTTCTTTAATTTCTCCTCCCTTCCCTTCCATCCCTCTCCCCTCTTCTCCCTTCTCCTCCCCCCTTCAGGGCTGTCTTGCCATGGATATTTCTATCTGCATTAAGTGGAAAATATCTGCACTGGACTTTGCTTCTCCAATTACCTTGTATATTTTCAGGGCATTGATCAGCCGCCTTCCTAACATCTGTCACATGTTATAAAGGCAGCTGCATTCTAGAAACACACCTATCTCTCAGATCAGGAAAGGAGACATATGGAAACAAATAGGAATTTGTGGCTTTTTTAAAATATAAAATGGAGAGGAAAAATTTTCAGAAAAGTAGTTACTCTAGTAAACTGTCTCCACACCTTAGTTTTTTGTTTTTTGGTTTTTTTTAAACATTTTAGTGGGTTTTAACCTTTCTTTGTTTTTTTATTTTTGAAGTTTGATTTAGAACCCTCTAGGAGGCACTGAATGTCTGTAACTTATGTTTATGGTTTTTTTTTTTAAAGCTTTTCCCTTCCTCCCTCCCCTTTGCCCCTCCTCCCCAAGTCACACTGTAAACTAGCTCATCTCAGTGGTGTAACATTTTTCTTAAGCCTTCCCTGTATAGTCCAGATCTCCAAAGGATGTATTCCTTCCGAAGGCATGGGGGCGAGCGGGCGAGCGGGTCGGGGTGGGGGGTTGGGGCATAACAATGCAGAGGATTCCATGATTTCACAAGCATAGCATCGCATCTGTTGGGAAGCATGTGGCTTAGGATATCTTCTGAATGTAAGTGAAAAGAATATACCCTCCTGGTTTGTTTTGCCTCATTTGTCTCTAGTACCAGGAATGTCTACCTGAATACCTATAGTGCATTACACTACTCATCACATCGCTGAATTGTTCTAGCTCATTAGAGGCTTGTGAATTGATCAGAGTTCATGTCCAGTGGCGTGTCAGACCCACAGCTTCTCCCTCTCATCTAGTCCTTGGCCCTGCTACCCAACCCCTCAGAGCAGAGCGGGTGCAAGTTGGTTAGCTCTGGGGTTCCTGATGTTTGACTCAGAATCCCGTTGCTACAAGGCAATAGGACTGAGTGCCTTGTGGGCCTCTGCAGACTCCATGTCACAGTCCAACATCAGGGGATTTTACCTTCAGAAGTGTATGTAAGCTGAGCCTGATTTGACTACATCATTTTTGGGGTCACTCCCTGTTGTGAAATTTTTATTTCCCCTTCCCTACACATGGAGATTTGTGGTCTATGGATCCAGCAACTAGCAGTGACCATCTGGGCTGATCCTAGAAATGCTGGTTCTCCACTTGGTACCCTTTTGCTCACTGGATAGAGATGGGCTAGGATGGCTAAGAACTCTGTCTTTTGAGGGTTATGTACTGTATGGTCTTTGACCTGCATAGTTAAGGTAACCCTGTTGAGGTACAGCCATCCTCAGGTGATCACTATTATGGGAAAAAGAGTTGAGGCTATTGGTCCTCTCAGAAGGTGACCCCAGACAGTTTCCTGTATCATTTGCCTTGTTTGTAAAGACAAATTCTAACATCTCTTAGGTAAGGAATATGTCATCAGTAACCTATGCATTACCCCATTTTACCATGAGATACCTCCATAATCAAAGGCCTCATGCCATGAGGAGGGAAAGTAGAATTCCCATTTTCTTCTCATATTTTTAATTGACCTGTAAGCAATTCTTAGATTCCCTCCTTCCAAGCTCTCCCTTGTGCTAACAGGAGGAGTGAGATTGGTTGAAAGTTAGTGAAGTCCTGAGAGTCGCAGGCTCAGATCATCATCTTTGGGGGAGGAAGGATCACTTTGATTTATAGCCTGTCACTGGAACCTCCCTAATCCTCCCATGTGGAGTATTTAAAGGGACATGTCCTCCAGGTGGTTGGTGGTTTCTGCAGTTGAGTTGATTGTATCCTTTTGTTAAAAGGAGAGGATCTTGTGTATCCCTCATGTGCTACACCCAAGGAAGTGAACTTTGTATGTGGTTCTTGGACATGTTTTTGGCTCCCACCACTCTGAAGCTTAGAAACTGTACTGCCGTGAAAATGTTGATCTTGAAATTCAAAGTAAACAACCAGTCTTACCTCGTTGTTGCCTCATCCCCTGCTTTTCCCCACCAACATCCAGGAATTGTACTGGACTAGAGAAGAGTGCCCCCCTCTCATTCATGAGATGAATTAAGTGAATTCCACTTGGTTTTTTTTCTTCCTTGGGAAGGTTGCTGCTTCTTGTGAACTGTCTTAGTCTCCAAAGGGCTGTGAGAGGGGAACAATTCATTGGTGGAGTTTGGTGAGGGTTTTTCTCTTCCTTCTCTGCTTCTCCAGAAATTGGCACTGGGAACTGGAAAGATCTTGACAGAGTCTCTTGGCTAGAGTTCCCAAATAAGCCAAATAAATCCATTACAACAAATTGCATGGCACAGCGAGAAAATAGCCATGACTTGGCCAATCCCCATCCCCTCTGCCTCCCCCACTCCTATATTAAGTCTCAGCAATATTTAGTTGTTCCAGATTTTCACACAGCCAAAGAATTGGGACAACTCCTTCAGCATTTGGTCACTAGCATGGCATCTGACCTGTTGTAGGCTCTACATAGAATTTTGTGATCTTGGGGATCAATGAGCTGTATGTCATTTGATCATAGGGCTTAAAGGACAGGCTCTAGGGTGGCATTATTCTCAGGTCCTCCATAGAATGGTGCCTGTGGTTTGACGTGGACAGTTCTTACAGAATCACTGAATCTCCAGGACAAAAATGTTCTGTTTTGTAGAGGTATAGAACTCCCAGGTAGGGAACAGTGATCCAGCATTTCCGTCCCTACACCCCACTTTTTTTCTCCCTTTCCCAATGAGGTCACTCCAGGCATCTCTTTCCGCCATCTAGGAGTTTTCCACCTGTAAAGCAATGCCTGTAGCATTATCATGGTCAGGTCTTCTTTCCTGAAAGATCCTCAGATCCAGTAGGGACCCAATTTGTAAGGCACCTGAATGAGAGGATCCCAGATCTCTGGTATCCTTCATTTCTCACGTTGAGATCGGTTACTGGTGAGACAAAGAAAGTACGTAGGCTCCCACAGTAGTGACAGGAGGTCCTCAGTACCTGCCCACACTTGACCCCCTGGCTTTTCCATCAGAGAGGAACTGAAGGATGTCTCTTTTTGCCATCCAGGCTTTTGCTTCTATTCTTTCTCTCAGAAGTCCTCTGTGTTCACTCATTCCATTACCATCCTAGTCAGCTGTGGGTGTTACTACTCTGGTGGGGCAAGCCAGTGCCCTTCTTCATTGTTAAGGAGGAGACGCAGAGCTCCTGGCCTTAGCCCAGTGTTAACTCCTGCTCTGAGAGTTCTGAGATTTGTGTCAGGCACCTCTAGGAAGGAAAACGAGCAGCTACAGGGAATACCTTAAGCAATGAAACTAAACCCTCTCTCTGTTCTTGTGAGTTGGCATTATTCTCTTACCCTTTTACCTCGGGAGTTTTGGCATGTTCAGCCAAGTCAGCTGCCCCTTTAAGTGGCTCAAGGAGCCTTTGTGGAGAGGGTTTGGGGGAGGGGACTCAGGTGGAGGAGGGTAGATGATCCTTGCATCCCCTGCTCGGTGGCAGATGCTAGTATATGAGCTAGAAAGAAGCCGTTAGATCCCAGTCTCCTGAGAGGGGGTGTCTTCCAGGAGGCAGAGAACTGGGCCCAGCCATAAACATCCCTGTGTTCCATCTCCAGGGCACAGCCTTAGAAGGAAGAAGAGTATGATGGCACCTTCATAGCTCTGAGTTTAGGAAAGCAGGCTCCTGGAGAGCAATACAAGAAGCACATTGTCTCTGAACCTCAGTGTACCTGACAAGCAGAGGAGACCAAAGGAGCAGTATGTAAAAAATCCTGGAGGGGTCCAACACGACTAAAGGCGAGCAGGAGTTGGCCCCTGCCAGTGGGAGCACCAAAGAAAGTTGGGAAAACTTGATGAGAGGTATTGTTCAGTGGAAAGGTGGGCTTTCTGAGGAAATGGCTATAACTCAAAGCATCTTAACTGCTCCCTCAGTTGCTTTGAACCCAGCTATACAGAATCCCAAGCCCCCCAAAATAATTAGGCTGTAATTTTAATATTTTTGCTTCAAATGGCTGCTGTGTTCTCATCTCTGGGGAAATTCTGAAGAATGAGACTTAACGGTTTGAGGAGAATCTCCTGCCTGTATGTGAGGTAAGGAGCTGGCTGCTAGATCCTTCCCACCCCCACTGTCCCCCATTGCCTGGGAATCAAAAACAAGGAGTTTTCTTTGTTTTTTCTGCAACCTTGACTCTTGTGGTCCCAGAGGAGCCCCAAGCCAACCCCATGCCTCCAGCCTTGTCTTGAACGAAACATGGGTCATTAAGAATGAGGAAGTCTTAAGTTAGCTGGTCCTCCCTCCCTCTGCTCAATCCCTCAACCATCACTGTAGCACTTCTTTTGCTAGGCCAGGTATGGTAAACCAATGATTTAGCATTTTTGTCCTGGAGTCTCCTTCCCCCTAATTTTATTGTTTTTAGGGTTTTGTTTGGGTTCATATTTGGGGGTTTGGGGATGGTTGGGTTTTTTTGTTTTGTTTTTCATTTTTTGTTTGTTGGTTTTGTTTTCAGAACTATTGCTGTTGAACCCTGGGTTCAACAGAAGGAGCTCTAGGTTTGCCTTGAGGCACAGGGCTCACTATCATACTTGCTAAAGGTGTAAAATTGTGGTCTAGACAGCTGCAGGAAGATAATTACTGCTCTTTTCCCTTGGTCATAATGAAAAACCCAAGTTGTGTTAGCGCCACATCTGTGTTATTGAAGGAGGAAGATACAATTGGTTTGCCATTGGGTATTCACATCACTGTTCAAGAGTGGGTCCCCTGCGCACTCATCCACCAGGGAACCCAACCTACCCATCCAAGGGACATAGGACAGATCATGTCCTAATGGGCAACTTATTTTTTTATAACCAAAGTTCCTTAAATGGGGCACGGCCTAGCCTCGTGTTCAACCTCAGGGGTCTCAGATTCCTTCGGTGCTTTCTGAAATCCAAGCTGGTTGGTAATCAACAAGGAGAAAGACCAGCTGTACTGGGGGTTGGGGAGGAGAAGGACAAGAAGGACAACCAGAAGGAGAGGCCAGGGACCTTTCTCCTGGACTTCCTCCCTCCATGGGAACCAAGGTCATTCCCTAAGAGGGAAAAGTAAGAGAACTGGTACAAAGAGAAGGCTGGGGGAAACCCACTGACCCTTGGGGTGGGAAAGTGAAGGTGCAAACCCACTTGGACAAATGTCAGGAAACCCTTTTATATAACAACCCAAGTAAAACTATTTTTGGAGAAGATTCTTCTGTTGCTGTCGCTGTTGTTGGTGTTCCCCCATGCCCCACGTTGGAGTTGAATTATGAGTCATTCACGTCAGGTCAAGACCATGACCAACTGTTCTCCCTCTCCCTCCTGCTCCCTTCCCTCAGTAACTGTGGGTGTCCATCTTCCTTTCTCTTTCTGTAGATAGCAGACGTTCTAGGCAATACCATAGATGCACCTGAGTGTGCGTCTCTTTCTCTGTGAGTGCAAGAAACTCAAGTCATCTTAAAAAAAAAGAAAAAAGAGAAAAAAGCGAAAATACAAAAAAACAAAAAACAAAAATATCTTTTTTAGGCCAGAGTTTTCTACAGGTATTAATGAATATTTTTCTTAATCCTTATAAGTTTTATGTGTTTAATATTTCTTAATACCGGTAGCATTAATTTATACTTTTGTAGCAACACAATATTTTTATAAGCAGCCGACGCTTGGCTATGTCTTCATGAGGGGAAAGCACAGGGCAGCCTGTGGGGGCCCTGGGTACCGTGTACTGTATTTAAAAAAATAAAAATAAAAGGTTACCTAATGTCACACTTGCTGTGTTAATAAACAAAAGGAATTGTTTGAAGTCTCCTGTATTGTTGGTGTGGATCAAGTGACTCTCTAGAGAGCCAAATTGCACGATTGAGTTCCCACTTCTCATTGTGATATTCAAACGCTTGGGGCCAGCTCAAGGGTTTAGGGTTTTTCTGTTTGTTTGTTGGGTTTTTTTTGTTTTTCTCTGGTTTATTGTGTTTGTTTCGTTTTGTTCTCCTTAAACGTTAACGGTTCCGTTTTCCCTTTTTGCAGCCAAAAACGTTTAGTGCTGTTTGAATCATAGACTGATGTCGGATGGAGGGGGAGGGGGGGAAGATTTTTAGGGAAAAAAAGGAAGAAAGAAAAGAAAAGAAAAGAAAAGGAAAAAAAAAAGGAAATTGAGCCGTGTCAATGTTGCTGTTTTTACCAGTCTGTTGCTGTCGGAAAGCGGGACATTTCCAATGAGAAAAGGAGCAGTTCCCACTTTCCGTTCTTTATCTGTAAGCCAAAAGCCCTTGTCCAGAATTCAGTGACCCTGCTTTGAGAGGGGTCTCAAGCGTTCTACAAGTTTCTTTTCCAGTGGCTGATGCCAACGTGGAAAGACATACTGTAACTGTTAGAAAGGATCAGTTGCTTAATGATTTTCTTGTCAGTGTTGTATTTATGGTTTTACAATAAAACAACCTTTAGGAAAATGGCTGCATCTGGTGCTGTGGTTTGTTTTTTAAATGCCGGTGACAGTGTCAGGTATGGGAGACCTTGATGAGATGGAGTACTTTCAGAGGAGGGAAGCCAGGACGGTGAGGGCAGACTGCAAACTCTAGCATACAGAAAAGAGATGAAGGCTCTAGGGAGAAGAGAATTTGCCCGTAGTTGACATACAACTCCTTACAGTGGATGAGGCATGGTGTTCCAAGTCACAGCCCTTCTGCGCTTACCATATGTATAGCAGAACTTAGATTCAAACCTAAGTCCTCTGACTTTGAATCTACTGTGCTCTCCCCTTCACCGCACCATACTCCCAACCCATTTCACAGAGGAAGAAACTGATGTCCACAGAGATTAAGTGATTTGCCTAAAGCAGCACAACTAAGTTGCAGAATCAGTGCGAATAGCTCTAAAGTCCAAGGAATATGATTTCAGGAAGAATTTTATATAGCTGGGCATGGTGGCATATGCGTGTTAATTCCTGCTCCCTGGGAGGCCGAGTTCAAGCATTCTGAGCTGCAGTGGGCTAAGCCAATTGGGTGTCCACACTAAGAGCAACGTTAATATGGGGTCTCCCAAGGTGGGTGGGAGGAGGTCATCTAGGGGGAAGAGAACAGAAAGAGGTCAAAACTCCTGAGAAAGAACAAGTTCTAGGTATCAGAAAATTCTCCCTTCTTTCTGACCCTTGCAGG
>CM053581.1:230082903-230118545 GCA_028627135.1 Pseudochirops cupreus
AGGTCCCAGAAGCTATAGATTCAGCCTAAAAATGCTGCTCTCATCTCCTGTTTTCTTTTCTACTCTGCTTCTTTCACAAAGAAGGGGACAGTCTACCTGGTCACCACTCTTCAGACAGCTGTCCTGTCTTCTCATTCTTCTGATCTCTGGCTTCACATCTATCCTCTCCTATGACTTCTAGTGCCTTAAATCAAGGCCTCTTACAACGAGTGACCCATGTCTAAGTGAGGCTGGAGAGCCCAAAGTCCAGAATTCTCTCAGTTTTCATACAAACAATATTCTTTTTTTTCTATAGTCCCAATCAATTCTTTGATTTATAGGTTCTAAGCTATAACCTTCAAATCCCTGAAAACAGTTATATGTACCCAAGCTGATAGATGGCCATACCCATCTTCAGAGTGGATTTGAACTGCTTTCTAACAGGTCCTCTTAGTACATATATCTGAGAGGCAGTTTTTCCCTCAGGTCTATCTCAAGCCGTTTATCTCACATAAATACTCTTTTTCACCCTCTTTCAGCAAATAGCAAACAATATGTCCATCTACCTTACATCTAAAATTAGGGGGATGAACTACAAAATCAGTAAGATCTATTTCAGGTGTTTGTAAATCTATGCTCCTATAATCCTAAGCAGTCCTCATATCCTAGGAGAGGATAATGTAGACAGCTGTCCTGAACCCACATCCCAAACCTGGAATCGCCATCCTTCCTCATTTTTTTTTCCTTTTTGGAGGGGGGAAGGCGGGGCAATTGGGGTTAAGTGACTTGCGCAAGGTCACATAGCTAGTTTTATGTTAAGTGTCTGAGGCTGGATTTGACTTCAGGTCCTCCTGACTCCAGGGCCAGTGATCTATCCACTACACAACCTAGCTGCCCCCATTCCTCATTTCTTAAAAGTCTTCTTAAGGAACCTAACTGAATGAAGATGTGGTGTTACTTGGAGAGGGTTTAGTACATTAACTCATTAGCTCCAATTCTCACCTAGTGGAGAGCAGAAGTGTGAGGTACAGGAATAAGGAACAAAACATCCAGTTGGGGGTCAGGAGGCCAGGCTTCTGTGCTTGACTGTTGGGCCACATTGGATGAGTCGCTCCTTTCAGAAATACTAAATTTTGCCTTTTATAAAGGGAAGATGTTGGGCTACACAGTCTCTTCCAGCTCAGACATTTGATGTTTGAACATTGCCCTAGGGCCCCTTCTTGCTCTGACATTCCATGTTCAAAGGTGCCTTCTGCCTCTGGCTTTTGTTTTAAGTTCTTTCCGCTTCTGATATTTGATGGTTTGAAGTCCCTTCCATAGTCGTCTATGTTTGTGACATCAGTGAGGATTTTATAAACAATATTGTTCAGAGAACTAGCTTAAACTCTCTTTCTTTTCTTTTTTCTGATTAATTTATTTTACAGTTAAATATACAATAAAAAAAGAAAAAGCAGTATATTGCAAACTTAAATACAAAAAAATTGCCATTTGCACAGCAGAATGTAAGAGAGGATTCAAAATATATAGCAATAAATGTCCATTTCAAGAAAGCCTATATAATAAATACCACACATTGTATTCTGAGCTGTTCATGTTTGCTTCCTTGTAAGTTTTCTTTTATTCTCTGCTGTGAACTTTTTACTTTGTTTTTTTTCCCCTTCTCCCCCACCCAGGAAGCTACAATTAAGCACAGAGATTTATGTGTGTGTGTGTGTGTGTGTGTATGTATGTGTGTGTGTGTATATATACATATATATACACACATACATATATACACATATAGATGCATAAGCATGTATGTACATACATACATACACTTGCACATACATATATCTATAATCATACTCATATATAGACGTATACATTCATATGCATCTGTGCAAGACCATGCTATACCTTTGGCCTCTGTTTGGCCTTTGTTTCTCTGAGGGCTGATAACATCTTCCTTGATAAAGCCACATCTTTCCATATTTTTCTAAGTCCACAAACTCATCATTTCCTATAACATAGCAATATTCCAATCTTATACTGTCTGGTTATTTTAAATAGTCTAAAACAATATTGATCAATATGGCTAATATATAGTATAGTTTTCCTATTTTTCTCTTTTGGTTAAATTTATTTTAGTTTTAACTTTGTCTGAGGTCATGATTACTACTCCTGCTTTTTTTGCTAATAAATTCTAGTCCTGATCTTTATTTTACGTTTGTGTGTATCTCTTATTTCCTATCCTTCCTGACTCCTCAACTTTACTTCTACCTGCTACCTTGACCTCCTTTTACTCAACCTACTCCCTTTCCAAAGATCCCTTCAAAATCCTCCCCCTTCCACTTTAAGAAAATCACTTTGGAAGGTTGAATGAAGGAGATGGTTTAGAGCAGTGGTTCTCAACCTTCCTAATGCCACGACCCTCTAATACAGTTCCTCATGTTGTGGTGACCCCCAACCATAAAATTATTTTTGTTGCTACTTCATAACTGTAATTTTGCAACTGTTATGAATCATAATGTAAATAGTTGATGTGCAGGATGTATTTTCATTGTTACAAATTGAACATAACCCACAGGTTGAGAACCATTGGTTTAGAGAGAGGAGAGATTTGAGGCAGTGAGAGCAATTAGAATATTATTGCGATAGTTCCGGTGTGAGGTGATGAGAATATGCATCCCTGTGGTGGTTGTGTGCTTGAAGAAAAGAGCCTATATGGGAGTGATTTTGTGAAGGCACAGATGACAAGACAGCACCCCAGACTGTATATGTTTAGTGAGTGATGGAGAAGAGTAGAGGATGAGACTGAAGTTGTGCCGCTGGGAGGATGACTAGTCAGATGGTGGTAGAATGGGGAGGAGATATAAGGGGGAAAGAGCTCTGTTTTGGACTTGGTAAGCTTGAGATATTATCTAGTTTCAGATGTCCAAGGGGAAGCTGATGATGGGAGATGGGAGCTCAGGAGGATTAGGTCTGAATAAATAGGTCTGGGAATCATCTGCATATATAGGGGGATTGAATCTATGGGAGCTGATGACATCACTCACCCAGACTGGTTCCCCGGAGGGCTTCCAGGACAGAGCCCTGGAGGACACACATGGTGAGTGAGCATCACCTGGAGGAAGATCTGGCGAAAGAACAGTCACACAGGCAGGAGGAGAATCAGGAGAGAATATTCAGGATAGCGACAAAACCTCCAGGGAGTTCAAGAAGGACAAGAACCGAAAAAAGCCATTAGATGTGGCTGTCGAGACATCATTGTTAACTGGAGAGAGCAGTTTTAGTTGAATAAAGAGATTACAAGTCAGACTGCAGGGGAGAGGAAAGGCAGACAGCTTTCCCAAGGTGCTTAGGCAAGGAGGGAGGAGAGATATGGAACAAGGGGGCTGGGAGATTATGGCATCTGAGAATAAATAGTAAGAGCCATCTCTGGCTCCCTTGTGGGAAGCTCCACTGTCCATTCTCTCTGAGGGAAGAGTCTCACTTATAGACTGGGGACAATAGAGGTCAGGTGTAGTTACAGCAGCAGCATCACTCATAGACCTGAGAACTCTGAAATTGTTGAGGGCAAGGCATTTGAACTCTTAAAGGTAAAAGGGATGGGGGTGGGGGAAGAGCTCTTTTCCCTGCAGAGGAGAAATGGGGAACCTGGGCTGGAGTGGGTATGTGTATGGGAGGGACAACAGACCAGAGAAGGGACAAGTCTCTCAGGGTCTTAGGGGTGAGGGAGGGGGAGGGGTGCTGACCAGATCTTACTACGTCACTGAGCTGAGGGCAGTACTTGGGCTAGAGCCCAGGTCACTTGCCCCTGTGATCACATCCCTGCTGGGAGGCCTGTCTTTTGTCCATCTATTGCCCACTACCGCTCCTTCATCCCTAGGTTGTGGACCTAGAAAATCTTATTTCCCAAACCCAGGTGGGCTGAGTCTGCTCGGAAGAAGGACATTTTGTCCTAGTGCAAACCAAGAGCCCACGACATTTCTGCTCCTGGCACCACGTGAAGGCAGCACCAGGCAGTTGAGATGCCCTTAATCCACAGGCAAATAGAGATACCGTAACCAACGTGGGAGGCTGTGGTACTGGCTGTGGCCACACGGGGGTAGCACTAGGCCAAGTCTGCATCTGTCGCCAGTGGTTTAAAATGAATGCTATGACTCGGTAGTCGCAGCATTAATAAGAGCAACAACAATGGCTAGCATTTATATAGCAATTTAAAGTTTGCAAAGTATATTACAAATATTTCTTATTTGATCCTTTCAACAACCCTGCAAGGTAAATTTCATTATCCCCATTTTACAGATGAGGACATGGAGGCCCAGAGAGTGTTAAGTGACTTGCCCAGGACCACACAGTTAGTCAATGTCTGAGGCAAGATTTGAACTCAGATCTTCCTGACTATAGTATGGCAGGGAGAATACTTGCCTCCATCTGGTCTTTATCTGACCCCTTGGTAGAGACGTGGAAGCAGTTTTGGCAGTGTCCACAAGCCAGAACTACTTCTTAGAGAATTGGCACTATGGGTCTATCAGAAAAGGAAAGACAAAGAAATGAGGAAGGAAAAATGTTCCTCCAGGAGGGTGGGGCGGGCATACGTGACTAGGGGAAGGGGAGAAGGGAGATAACAAAAAATGTCCCAACAGTAGGACTTTTTCGAAATAGAATGAGCTGAGTTGAGAGGTAATGGGTTTCTTCAAAGAAAAGCTGGATGCCCATGTGGCAGGGTTCAAACTGGATTCAGGTGACAGAAAACCTGAGCTCCCGCCCCCTTCTGAAGACCCACAGAAACTCCTCATCCTTCTCCAGTTCCAGGAAACCCGGAAAGAGCCCATGCCAAAAGAACACACTCTGGCTGCCTAGCACTTTTTTGAGTGCACCCCACTTCTTTCTCTGCAGGCAACCAAAGGAGCTCCATGGCATTGTGTTCCTAGTAGATTGGAACTAGTTACAGAATGTCCATGCATGCTCCAAATCTCTCCAAGACACCTGTGCTACACACCATCACACCTTTTTTGGAAACAGGCTCCTCTGCTTTTTCCATGTTCAGCCCACCATAACTGCTCCCCAGCCTCCCAGCACCAATGTGTGGGGGATGGCCAAGTCAAAGGGAAAGAGATGGGGAATTGGGGTGTCCCATGTGAGGGACAGAGAGGAGGTCAGTCTGGCTGCATTGTAGGGTACAGGAAAAGGAATTATTTACATTGAGACTGGAAAAGTAGGTTGGAGCCAGTTTGTGAAGGGCTTAAAAACTAAACAGAGAAGTTTATATTTGATTATAGAGACAGGAGGAACCCACTAGAGTTTGATGAGTAGAGGAGTGACATGGTCAGATCTAAGCTTGAGGAAAATCACTTTGGCAGCGGTGTAGAAGATGGACCAGGAGAGGGAGAGACTTGAGGCAGACCAATTAGGAAACCACCATAATAATCTAGACCAGTAGTAATGAGGCCTGAACTAACGGGGTGGCTGTGCTCTCATAGACAAGGGGTCTGGTGGCAAAAATATCATGAAGGTAGAAACAACAAGATTTGGTAACTGATTCAAAACATGGTGGGGGGGGAATGAGAAGTAGAGGATATTGCAGAGGTTACAAACCTGGGAAACTGGAATAAATGTGGTGTCTCTTACAGAAATAGGGAAGCTTGGAAAAGAGGTGGGTTTGAAGGTAAAAATAATGAGTTCCATTTTGAGCGAGTTAAGTATGTGATGTCTAGGACATATAGTCTGAGTGCCCAATAGGTAACTTGGTGATATGGGACTGAAGAGAAGTACATGCTGATTAATTTGGTTTGATTGATGTACAGACCTGTGAGTCATAAATATAGTGAGCCTTCCTGAAGCCATGGGAGCTGAGGAGATCACCCAGAAAAGCACAGTATAGAGAGAGAAGAAACCACAGTATAGAATCTAGGGGAACACCCACAGTTAGGGGGCATGACGTGGATGAGTCAACAAAGGAAATGAAGAAAGGGTGATCTAATTAGATCTGACAAGGAATTTGAAATGATTGAATTAATTTGAGATATAGATTTTATCAGTATCATTAGTGAGGAACCTCTCTCTAAGTATGTATTGTGCCTAGAGATATTATCTAATTAAAGTATGAAGCCATTACAATTAGCAAGACATTTGGCTTTATCGTCAAAAATAATATTGTGTATCATCTATAAAAACTCTCATCTCTGTATTCTTAAAGAAACAACTTAGATTCAGAATTTACTAAATTGTTTTAAAATATTTTACAGAGTTTCACTGAATTTTGTACCCCTTTGTTAAGAATATGGGGGGCTATGAGGAAAGAGGATGTACTGTTTCTTCAAGTTGCTCATTCTCCTTGGGAGATGAATATACACATCTAACATAATGTTGGTGAGATAGCTTCATCCTGATTCCCCCAGTTGTTAGGGCTGTCCAATCCCCATGCCTGAGTTATATGGCTTGTAGATTCATTCATCTATGAAGTAGACTGTTGTGACACCAATATGTGTACATGATGTGTCCCCTCCCCCACCCCTTAGAAGGTAAGTTCCTCAAGGACAGTGACTATTTCTTACTTTTTTCTCTGTAACCCCAACAACTAATATGGGGCACGGCATAAAGTAACTGCTTAGTAAACATTTGTTTCTTGCTTTTTTTCTTTGTATCTCCAACAACTAACATGGTTATGGAAACATAGTAAATGATCAGCAAATATTTGTGGATTGATTGAATGCTTAGAACCATAGACTTGGGTATAAGTCTAGTCTTTGACACTTGGCAGGGCTATGGTACTGACCACGGGCAGGCCATTCAACTTCACTAAGACTCAGCTTCCTCCCCTGTGAGACTCAGATAAGATCATTTAGGCAAAGCATTTTATAAGCTTAAGGACATTATGCAATTGTACAAAAGTCACTTATTATTGTTCATTCAACATTTGATCTCTTCTGTGAAAGGCTCTGTATAGAAATAGACAAGACGTGGCTTCTTGCCCTCAAGGAGCTTACAGTCTAGTAGTGAACATGAGAGATAGAAATGGATAAGTAGGGCAAGGCAAAGTTTGGTAAGTGCATGATGAGAGTTCAGGAGTACTTCCTGGGTGGGATGGGGGATTAGGGAAGACTTCATGGAGAAGGTGGAATTTGGGCTGGGTCTTTAAAGAGAGGTAGGGTCTGTGGGGAGTGAGAGCAGAGAGAGGGCATGGTGTGCAGTGGTGTGGTGGAAAACTTAAGGTGCTCCTAGAACACTGGTTTGGCTGGAATGTAGGGCGCCTTTTGGGAAACAAGGGGAAATTAGGCCACAGAGGTTCTAACCCCAGATCTTGCTGCTTTTCCAGTTGGATCAACATTACCCACTCTGTGGGTACCAGAGGAAGCAAAGGTATAGACTTGGCCTCATGCTGCCACCTTGTGTCCATAACTGGCATTACACCTCAGAAGTCCACAAAAAAGTAACCCCCTTCCACCCTGTCCCATCCTTTCTGGATTTTCCTTCCGGCCCTAATGCTCAGTGGTTCCTAGAAATGATCAGAGAACCATAGCATCATAGATTAAGAGCTGGACATTACTTCAGAGACCATCTAGTCCCACTCCCTCATTTTATAGATGAAGAAACAAGCCCGGGGGATGGAACAACCTCCCCAAGGTGATGCGGCCACCAATTAGTAGAGCTGGGATTTGGCCCTCAGCCCTCTGACTCCAGATCCATGGTTCTGTCCACCCCTTCCTCCAAAGCTTCCCTCTTCCTTCTCCTCCTCTGGCCTGTGGCTCTCTCTTCACCTTCCAAGCCCCACCATGATGCTTTGTGGATGGCCAGACCCACATTTTGCCCTCTGACTCACCTAGTTTGGCACTCCCCCACCAAGAAAACCCCCAACACATGCCCCCCACTCTGCAGCCATTATTTCCCAGACAGGTGCTACTGAACTAAAGCTGCTGCCCTCTGCTTTGGCTGGCATCAAATATTCTCCAGAGGAAAGATGTCCAGCTTACAGCTATCCCCGTCTTCCCAGCTTCTTTCACCCAGCCCTGGTGACCACTGGTTACTATAGGAGTCAATCAAGGCCTGGTATCCTTCTTCTCCTTCCTCCCCACCTTGAACAGCAAACCACTTACCCTTCCCCCATCCTGCTCTTTGTCCAGGAAGGATTATTTTACCCATGTGTTTCCAATCCATTTTATGTCTGAGCTACAGCCTCCTTTAATCCATCTGCTTCTCTTGAAATGCATGAGTACCTGGAAGGTGTTGCCTAATGCCCAACCTCTCAGTCGTTCCCTGGTTTGGAAATGTGGCAGAGATTTCCCAGCTGTCGGCACTCCCTCCATGCCCTCACCATATGTACACACGTATCCTGTGGTAGGAAACCCCTAAGAGGGAACAACAAAACGGCTGAAAGGATGGCCTCTGTTCTCCATGAGTCCCACCTAAATACATACACTTCCTGCCCACTCCATCCCCCAAAGAAAACACAGTTTGAATCAAAGTCTACAAAAGTGAGAAGAATCCCAGGACTTTGTTCTCACTTCTAGGGGATAGCGGAAAGAGAGCCAGTATCTAGATTATGAGAAGTGGGTGTGGGGTGCAGGTGGCAGGGAATGGGTCCAGGACCCTTCTCTACCTGCCCTCACTGCTCTGAGTCTATCTTCTCTTCCTGCCCGTGGTAGAGACCCAGGTGCAGGGGGTGATGGGCACGAGCTTCTGCCAGAGGGAGAGGATGGTGGTTTAATGAGGGAGAGCCTTTCATGCCAATGGGAAGGCACCCATCAGCCCCTTCCTCTGGGCAGACACTGTACCCCTCCCCCTAGCTCCATCCCCAGGAAGGCCTTGAGGTGTTAGTTATACCAGGGTCCTTGGCCTCCCCAAACCCACTGCTGGTGAAGGAATTTCCTGGCAATGAAGTGGTCACCTAAGCATGCCATTTTGGAATGGGCTGATAGCTGTACTCCTAGGAACCTAGTTCTTCCTGGGAAGAATGTTTTTAAAGGGGGAACCCAATGCCTGTGTGTTTTCCCTTTCACTTGTATTCGTAAGCATGATACAATGTCAAGAGAGCTCGCCCTGGGTGCAGAGGACTTGGGTTCAAATCCTGACAGCCACTTACTACCTTTGGTCTAGTACTTGCGCTCCCTGGGTCTCAGTTTCCTCAAATGTAAAATAAGAATATTGAACCAAAAGACTTTCCACTCTAGTGATTCTATGAGAGTGAATGGAGCACACCAATTATTATGTTATTTTGGTCTATGTTTTGTTCTAAAGATTTGCTCATGTATTATACAAATTATGCTAAATTTTAATTTCCTTTGAATAAAACATGAACTAAGAAGGTTACTTGTGAAGTCTGTTTCATGAAAAGTGTGGAGGGGCACAATGATTTCTTTTCCTAATGGAGGGCATCAACAAATGAAGTCTGGAAATCACTGTTCTTCTGGGGGAACTGTAAGGACTACAGAAGTGTGCCCGGTGGCAGGAACAATAACGAGAATAGAAGCTGGCATTTATGTGGCATTTTAAGTTTTGTAGAACACGTTACAAATTAAATCCTCATTTGATCCTGACAACAACCCTGGGAAGTAGGTTCTATTATTATCCCCGTTTTTACAGATGCGAAACTGAGGCACAGAGAGGTGATCTGAGTCAGGATTTGAACTCAGGTCTTCAGCACTTTCTGCACTGCCTAGATGGTCTTTTGCATAGTAGAGCACATCCTAACCCTCAGGAACTGAGGAAAAGAGAGGAAATGGTCTGAGGCACAAGACTCAAAGGAGAGGGGCCCCCCGAGTCGTGGAGGTCAGAGAAGACTTCAGAACCACTGAGGCCCTCCCCCTGGAGCAGGCATTCTCTAGATAGCATCCTCATGGGTGGAGGGGAGCCGGCAAACTGACCTCAGGTTAGGAATGAAGCGAATGGCTTGGTCCCTGTTACCTGGGCCCTTTTCCCATATCCCAAAGCTGTTTGTGGGGGCACTCAGTGCAGTGAGCCTACAGGGGAACACGCCAGCCAGGAAAGCCACCCCTGTTATAGGGGGGCACCAAGAGAGGGGGAGTCTCCAGAACATGGCGTACAATTGTCTTACCATGTTGTGAGCCTGGTCAGACCCTAAACAGGATGTTTTGAATTCTTAAATTCCTCATCTGTGAAATGGGATTGATAATAGCCCCTTCTTCACAAGGTTGTCATGAGGATCAAATGAGATAATGTTCCTAAGAAACCTTATAGCAGTAGATCAATGTCAGTAACACCCAGTGCATGGTGAAAGAGAGAGAGAGAGCTCTGAGTTTAGAGTAAGGGGACCTGAGTTCAAATCCCGACTTCATCACTATGATCTTAAACTCATCGTTTCATGCACACAGGCCTCAGTTTCCTCATCTGTAAAATGAGGGGGCTGGTACTTGACCTCAAAGTCCCCTTCCAGCCCTGTCTCTGATGCTGTTATTACTCTGTTTGGTTTTGGGTTCCATATCATAGGAAGGACATTGACAGATGGGAGCCTGTCTGGAATAGGGTGACCAGGGTCATGAGCCGTGTTGGAGGCTCACTTCTAACACCAGCACCCTCTTAATTTAAGTTTGGTTTTGGGAAGAAAGTCACTGAGCATTTAACAGAGGAGTTTTATGAGATTTACTCTGTCCTAACACAGCAAGAACACGTAGGAAGGGTGTCAGCTTCTCCAGAGAAGACCTCCCTCAGCTGGTCAGCAGATCAGCAGGTCAGCAGGTCAGCAGGAGGTGGCAACTCCCAGGGTACAAGGCACCCACCAAGTCTGAGAGGCCCGGACTTGATAGAGGTGGGACTTTTTTTTTTTGCTTTTTGGAGGGGGGAAGGCAGGGCAATTGGGGTTAAGTGACTTGCCCGAGGTCACACAGCTAGTAAGTGTCTGAAGTTGGATTTGAACTCAGGTCCTTCTGACTCCAGGGCTGGTGCTCTAGTCACTGCACCACCTAGCCAACCCATGAAGTTGGGACTTTTTCTACCTCTAGGTGACCAGGGAGATGAGTCAGGGAAGCTGGGGCCAGTCAGGTCCTAGAGGCGACCTTGTCCTGGGCCTGCCCATGTTGGCTGGTGGTACTGGGAGAGAAGGAAGCTGAGACCCAGCAGACCCTGGGGCAGCCTTGTCGTCTTTTAGGCAAAGCCTCCCCATCTTGTGGATGGGGGAAAGAAGCTATGTCAGGGAAATGCTTTTGTTATCACAGAGGAGACTGGTCAGAACTGGCTGAAGAAGCTGGGAAAGTTTATTCTGGAGAAGACAAGACTTGGGAAGAAGGAATAGAATGACTCTCTTCAAGTATTTGAAAGCTTATTGTGTAGAAGAAAGTGTCAAGTGAACAAGCATCTGTCTGTCTGTCTGTCTATTTATCTATCTAATTTATCTATCTATCCATCCATCCATCCATCCATCCATCCATTTACTTACCTACTCATTCATTTAATCACTAATTCATACATTCTTCATTTATTGAATAATTTTTTATTTAATGAATTTATATATTTAAGGAATATCATTATTTATTTATCTATCCATCTATTTATATGTTTTCTTGCTTGCTTATTCATTCATTTATGTATTCATTATGGGCAGCTAGGTGGTACAGTGAGTAGAGTACAGGACCTGGAGTCAGGAAGACCTGAATTCAAATCCTGCTTCAGGCACTTACTCACTGTGCGACCCTGGGCAAGTCACTTAACCTTTCTGTGCCTCTGTTTCCTCTTCTGTAAAATGACAATAATAATAACATCTGCTTCTCAGGGTTGTGAGGATCAAATAAGATAAACATTCTAAAATGCTCAGCATGTGCCTGGCACGCAGAGAAGTAAGTGCTATATAAACGTTAGCTGTTATCACCGTGTGCCAGGCTCGGTACCAAGCACTAGGGATTCAAAGAAAGGCAAAAATGTTATCCCTGCCCTCCAGGAGCTCACAGTCTAACAGGAGAGGGAGCACATGAGCAACTCCATACCTCCAAGATCTGAGGGGCCTGGGAGAGCCTTCCTGCAGAAGGTGACATTTGAGCTGAGGAATTAGGTTTATTACCAGTAACAGTAGTAATAGCCAGCAATTATATAATGCTTGAAGATTTTCAGAGTGCTCGGCACCCATTAGCTTATCTGGTCCTTGCAACAACCCTGGGAGACAGGGCATCATTATCCCTGGACATGATTTTCCACATTTTCCAGAGGAGGAAAGAACAGCTCAGATCTAAAAGGAAGAATGAGGAGCAATGTGTACAAGTTTCAGAAGCAAATTTACTGTAAGGAAAATTTTCTTAACAATCAGCTGCTCAGAAGTGGAATCGGTTGTCTCCAGACTAACATCTCCTCTTTTTGTTGTTGTTCAGATGATTTCAGTCACGTGCGACTCTTCATGACCCCATTTGGAGTTTTCTTGGCAAAGATACTGCAGTAACTTGTCATTTCCTTCTTTAACTCATTTTACAGATGAGGAAACTGAGGCAGACAGGGTTAAGTGACTTGCCCAGGGTCATGCAGCTAGTAAGTGTCTGAGGCCAGATTTGAATTCAGAAAGATGTTTCTTGACTCCAGGCCCAGCGCTCTTTCCCCAAACATCCCTTCTACTTATCTTCATACGACATGTAATTGATACCCTTCATCATTTTGATATCTCTCTTCTGGATTTTCTCTAGAAGAAAATGTTCTCTTGAAACTGTGCGCAGAACTGAATACAAGACTCTGGATATGCTTTGACCAGGTCAAAGTTCAGTGGTACTTTCACCTCCCTGGTGCTGGATACCATACTTCTCTTAAGTTTGAGACAGCAAGTTTTCTCAGCTGCTGTATCATAACGTTGATTCAAACAGATCTTGCAATGTTTTACTCCTTGCAGCTGCCACAAAGTATTCAGGAGGCTGCCTCTAGACTGATCTCTAATCCTGAACCCAGGAAATACAACTGTGACATGATCAGGGCCTACCAGCCACATTGCAAGGGATTCCAGCTTGTCGCTTTGTTCTCCATGTTTCCCCAGAATGCAGTGCTGGGAAATGTCCTGCCCAGTCTTTCAGTCTCAAACCCTTTCCTTTCTGTTCTCCTTAGACTGGCAAGGAAGAAAGCTAGAAAGGAAAGAGAACATTCACCTCTGGACTGGACACAGAGGGGCTCTGGATTCAATTCCAAATGGCTCTTGAGGGCCACTGGTGAAATGTTCCCCTCTCCATGACAGCTTTTGGATGCCCAAAGACAGCTATCATGTCTTGGGTGGGCACTAATGCTACAGATCAGGGCTTGATTTGTTGTTTGGTTGGTCGCTAAACTTATGAAAGTGATATTGAAAATATTAATAATGAAGATTAAACATAAATGTATGTCCTATGAACAGCTCCCCTGCCCAGGTTATTAAATATTTAACCACACATCATTGCCAGGAAGCACTGCTGCTTTTTAATAGCTATTTTTATTTTCTGTCATCTGATTACATGAAATCATACATGGCCATCAACAGTGAGTTGTTGCTCCATCCATCACTTGAATTTACTTTATATACACATCTTTTTTTTTAAGAGGACAGGGAGGCAATCAGGGTTAAGTGACTTGCCCCAGGTCACATGACTAGTAAATATCTGAGACTGGATTTGAATTCAGGTCCTCCTGACTTCAGGGCTGGTGCTTTATCCACTGCACCACCTACCTGCCCCACTTTGTACATATCTTATATTTACTTAATCTGTGAATATGTTGCATCCTTCCCAGTAGAATGGAAACTCCTTGAAGTCAGGGACTATATTTGCACTCACATCCCTGACGCCTAGCGCAGAGCCTGGATTATAGTAGGGTTAATAGATAAATCTTCCTCTGTTGAATAGGGCATTATGAATAATTATTAGTTAATCCCTAAAAGAGTTATGTCTATGTATATTTCAGAAGCATTTCTTCCTCTTATGGGTACTATATAAGGGAAAAGTTGTTTTGTTCATTTTAAAGGGCTTTTTACTACCCACCCCAACCCCCCACCCCCAAAAAAGGTGAATTGTAGAATCTTATGAGTTTAGGAGGCCCAAGGATTTGAACTAAATGAAGAGAGAGTCTTGTACTGTGACATAATTCTTGTATGTATCCTAAAAACATACCTCTAGCCTGTTAGAGACAGAGAAAGGCAAAGAAAAAGATAGAGAGAGACAAGAGGGAAGCACAGAGAAAAAAGATGACAGGGAGACAGAGACAGAAGGACACAGGCTTAGGGTAGTGTGATTGTGTTGAAGTGGAACATTTGAGTTCTACGTTCAGCTTAGCACCAAACAACACATTCCCTTCTCCTATTATACAAACACAGTAATCTGTATACAGTAAGGTGCTTAATAAAAGTTTATTGAATTGAAGGAGACAGGAGACAAACCCATTAGAGATGCTGAGTCATAGTGCCTAGAGAAAGAGAAGTCTGAGCTGTCTGGTCACCTTTAAAAGAAGTCTGAAGGTCAGAACAAGAACAGACATAGTCGATCAAATATAATGCAAGATTCAAACTTGGGACGCTGGGATTTGTCTTTAGAGACTTATCTTAATTTAGGGTGATGGGGGCTAACTTTCTGGAAGTTCCCTCTACTCCATGCTTGTCTTCCTCTGTTTCCTCAGCTTCTCCAGGGACACATGGCTGGCTGCCTTCTGCTCACGCACACACAGAGGGAGGTCTGGGTTCAGTTGGAGAGTCGCAGGAACTCCTCTAAAGACAGAGAGGACCCCAACCCCCCCCCAAAAAAGAGTCAGTCATGGGTCACCCAGAGATACAAAAAAGACTTTGAGGTAGAAGGAGTAGTGTTCATTAGGACCGTATTTTTCCCATGAGGCATTGAGATAAAATGAGGCAAGTGACTAGCTGATGTCCAATAGAAGGGCAGAGTGGGAAGAGCCATGGCCTTTTCTGACTAGAGTCAGAGGACCCAGGTTCAAATCCCACCTCTGGTAGCTTCTGCATGTATGACCTGGGAAGGGTCACAACCTTCCTGGACCCGAGTTTATTCACCTCAAAGATGAAACGTTTGGACTAGATGACCCTTGAGGTGCTTTCTAACCCTAGAGCTATGATCTTATTTTCTGTGATTTTAGGACCTCCTATGTCTTTTCCTAATAAAAGCCCTGCAACCTGTCTCCTAGGCCCTAAGTGTAAGGGATGTACTCCTTAGCTGGGTGCCTCTTACCATCACCAGGCACGCCACAGTACTCCTTGCACTCCTTTTCTGTGTAGAATTTGTTCCCGTTGCCCTGGCAGCCCCCATAGAAAAAGGGAATGCACTTTCCTTGGGTAGCATCAAAAGCCCAAAGCTGGTAGGTCCCACGACAGGGGCCAGTCACAATGGGAAGTCTGCAAGCAGCTGGAGAGAGACAGTGAGCAGAAGGTTAGCAGCACAAAACCCAGGTCTAACCACTTCTGATTGTCTATAGTGGGGGTTCTTGACCTACAGGATGTGAATTTAAAAAAAAATTTATAACTATTTCAATATGATTGGTTTTCTTTGTAATCCTTTGTACTCTATTTTATGCATTTAAAAATATCTTTCTAAGGAGAGATCTAGAGGTTTTACCAGACTGCCAAATCAGACATGCCAATTTGCCATGGCACTCACAAAAAAAGGTTAAGAATTCCTTTTGGGGTAGTAGGGCTTGGTAGAGAGGAATTTTGATGGGTAAATGAATAGCTATGGCTAGGGCTAGAATGTTCCTAGTGCTCTGCAAATACCTTCTCTACCCCCTGCCTGAAAATCCACCATCTAAGTTTTGTTCCCTATTGAACTGTTAAGTGCCCCAAAGAGTGAAGACATGCTAAAGTAGACTCATTAGTCAATGACACCTCATGGTGGATGGCAGGTTGGCAGGGTACTGTTTGAGGGAAAAATTAGGTGGATGCAGAAGGCCCCATGATGCCTCAGTGGACAGTGTCCATAGCCACTGAGGAGAGAAAGGAATAAACTTTCATGGCTTCAGCATGGTGCTATTTGGCACATGGGAGGTAGGGAGAGGGGAGGGAAGCAGCTTATCCAGCCTTGAGACCTGCCCCTTTTAATACTGGTTATAGCCTGTAGGCCCTGCCCAGATAAGAGGTACCCCTATGTGATACTTAGGCAGCTTGACAGATACTAATGTCTCTGTATTCTCAGGGGAAGGAGTGAAGGTGGGGAACGACTCATCCTCCTGAGGAGACTGACTCCAGGAGCTCCCAGGGATAGAAGATTTTCATTGAGACAGAATGGGTACAAATTTTCCATAGTAGGTGATTTGAAATTCTACCCACAGTTCAGGACTTTCATGAAGGTCTTCATGGTATAGTGGAAAGAGTAATAACCTTAGAGTAACAGGACAAGAGTTTAAATACAAGATCTTGTATGACCCTGGACAAACCTATCTGGGCTTCAGTTTCCTTTTTTGATGAGGGGGGTCAAACCAGGTTACCTCTAAGGTTTCCATGTGTAAATTTTTGATCTTATAACCTGTGGGGTTGGGGAGGACAGGAAAGATATGGGGGTGAACTCTCAGGATACAGACTCGCTGATGCTAACTTCAGCCAAACTGAAGCTGCCCACAAGATGACAAAAATGCATTCCAAGGCCAAAAAGAAAACTGTTTGCAGTTATCCCCCCTAGTGCTTCCTTATTCTCAAATAGATAGCTGGCAATTGACCCACAGCTTTGACCTTACCCTCTGTCCTGCAGGTCTGGAGACACTCCTTCTCAGAGTGAAAGTTGTTGCCATTGCCCAAGCAGCCCCCGTAGTGGAAAAGCTCACAGGCCATGGAAGAGACATTATAGAAGTATCTGCTCTTCATCCCTAGGCAGGGCCCCACATCTTGCCTGAGGTGGCAGAAATCTGAGGAGTTGACAGAGGTGAACATTGACTGAGTGTGTAGTAGGTACAAAGCCCACGCTCATCACTGAGGGGCAACTTTGAGAAGTCCACAATCCAGTAGGGAGGTAAGACACAGACAGAAATACTATAATACAACAGAGTAACATGTAACGGCATCTGCTAAGTCCCCCACTGCATCTTAGGCCATCTCCAGTAGTCCTGATCTCTATCTGGTCACTGGACTGTAATGTTAACATATATAAGTTCTCCTCCCCCACCAATTAATAGGCCTCACATGGAGCTTATTAAGGGAAGCTTGTTTAGGAGAGGCTTGTTTGTAGGAAGGCCTTCACACCTTTTGTTAATTTCCAATTAGGCACTGAGTCACCAAGGGTTGTGATACCCTCTGGCTCTGAGAAGTGTATATATACTGAGTTGGTATTTTGCTTTGGGGGCTTGCTTATGAGAAGGATCTTGTAATTCCCTGGTTGAGATTCTGAGTGGCTATATATTCAGACCTCCCTGACTGCTCAAATGTAAAGGCTCTCTCCATCCAGGGATGTATGTAAAGTGTATAGTCAATTCAGACAGTCAGAGCCCTGTCTGTTGGTCTTTATTTCTCTGCTTGTATTTCCTCTGTTTATATTTTCTCTGAAGTTCAGGGTGCTGACTTTCCCCCTGAACTAGTGAATGTAATTAAAAAAAGACTGTTGACCCCTTAACAGCTATCTTTTCTAGTAAGGCAGATCTAAGAACCCATGCTGGCAGCCATCCTGGGTCTGCCAGTGTGGTTGCCATCTACATGGACCCAGATGACTTTGGAGGAGAGAGTGAGGCTGGTGATCTTGCACAGTCCTTCCTCACTTAAATCCAATTCACTTGCATGTCATGGCATCACCTCCCCAATATCACGGTCATCTTCAAGAACAAAGGACAAACAACAACAACAATTGTAGCATAGAAAGGGGAGATAGCATTCAGGGGTGGGAGAGATGGAAAGAGGAAAAGAGAAGGCTTCATAGAAGACGTGGTATTGGAGCTGGGCCTTGAAGGCCATGTATGATTGTATTGTTCTTAAACTATTAAGTGTTCCTCTGTCTCATCTCCCCAGTTAGACTGTAAACTCCCTGAAGGCAGGCACCATGTCTCCTTTTGTACTTTCTACATCATAGCCTGGCTCAGGGACAGGCACATAAATACAGAATCAGCCAATCAGGCAAGAGCAGTTATTAATCACCTACCACTTACCAGGCACTGAGCTAGGTGTTGAGGTGACACAGACAAAAATTAAAATAGTCCCTGTGTCAAGGAGCTTAAATTCTATCAGGGAAGACAGTGTGTCCTGATATAAATATATACAAAATAAATATAATGAAAATTTGGCAGGAAGGGCGCTTGTAGCTGGCAGGGTGATCAAGGAGGGTCAGGAAAGTCTTCATGTAGAAGGTAACATGAATTGGGATGCTTGAGGGATTCTAATAAATCAAAAAGCATTTATGAAGTGCTTACTCAGTAGCCTACCCTATGCTAAGCACTGATGAGACAAAGAAAAAGGAAGAACAATGCCTGCCTCAAGAAGCTTACCTTCTAATGGAAGCAGGGACATAATAGGGAGTACAAGGTACATCCAGAGAAGATGGGAGACAGAAGTAAGTGCCTTGTGGGTATGGGGGATGGCAAGTGCAAAAGTGTGGGGACTGGAGATAGACTGTCATACATGAAGAACATCAAATAGGCTGGACCAAAAAAAATGGGCTGGACCACTGCATGTTGGAAGAGAAATGATATATAATAAGGCTGAAAAGGTAAATTGAGGTCAGGTTGTGAAGGGCTTTAAAAGCCAGAGGAATTTCTATTTGATCCTAGAGGTACAAGGAAGCCATTGGAATCTATTTAGTTAGGGAATGGAAGGGTCATATCCTTACTTTAGGAAAATTATTCATTAAGCTTCAATAAGTTTTCTTGATTTGATCTTATTTTCACTAGTATAATCCTTTGACCCCTGGTTATGGTGGTAAGGTTTCTCTATCCCTGGGACCAAGAAGAATTGGCCCATGTTAGCGCATCTCGAGGACAAATCTATGGAGATAAGCTTCAGATGGGTTAGTGAGAGCGCTTTCCCCTCTGCTATAGAGGGAGGGAGTGGGGATCATCACCTTCTTTTTTGACAAACCCAGTGGGCAACGGACCAGCTCCAGACGCCTCAGCCTCCAGAGGTAACACAGCCCGCCGGCTTCTCTAAGGGAGGGAAATAAAACTTAGTAAAGGGAATTAAGTTCTTTTATCTGAGGACTACTATGATTGCCCACTCTGACCTATATGGTCACTTAAGTGATTAGTTTTGAGAATAGGTGTGCAAACAGAATCATAGTTAATGTTACCATGATTTAAATAGTGATTGGAGGAGTGGGACAGGATGAATAAGATATTTCTGGAATACTTGATGCTTTCTTGACCCCACCCTGACATCTTCCTTAGGAACATAATGAGAGGAAGTATAGCCCTGAGCTTCAGGCCTGTGGACTCCACCCCAAAGGAATGTAGCAGGCTGTGACTGAGGCTGAAGGACTCACTTGAGGCTTGGGTACAGGTGGAGTCGTAGGTTCTATCTCCCCAGGAACACATTCACCTAGTACCCAGGGGAAGAAGGAGAAAATGGTGAGATGCAAAGTTGTGCTGGTAAATGTTTAACAACCAACTCTCTAGGAGGAAAAAAAGTATAGGATACACTTTTAAATGTAATCTACATTATTAACATTTCCCCATCATTTTCTTGAGACCAGACAATAAAACAATAAATAAAGTCCTGCTTTATATTGTAAAATGCTTACAGTGAAAATTTAACAATCAGCTCTGGTAAGTGGGTGTGAGTAAGCTCCATCACCAGGCTCTGGGAGGAAATATGGATAGTTTACATTGAAGGAGGGGGGGCTGACTAATCTGCCCATATAACAGAGTGCTCCAAAGAAGGATCCAACAAAGAGAAATGTTCTTGTACTACTTCACTGGGAAACCCAGTAGGGTCAACTGAATGGCACTGGATGTGTCTACTCTTTGAGAGAATGGTTTCCTTCTCTGAGAAAAAGGTTAAAAATGGAGATCTTCCAACCCAAACATCAAATATTTGATCATGCTTATGGCTGTCTGGTTTCTTAGGGCACTTGAGCAGAGAGTTCTTTATGAGAAGACAGACAGTGAATTACCTTTGTGGAAATCTTAACATGAAGGTATCATGGGATTGAGACCAACCTGACCACTGATGACTCAGTCACTCAGTTTCCTGCAGAATTTGTGCCCTGACCTCTCATAGGGTTATTGCATCTGGGAAAGGACTTGGGGAAAATTCAGAGCATGAAAGAACAACTGATGCGATGGTGATCCAATGGAAACTTGGCTTACCTTTGTCTGACTTGAAAAAGATAGAATTTTCAGGAATGCCCAAACTCAGAGAAAAGTCCCTGAATTCCTCCAGGAGGCTTTCCCGAAGCTGGGGTTTCCGACCTGAGAGGGAAAGCAGAGTAAGCCAGGTATGTTGGACTCTAGTCTTGGGGCCTTCTTCTCAGCCACTGTGGCCTTGTACTGAGGGAGACACCTCTAATATGGCCATCTAGCCATCTGCCCCCTTCCCTCAAGCCCAGAGCTGTCATAGTACTGCTCTTCCACCTATCCTGACTGCTCATTTCCTTGCACACCCACTGATTTAGAACTCCAAACTCTTGGGGGCAGCTAGGTGGTGCAGTGAATAGAGCACCAGCCCTGGAGTCAGGAGGACCTGAGTTTAAATCCAGCCTCAGACACTTAACACTTACTAGCCATGTGACCTTGGGCAAGTCACTTAACTCCAATCGCCCTGCCTTCCCCCTTCCAAAAAGGGGGAAAAAAAAAAAGAACTTCAAACTCTCAAATCTAACCCCTCTTGTCCCTTCTCTCAATACCCTGCTTTCTGCTTGAGGACAATGGGTGACCATCAATCAATAAGCATTTATTAGTGGTACCCTATGAGCCAGACACAGAGCTGAGTGCTGACAATACAAATAATAAAAGCTTGCCAACAAGGAGCTTGCTTTCTAGTGGGGGAAGAGAATACCTGTAGGGGAATGGTGGCCAGGGAAAGATATTTTGTTCCAGGAAGTTGTAAGGATTCCATTATATGATGCTGAATCATGAATTCCCTTCAAACTCTTCCTGACAAATGATCACTTAGCATCAGCATGAAGACCCCCACGGTTGAGAATTTTGGCACCTCCTGAGCCCTACTGCTGCATATCTCTAATTTTCTTAAAGAACTTAGGTGTTCTCCTGGGTCCCTTCCCTTTCAGGGCTTTCTTGGAAGAAGCCAGCCAAGGTTTCTGCTATCTTCACTCTCCCATCTCCTCTCCTTGGGTTGGTAAGTCTTTACCATAAAGCTTCACAGTGGTGCTGGGTCCAAAGCGACTGGATTTCTGCATCAGAATTATGGCATACTCATCATAGTTGGTGTGGACCACGTAGTAAGTTATGGTCACATTCCATTCTGCAGAGTTGACAAGCAGACACAATGATCAGTCTACATACAACTGGAGAGGCACCATGGCAAATGATCTCCCAATGCTAGGTGGACTCACTCCCTCCTTTCCTTCCTTCCTTCCTTCCTTCCTTCCTTCCTTCCTTCTTTCTTTTCTTCCTTCCTTCCTCCCTTTCTCCCTCCCTCTTTTCCTTCCCTCCCTCCATTCATTCTTTCCTTTCCCCCCACTAAACAGGTATTTGTCTTCTAAGCAGCTTACTACCCCTTCTATCTCTCCATCCCTTTGGAAAGTCATCCTTCCATATATCCTTCCAAATATTCATCCAGACGCTATTTTTCACCCTTTTATCTATTCTTTCATCCCTCAAAAATTAATCTGTTCATCCCTCAGTACACCTATCCATCCTTTTATTTCTTCAAGGAGTCATTATTTCATGTATCTTTTTTTGTATCATTTTATTTTTCAATTAACAAAAATGTATTTTTCTCTCCTCTCCAATTTAAAAGAAAAAAAATAAAACTCTTATAACAAATATGCATAATCAAGCAAAACAAATTCCTGCATTCTTTTGGGTCCCTTTGAGTCCCTTCTTTCTGCAAAACATCATTCCCAATCCCCCTTAATGCCAACACTTTCTCTTATCTTTCTCCCATTTACTCTGTACATATTTTGTTTATACATAGTTATTTGAATGTTATCTCTCCCCCCCCCCCCGCCCATTTACATTGTGAGCTCCTTAAGAGAACGGGCTCTCTTTTGCCTTTCTTTATGTGTCCCCAGTGTCTAGCACAGGGCCTGGCACATGGTAAGCCTTAATAAATGTTTGTTGACTAATTGACAGACGACTACATTGGGGGCATTGTCAATCCCTCTCTGACAGGAGATAGGTAACATTGTTCAACAGTCCTCTCCTTCCATATGTCTTTCCAAACATTCATCCATCCTTCCATTTTTCCATCTATCCTTTCATCTCCTCTCCAAACATCTATCTGTTTTCTTTCAGTTCACCTATCCATTCTTTTATCTTCTCATCCTTGGTTCAACTCCTATCCTTTGTCCTGAAGTGTTCCCCCAAGCATTCATCTATCTTTTCCATCTATCTACCCTTTCATCCCTCTAGATATGCACCCATCCATCTAAGCTATGAGATTGTTCTGGGACTATTGGTCCATTTTGGACTTTCTAAAGAAAAAGACATGAAGAATTTAGAGAGGCTAGCCCCAGGATTGGGGATGGGGGAAGGCCAGAGGAAAAGAGATGAATAATCAGGAAAAGTGAAGGCTGAAACTGTCTGAGTCACAGAGGAAACCAGCACAAGAGACCCTAACTGGCTGCCTCTGCTCTCCCACCTTCTACCACCATCATACATACTTACTATAGTTGTGATAGAAGAATTTCCCTTCAGTGTCTGTTTTCTGATAAGCCCCAGAATCTTGTTCACAGACACCTTTCCTAGAAAGGTGGAAAAAAACCCACACCCAAAGAAAGGTAAATCCTGGAAAACTCAATAAAAATATACAATCTCACATTTATATCAGCCTTTCAACTGTTCAAAGTGCTCTTGAATCCACTATCTCAAATGCTTGTGGGAACTTTATGAGGTAGGCAGGGCAGGGCATTATTGTCCTCATTTTGCCTAAAAAGAAGTTGAGGCAGAAAGAGGTGATATCACTTTGAAAGATCCCATGGTGAGTTAGAGGCAGAACCTGGAGCAAGAACCCCATGTCCTGGCTCCTCATCCCTTATTCTTGCCCCCAAAACATGCCTCTTGCCTTGAATTTTCAGCTTCTGCCTCACTGTCTCATTGTGTGTGTCTGTAGTCCATAACTCTTCTTTACTTAACCTTTCTCTCCCTTCATCCTGGGGGTCCAGGTATCCCTCTCTTTGGAGCTCATAGGAAGTCAGTGTGGCTCTTAATTCCAGGTAAATGGGGGTCCTAAAGTCCTACTTTAAAAAGTCACTGTAGTGTTGTGTTAGTGCCCCTGGGGTTTTGTAGGTCATCCCAAGTGAGGCAGACACTATCAAGCTGGAAAGCCATTAGGTAGAGGCCTGGCAATGAATTGTCTGATGACCAGCCAAGCTAAGTCAGGAGAGGTTGACCACTGGGCAATGAATTTCCTTCACTACAGTAACTGACAACTGACAAAGATCACCTGTTAAGTTTCCAAATGGGTGTTATCTTTGTCAAGCAGTCAGCCAATAAACACTTGTTAAGTGCCTATTATGTGCCAGGAGCTAAGAACAAAGACAAAGGATGAAGCAGGAATCCTCGAGGAATGGTGAAGAGATGAGAGCAGCCACACATCCATGCATGATCCAAGTAAATGCGGGCTACGCCTTCTTAAGTGGCCAGGTGGGTGACAGGAAGGCTTTCTGGGGCCAGTTTCTAGGTAGACAAGATGTCACCAAAAAGAACCCTGAATCCTTCTTCCAGGCCTGGAAGCATCGGCTCCTCCAGCGCCTTGGTTTGAGCCAGCCTTACCCACAAGCAGATCTGAAGGCTGTATACCAGGTGAGGTTTGAGGACTTCCAGCTTCAGAGCCCCCATGTCTGAAATTATTCCCACAATTTCCCTTGCCATATAGGTGCCTAAAATTCTAGATTCAAGAGTTCTTCCTTCTGGTCTTGGAGGCTTTTCACCCCTACACATCCTCCATTAAAATGTAGAGACCCAGCTGAGAAAGGGAATTATTATCAATGAGCCCTTAGTGGTGATTGGCTGGTGATCATGATCAAGGCCCTCTGGGAACAGACCCTGGACTAGGGGCCTGAGAGAGTCAGACAGTGGGAGATGCAAAGGGGACAGGCAGGGGAGGTAAATATTTTCCTGCTTCTCTTTATTACTTGGCTAATAATTCAATAATTCAAAGTCAGCTAGGTGATGCAATGATAGAGTGCTAGGCCTGGAGTAAGAAAGACTCATCTTTCTGAGTTCAAATCCAGCCTCAGACACTTAATAGCTATGTGACCCTGGCCAAGTCACTTAACCCTGTTTACCTCAATTTCTTCATCTGTGAAATGAGCTGCAGAAGGAAATGGCAAACCATTCCAGTATCTTTGCCGAGGAAACCCCCTGAAGAAACTCATGAAGAGTCAGACATGACTGAGCAAAATAATTCAATTCAGTTAGATTTATAAGCATTTATTGATTTCTTATTACGTCTAGGAATTGTTGTAGGCACTGAGAATGCAAAGACTAAAAGGCAAGTGTTTCTGCCACCCTGGCCCCGGATCTTCAAAGATAAAGGACACCTTTTTCAGGGTGTTATTATAGGTTTACATATTATCTATGTAATCCTACCTTGATTTCAAGCAAGTAGGCAACATTTATTAAGCATCTACAGTACTAAAGGCACTGTGCCATGTGCTTGACTCAAAGGGGGTGATATTGTTACCTACATGAGACCTTGGACAAGTCACTTTACCTATTGGGGTCTGTAAAGTGAGGGAGTTGAATGAAATGGTCTCTGAGGTCCCTTCTGGTTCTGAATCCTATAGTCCTACAGAATCTGGCCCAGGGGAATGAAGGGAAGAGGGAGGAGGGGAAAGGATGAGGACAGTGGCTCTCTGTAATACTGTGTTCCCTCTTTCTTCTTGATCTCTTCTCCCACCCAGTTCCAAGACTCACCTAAATCTGGTATTGACGGTGCTGATCTCCTGATCAGTCTGCCCCTCGCCCAGGACGAGGGTACTCACAGAAAATCGGCTCTGGAACCGTTTCAGCCACTGGCAGTTGGAAGCAATGGCCACATCATACCATTTCCCAAACATCTGTGAAGCAAAAAGGAGCAGTGTCCATCCATGTGCCCCCTTCCATCCCGAGAGGCCCTGCCACCTGGCACTGCCAGCCCTCTTCAGGTACAGTCTGCCTCTCAGTGGGCATGGGGGGAGGAGGGGAGCTCTGTTTTAGTGAAATCCATCTTTGGTGTCTTCCTCTGCCAGGCCCTGGGTTCCAGTTCCTATGGCTCTTGCTCTTATCTGGTTGCCAGGTCATCCTTCCTCAGATTTTAGTGGATAATAATTTAAGAGGCTGTTTGGCCCTTAATAACAGGATTTTTGGAACCCAGAAAGTCCCAATAAGCTGTGGAGAGGTAAACTATAGGTCTCTCTAAAAATGTGTAGTTTTTATGATGATTAGACCAAGTAGAATGACTCCCACTAGTCATTCACAGCTCTGTCCTTGTTTCTCCTCTCTCCTCCCCAAACCATTTTCCCTACCTGATCTCAGTATTGTTCTTGTATTTAGGATAATAACAGACATGTCTTTATAGCTCTCCAAGACTGCAAACCTTCAGTTAAAAGTGAGTCCGAATGCTTACTTCCTTGCCATAGCCAGGGGATCTGACTATATGACAACACGCAGAGACATCAAAATTCTCACTCTAGAAATCAAAACTAATCTTAAAGAAATAAAAACTCTTTTTTTCTCACTGAATAGTGTTTTATTTTAAAAAATTATATGTAAAGGTAGTTTTCAACATTCACTTTTTTAAGACTTTGAGTTCCAAATTTTTTTCTCCCTCCCTCCCCTCCCCCCGAGAAATCAAAACTCTTACCCTAGAGAGACTAAAATTCTCCTGCACTTGGATGTCATCCTGAGTGGGGACAGGACTTCCCCGGGCTGTGGCCAAGGTGACCAAGAGAATGATGAGCAGCTGGGAGCCCAGCATGGCTTCTGGGGCCAGTCTGGTGGTGGCAGGCCCAGCGGTTGGGTCTAGGCAGGCAGAGTCTGTTCTGCTCTCCAGGAGGATGGAAGGTGTGCTAGAGATGAGGCCACGGCTGCCTAGCCACTGACCTTTGGTCAGGGTCAGGGCTGTTTGACTTAGGCAACCTAGAGTCAATCAGAACCCAGGCTTAACAATGATTGATTCTACTGGACTGAGATGGCTGTAATCTAGCACTTTATCAACAGAGGTTTTCATTATCCAGTGGGGCCACAGGACCCATCTGAGAGGCAAACTTTCTATAGAGTCCTTTGCAAGGGTCATAGGACTATAGATTTCAAACTAAAAGGGCTCTTATACTAGAGATGAGATGATTTAGTTCACCTGGGCCTCTTTAATCAGTGACTTATCTAAGGTCTCACAGGTAGTAAGTAGCAGAACTGAGATGTGAATCTGGGTCCTGATTCCAAATCCAGTATAAATAGGGGAGTCAGGGGACAAGGCCTGTAGCCTGGTAAACTGAGGACATGGACACAGTAAATTCTAAAGTCTCTTCTAGCTCTGTGTCTATGATTCTTTGGAGGTCCATTTTAAGGACTTTGCTTTTAAAAATTCTTTCCCATCCATGAGTTCATTGAATTGTTGAAATAACCTTGTACTGGACACTGAGGTCCTTTACGAGCTGAACTGCCAAGCATTCAAACTCCACTGCAGAGAGTACGACTCTGATGGGCTGGCCACATTGTTTGAATGCCAAACATGCGTTTGTCCAAAAGACTATTTTATGGAGAACCCACACAAGGTAAGTGCTCGCTCCCATGGAGATCAGAAGAAGTGATACAAGGACACTCTCAAGGTTTCTCTGAAGAACTTTGGAATCAATTGGGATTCATGGGAGACAGTGGCACAGGACCGCCCAGGGTGGCCCACCGGAAAGAAGGTGCTGTTGCTCTATAAGCAAGACAGATTTGCAGTAGCTCAAAAGAAATGTGAGATGTGCAGATTTAGAACCATCTCCATGCCAAATGCTCATATGCCCACTTGGGGTAGAGCCATATAGAGCTCATATTGGTCTGACACACTCTATCTTGGCCCCAAAATAGTGATGCCATTTTGGTCCTCTTTGAGAACAAAGGACAACCATTAACCCCATTTTACAAATGAAACTACTGAGGCTCAGAAAGGGGAAATGACTCAGTAGGCAATGGCACTATAAGTACCACCTAGGCCTCTTTCCTCTATCCCTCAGTCACTCTGCTGAAGGTGCAGAGCCATTAAACTCAGTTCAGCTAATTGTCACCCCCTTATTCCATTCATTCTATCAAACCAGACCAAATCACCCAATGAAGCAAAACCTTGTGCCCTGTATGAGTCACTGACCAGTCTGTGCCAGGAAGCTGGACCCTGCTCCCTAACCCAGCCCTGAGTCCCCCAGGGTCTCATTGCTATGGTGTTCTCTCAAGGCCCAAATTCCAGTCCACTCTTGTGTTCTGCCCCTCTTGCCTCCCCGCCAAAACCCCACCTTTCCTCTCTAAAGGAAGGCATGGGCCAGACTCTTTAGGGGTTAGGGAGCCCCTTTTCCTGGCACTTCTTTATCCGTGGTTTGACTATCCCCTCCCCCATAATTTCTTTTGCTCGAGGTGAACAATTTTCTACTTAGTGTTTTACACAAAAACTGAAGGCGGGGCCGAGCCAGGCATCTGGGGCCTAGTCAAGGTCAACCACTGGCCAATCCCCCAGACTTCTCCATGCTCTTTGTGATCCTGGGATGATTAACTAAAGCAAACAGGGAAAGAGTAAACTTTGAGGGGCCCCAGAGCCCCAGCTGTCTGCCTTCGAACCAGTTTTTAAAAATCAATCTCTGAGCATCAGAGATACCTGACAGAGATATCCGTTCTCTTCTTGTTCCTGACCTTTTCAGATAGTGACATGGCACGGGGCCAGTGCCTTCCTTAATCCCCATTCCTTTAAGTCATGCCAGGGAGCAAAGCCTCCCGTGTGATCCTTTCCTTCTCCTCCGCTCATATCTCCCCCAACCCCCCCTATTCTTGGCCTCATGCTGTGTAAAAATCACAGAGCTCTGGGTCCTAAAATGCCTTCCTGATTACTCATGGTAGGCCTGTTTGTTTGGGCCTCCATGCTGTGGCAAGGTGACTTTGTGCCAAGGTGTTTGTTATTAGCTAAACTGTAAGGGATAACCCCAGTGAGAAGGAATCTATCTCCTAGACTTGCCCTGGCTTCTTTTTTCTGGGTTTCTATGTATCTAGCTACCTCCCAATCCCCCAGCCCCCCAGGGATCGATTTCTTTTTGAACGCCAGCATGACTTCAGACTTGTTAGGGCTCTGATCTTCCAACCTTCCCCTATAAACTATTGTGATTGAAATCTGGAGAAGTCTGCTTTCCTGTTTGTTCATTTGAGACAAAGTTGGTATTGTTCAAAAGAAATTTTTCTTAGGAAACTAAGGGAATAAAACTTTTCCAATTGTTAGAATCTGGAAGGAACCTTAGAAAATAAAATTTTACAACAGAGAATATTGACTGTTAGAGTGGGAAAGGACTTTGGCATAAAGAATGTTAAGAGATAGAGCTGGATAGTACATTAGAATATGGAATGCTAGCATAGAACACAGACTGTTAGAGCCTGAAGGGGCCTTAGAACATGGAACATCAGGGCATAGAACACAGGCTGTTAGAGCCTGAAGGGGCCTTAAAACATGGAACATCAGGGCATAGAATATAGGCTGTTGGAGCTATATGAGACTTACAGCATAAAATATTAGAGCATAGACCATAGAATATTAGAACTGGAAATGTCCATAGGGATCATCTAATAGCTAGATGCTGTAGCCCAAACCCCTCCCCATTTTGAAAAGAGGAAACTGTGGCCAGAGAGGAGACATGAAGTTGCCTTCTATGGTCACACACTGAATGGCACTCAGACACAGGTCTTTGGATTTCTAGTCCCATAACTAATGCCTTCCCACAGTCGGGCTCGGCTGTCAGACAGCTCTCCATATATGCATTTTGTTGTTTTGATTCCCTCTGGGCCCCGATCCAATAGGCCCCCTATCGGGTCATTAAAACTCTTGCTTCTCCTTCACTCCCAGGGCTCTCCTTCTCTTTCCAAGGAAGGAGTTGGCCAGGAGGAAAACTAGATTTTCATCTTTGGGTGTGGAAAGGTGCTAGCTGCCAAGTGTTGGCACAGATGTGTGTACGTATGTAGCCCAGATGCAGAAATGCATGGAGGGCTTCCTTCTTGACTTGTCAGCCAGAGGCTGCGCCTGAGTAACGAACTAATTCTAATAATCGCTGACATCCCTATGGCCCTTCCAGTGTGCCAGGCACCGTGCTAAGTGCTTTATAATGATTAGCTCATCAGATCCTTACAATAACCCTGGGAGGTAGGTGCTGTTATTATCATCTCCATTCTATAGACAAAGAAACTGGGGCAAACCAGGGTTAAGTGACTTGCCCAGGGTCACTCAGCTAGTAACTGTATGAGGCTGAATGTGAAGACAGGTCTAGTGTTCCGTCCCCTGCACTGCCTAGCTGGAAGTTTATGCCTTTACCCACACACTACTCGTGACTCTTAGAGTTGCAGACATAGTAGGCTGGATCACATTGTAATAAGTACACATTTTCCCTATCTACTCATTCCAGGCTAAAAAAAAAATCAACATTGTCCCAGTACAATCCAAATGTCCCAAATAATCACTGACTCCCTTTTCTCTCCGGATCTCCCAGAGCCCTTTACAACCTGACTTAAACATACCTCCCTAGCCTCCTTTCACATTTCTCCTCTTCATGTCTACTAAGTTCCACCCCAATTTCTCAAATTCAATATTCTGTTTCCTGCCTCCAGGAATTTATACAAGAAGTCCTCCTATTTGTGTAATAGGGGAACATAAGGGATCTTTAACAGAGCACCCCAGAATGGCTCTTCTAGTGTCCAGAAAGGCTCATTATCAAGGGAGCTGTTTCCTGAAGGAAGTACTAGAATGTCAGAGTCTTGTGAGGCCATGTGCCTGAATTTGGGGATTGTATCAGGACCATAAACTTGGAAAAGGAAGGATGGAGGATAGGGGGCTTTATGAAAACGGAATCTATGGCCTTGCTGAGCAGCCCTGAGCAGAGGACTAAAAAGGAACCGTCTGATAGTATAGGACATGGCCTACTGAACAAGAGATACCAACATTTCTACTATTTACTAGGAAGATGGGAACTTAGGAAAACAATTTTGCACAGAACTGGGGCTCTTGACCTTTATGCATCATGGAACCCTTTGGCAGCTTCATGAAGCTTATATATCTCTTTTTAGAATAACGGTTTTTAAGTGCCTAAAATAAAACCAATTATATTGAAATAGGCTAACAAAGGGGCAGCCAGGTGGCACACCAGAGAGTGCCAGGCTTTGATTTAACCCTTAGATGTGTCACTCATAGGTTATGATTTTCTCAATAGTCGAGTTATTTTCCTGAGCTGTTCTTATTATTTTGTCTGCATTGTCAGCAACTGAGCAGTAGCGTGTACTTTCCAGATTTATTTTTATCATGTTCTCCATATTAGTGATTAGTATCTATTTTAATGAGGTGGCACAGTGGATAGAGTATCTAGAGTAAGGAATACTCATCTTTCTGAGTTTAAATCTGCCCTCACACACTTATTAGCTGTGTGACTCTGGGCAAGTCACTTCACCCTGTTTGCCTCAGTTTCCTCATCTATAAAATGAACTGCAGAAGGGAATGGCAAACCACTCCAATATCTTTGCCAAGAAAACCCCAAATGGGTTAACAAAAAATCAGACATGACTGAAAATGACTGAAGAACAACAACAAATTTTTTTTTTAAAGTCATGGAAACCCAGGTTAAGAACTCTTGACTGAAAGGAAACTGGCAGCTCAGAATCAGAATCTAAATCTAAGGGGTTACAAAAGATCTCCAAGCCAGTCATTGGGAGCATTCTGAGAATAGATGGGGATATTTAACAGTTTCTGTCTTCAGCCCCCTCTTACTTCTCATGGGAATTTGTTCCCCATCCACCATTTCAAAAAGTGTAAGCGATGACATTCATTAGTAAACAGTATGAGAATGATTTGACTAGTATATTCCCTCTCACTACTTATATTGCTTTGATGTCTTAATTAAATGTTTTTGCTATTGGATTGGTGGCTCTCCATGATCAATGAATGGAGAATATTGAATTAGGAGGTCCCTGAGCCATGATGAGCAAACTTATTGTTCAAAGTAGTACAGAGGAAAGGAGCCTAGATGGCAGAGAAAAGACAGCAGCTCACCTGAGCTCTCCCTCCAATACCTTTAAATAATGCCAGAAAACAATCTCTGGAGCAGCAGAACCCATGAAAGGACAGGATGAAATAATTTTTTCTCCAGAGACAACTTAGAAGGTCAGCAGAAAACATCTGTTACACCTGGGTGGGAGTGGAGCACAGTCCAGTGCAAGCTGCACCAGCACAGAATCAGCCCCAGGAAACCAGGAATAGGCCTTGGGAGCCACTGAATCAACAGTGGCAGCAGCTGTTTCCAGAGCTCTCAGTCCACAGATAGTAAAGGGGTCGAACAACTAGTCAGAAGATTACAGGAGTCTCTTTGCTAGCATTGAGGCAGGACTCTGTTTCATTGCCCATACTTGGATCTGGGTGGCAGTCCTGGGTGGCAATTCCAGGGTGAGAAGGAGCAATAGTACACCACAGTTTGTTGCTGCAATGTAGCAGGGACCCTCATCACAGTTCCAGGGAGGAAAAGAATGCTTGTGGTCACTCACAGACAAGACCACAGGCCAGGAAAGTAGTAAACATCCCTCTCCTCAGATCATATTACCTTGGAAGAACTGAAAACTTACAAGTACCTAGAGCAGTGGTTCTCAATCTTCCTAATGCCGTGACCCTTTAATACTTGTATGTGGGTGTATCTGCATGTGGATGGACCCACCTGGAGACGGATAGAGGAGAGGTGTCTCAGTTCCTAAGACTATTGTAAATATGAGTTTTCTGATGGTCTTAGACGAACCCTGTGACCCCTGTGAAAGGGTCTTTCAACCATCAAAGGGGTCGTGACCCACAGGTTGAGAACCTCTGACCTAGAAGTATCTCTGAAAATAGCTGCACAAAACCCTTGAAGCTTGGGACAATGTGCCCTCCACCCTGGAAACAGAACCCCACTTTAACAAAGAGTTAAAAGTCAAGAAGTGGACTGGAAAATTGAGCAAACAAAAAAAATTCTGACCATTAAAAGTTACTATGATGACAAGGAGGATCAAAATATATATTCAGAAGAAGATAACAAAGTCAAAGCTCCTACATCCAAAACCTCCAAGAAAAAGATGGATAAGTCTAAGGTCATGGAAGAGCTCAAAAAGGATTTTGAAAATCAAGTGAGAGAGGAAAAATTGGGAAGAGAAATAAGATTGGCACAAGAAAATCATGAAAAGTGAGTCAATGGCTTGGTAAAGGAGACACAAAAAAATACTGAAGAAAATTAACACCTTAAAAAAACAAAGTAGGCCAAATGGTAAAAGAAGTACAAAAGTTCACTGAAGAAAAAATAACTCCTTAAAAAGTAGAATTTGTCATATGGAAAAGGAGGTCCAAAAGCTCATTGAAGAAAATAATTCCTTATGAATTAGAATGGAGCAAATGGAAGCTAATGACTTTATGAAAAATCAAGAAACAATAAAACAAAACTAAAAGAACGAAAAAATAGAAGACAATGTGAAATATCTCATTGGAAAAACAACTGACCTAGAAAATAGATCCAGGAGAGATAATTTAAAAATATTGGACTACCTGAAAGCCAGGACCAAAACAGACCCTAGACATCATATTTCAAGAAATTATGAAAGAAAATTGCCCTGATATTCCAGAACCAGAGAGTAAAACAGAAATTGAAAGAATCCACAGATCACCTCCTGAAAGAGATCCCCAAATGAAAACTCCCAGGAATATTGTAGCTAAATTGAAGAGCTCCCAGGTCAAGAACAAAATACTGTAATCAGTCAGAAACATCATGGAGCTACAGTCAGGATCACTCAAGATTTAGTGGTTTCCATATTAAATGATCAGAAGGCTTGGAATATGATATTCAGGAAGGCAAAGGAGCTAGGATTACAACCAAGAATCATTTACCCAACAAAACTGAGTATAATCCTCCAGGGAAAAAAAAAGATAGTCAATGAAATAGAGAACTTTCAAGCATTCTTGATGAAAAGACCACAGCTGAATAGAAAATTTGAGTTTCAAATACAAGACTCAAGAGAATCATAAGAAGGTAAACAGGAAAGGAAAATCATAAAGGATTCAATAAGGTCCTGTTTACATTCCTACATGAGAAGATGATACTTGTAACTCATAATAACTTTCTCATCATTAAGGCAGTTGAAAGGAGTATGTATAGACAGAGGACACAGGCATGAGTTGAATATGAAGGGATGATATCTAAGAAAATAAAACTAAGGGCTGAGAGAAGAATGTACTAGGAGAAAGGGAAAGGGAGAGGTAGAAGGGGATAAATTATCTTACATAAAAGAGGCAAGAAAAAGCTTTTACACTGGAGGAGGTGGGGGGGGAGGTGAAGGGGAGTATGTGAACCTTACTCTCATCAGAACTGGCTCAAAGAAGGAATAACATATATGCTCAATTGAGTATAGAAAGCTATCCTACTGGAAAGTAGGAGGGAAAGGGGATAAGAGAAAGAGAGGTGATAGAAGGGAGGGCAGATTAGGGGATAAAGTAGTCAGAAGTGAAACATTTTTGAGGAGGGACAGAACTAAAGGAAACAGAATAGAATAAACAGCGTAGGAAATAGGATAGAGGGAAATCCAGTTAGCGACAGTAACTATGAAAAATTAATGAATTAAGTTTCTCTGATAAAGGCCTCTTTTCTCAAATATATAGAGAACAGAGTCAGATTTATAAAATTAAGAACCATTCCACAACTAATAAAAGTTCAAAAGATATGAACCATTTTCAGATGAAGTAATCAAAGCTATCTATAGCCATATGAAAAAAATGCTCTAACTCATTACTGATTGGAGACATGCAAATTAGGACAATTCTGAGGTTCTACCTCATATCTATCAGATTGGCTAATAGGACAGAAAAGGAAAATGACAAATGTTGGAGGGAATGTAGGAAAAATAAGACATTAATGCATTGTTGGTGGAGTTGTGAACGGATTCAATCATTCTGTAGAGCAATTTGGAATTATGGAACAACTCTTTGGTATGCATACCCTTTGACATAGCAATACCACTACTGTATTCCAAAGAGACCATAAAAAAGGGAAGAGGACCTACAAAGTGCAAAAATATTTATAGCAGCTCTTTTAATGGTAGTAAAATACTGAAAATTGAGGGGATGCCCATCAATGGGGAAGCAGCTGAACAAATTGTGGTGTTTGATTACAGTGGAATACTATTGTGCTATGAGAAATGATGAGCAGGATGCTCTCAGAAAAACCTGGAAAGACTTGTATGGGCTGATGCGAAGTGAAATGTATTGTGTACAAAGTAACAGCAATATTATAAAATTATCAGTTGTGAGTGACTTAGCTATTCTCAGCAATACAATGATCCAAGACAACTCTGGAGGACTGATGATGAAAAACGCTGTCCATCCCCAGAAAAAGAATCGATGGTGTCTGAATACAGATTGAAGCACACTTTTTTAAAACTTTATTTTTCTTGAGTTTTTTTCTGTTTTCTTTCGCAACAGGATTATTATGGATATGTTTTGCATGACTATACATGTATTATCTATAATGAATTGCTTACTTTCTCAATGGTGGGGGGGAGGGGAGAAGAGGGAAGAAGGGAGAGAATTTGGAACTCAAAGTTTTAAAAACAGAAGTTAAAAGTTCTTTTTACATGTAGCTGAGGAAAAATAAAATACTAAATAAATTTTTTTTTGCTTTTTTTTTGGAGGGGAGAGAGCAGGGCAATTGGGGTTAAGTGACTTGCCCAAGGTCACATGGCTAGTAAGTGTTAAATGTCTGAGGCTGGATTTGAACTCAGGTCCCCCTGACTCCAGGGCCAGTGCTCTATTCACTGTGCCACCTAGCTGCCCCAATCTTTTTGCTTATTGAAAAAAAAACAAAGAGGCTTCCAACCAAGACAGAAGAATGAGAAGTTGCAAAGGAGTAAGGCCCCCCAGATTCTCTTTCTCTTCACAAGCAGTAATTTAGGGGGGAAGTGGCTTTAAAAAGCACGTAAAATGATAAAAATTAACTCTCTCTGTCAAGAGGGCAAAAATGAACAACAGCCACAATACTGTGTTTAAATGCCAAGGATCAAGTGATGTAACTTAAGTATTAGAAACAACAGAAGGGCCTGTGTCTGTGAAGCAGGATATTCCAAGAGTTGCTCTCAGAAGAATAAATTACATATTAAGGAATTTAAAGTGAATGAACACTGATAAGGAAATCAGAAGAGCAAATAAAAGAAGAGAGTTTGGGGCTGTCAAGAAATTGTGTAAACTACTGGAGTCTGAATTGAAAGATGTGAAAATGGATGTTGTTGTTCAGTCGTATCTGACTCTTTGTAGCCCCATCTGAGGTTTTCTTCACAAAGAGTGCTTTGCCATTTCCTTCTCCAACTCATTTTACAGATGAGGAAACTGAGGCAAGCAGGGTTAAATGACTTGTGCAGAATCATACAGCTAATAAGTGTCTGTGAAGAGTAGGGGGAAGGGGGATGAGAGGTGGGGTGATGGAGGGGAGGGCAGAGTGGGG
>CM053581.1:230119045-230152513 GCA_028627135.1 Pseudochirops cupreus
AGTGTTTCCTTCTAACTAGTCTGTGAGATAAGTAAAACAAATAAAATCATCCCCATCCTGTGGATGAGGAATCTGAGAAGTTAAGTAATTCATCTGTGCATTATGATACAGTTAGTAGAAGGATTAGGATTCAAACTCAGTCTCCTGACTCCAAATCTAACACTGTCCACCATGTTGCCTCTGAGATATCAAACCACAAAAGTCCTCTACACTGTTTTATGGTACAAATGAGAGATGAAACAATGAAGAAAACACACCATTGGCAAATTATTTGCCAAGATACACATGAGATTTTTTTAAATAGAAAATTATAAAACCCTCATAGGAGAAATAAGAGAATGTAACAAGCCGAGACATTTTCCCGCATTGGTATTAGGATAAATGACTAAGAAACGTCTTAATCCTTCCCAAATTAATCTACAGATTAAACTCAATACCAATGTATCTTTTTGTAGCACTGGGAAAAACCCAATAAAGTGTCTGTGGATAAACAGATGGGCAAGAATTTTGAGAGTCTCTAGAAAGACTTTTCATCCCCTGTTCATAAGCTTTTCATCTCCTCTAGATTCGATTAGACAGTAATTACCAACCTTTTTTCTATAGATTGAAAAGTTGTGTGTGTGTGTGTGTGTGTGTGTGTGTGTGTGTGAGAGAGAGAGAGAGAGACAGGCAGACAGACAGACAGAGATAGAGACAGAGAGACAAAGACAGAGACAAAGAGACAGAGAAGGAGAGAAAGAGAAAGAGAGACATACTCACACAGAGAGACAGAGAGACATACAGAGACAGAAAGAGAGACAGAGACAGAAAGACAGATCTGTGGGAGAGAAGGATCCTAGAAATAGAATTGAATATATACCAAAAGTGAGTGTATGATGAAACTATAAACAAAACAGGGAAAGATCCTTCTGATATCTGCTTTGGGGAAACTGGATTATATGACACTTCATTTCCTCGCAAATGTTTGGCCCTTTTTTCTCCTCCATATATTTTCCTTTGGCAATTTCATGACCTCCTACATCTCTGCAGAAGGAAAGGATTCCAAATTGATCTCCCCACCCTTGATTTCTCCATGGAGCTCTGGTCCATACCTTCAGCTATTGGCTGGACATCATCTATAACCTCACAAAACTGATATGTTCCACATGGAATTTGTTTTCCCTTTGCCCAGATATCTCTGTGAAGCTTTGTTCTTTCTGTTGATTCTGTTGTTTAGTCCCAGTTACCAAGGTCTAAAACCTTGGCGTCATCTTTGAACCTTTCCTTTCTGCCTCAAATCCTCACATGCAATTCAGTTGCCAAATTCTTTTGATTCCATGAACACAATCTAATAACCATTGCCTCTTTTACACTTGCATTTGCCAGTAGCCTAGTCCAAGACCTCGTCATCTCTTACCTGGAGGTTGTAACTATCTCCTTCCTGGTCATCCTACCTCCGATATCTTCCCCAGTCCAATCCATCATCCACACAGTTCCTGAAGTCTTATTGATGCTTAGGTCTGACCAGGTCATTTCCCTCCTTAAGAATCTTCAGTGGTACCTTATTAGCAAAGGGTAAAGTTCAAACCCTTCAGGTCTGGGAATTAAAGCTCTCTACAATCTGAATCCAAATGACCTTTCCAGTCTTTTTTCACACTACTTGCCTTTATTCACTCTAAGGTTTTCTTTGATCACATCCTTTCCTCTTCTGTTTCTGTGTATTTTCTGCAATATTTTTCCTGGTATGCCTGATATGAACTCCTTTCAAATCTACACAAGTTGAAATCCTCTGCCTTCAAGGACCATCTCAAGTGCTATGTTCTCCATGAAGACTTCCTTGCTCCTCCCCAGTTGATAGTGCTCTCTCTGCCTCAGATACCTACTTCTTAGCTGTGTGACCTTGGGTAAGTCATTCTCCCAAGGCAGCTTAAGTCCTCTCTGTGTAAAATGAACAGGTTAGACTAGATTGCTTCTGGATATCTTCTATCTCTAAATCTATGAGTTAATCACCTGGATTTCTCCTTTTCCTTTACCACTTTCAACTTCATTTCGTTCTCATTTATATGTGGTTAATATGCTCCTGATTAAATTGTAAGCTTCTTGAGACCAGGGCCATGTCATATTTTATTCTTGGATCCTCCAAACCTAACACAGTGTCTTGTACACTTTGGTAATTTAATTGATGCCTATTGAGTTGAATGCTTCACATCTCATATAACAATCACCTACAAAGAGAGAAATGAGGAACAGGAAAAAAATGAAGAAAAAAAAAGTTAGGAGACAATGTAACAACATTTGCCACAAATATGACTGGCAGAAAAGTTTTAGCTCCTGGAACAAATGGAATTACTGGGTTCCATATAAATAGATTAGATTGCATAAAAATAAAAAATCTGCATAACAAAAATGAAAATTATAAAAAAAAAACCTGATTTTGATAACATCATACCTGAAAGGCTTCCTGAAGGAAGCCAAAGGGTAGAGGTGAGAAAGAAGAGAATTCCAGGCATGAGAGACAAGTGAAAATGCATGAAATGAGAGATGGAGAGTTGTACGTGAGTAACAATGAGGAGACTAGAGTCACTGATCACAGAGTATGTGGAGGTGAGCAAGGTGTAACAAGATCAGAAAGGTAGGAAGGGGCCAGATTATGAAGGGCTTTAAACACCAAATGGAGGATTTTATAATTGACCTTGGAGACATAAGACAACAAGTGGAGTTAATTGCAAAGGGGAATGATGTGATCAGATCTGAGTTTTAGGAAGATCACTTCACAGACCTAAATAATTGGGGAAACATTAATTGTTTATCGATAGACTGAACTAACATAATAAAAATAAGAATATTGCCTAAATTAATTTACTCATTCAGTGCCATGCCAAAGTACCAAAGGATTATTTTATAGAGAGGGAAAAATAATAAGTAAATCCATCTAGACCAGTGGTTCTCAACCTTCCTAATGCCACGACCCTTTAATACTAGTATGTGGGCGGACTCACCTGGAGACAGATAAAGGAGCGGTGTCTCGGTTCCTAAGACCATCAGAAATATGTGTTTTCTGATGGTCTTAGGCAACCCCATTCGACCCCCAAAGGGTTGCAACCCACAGGTTGAGAACCACTGATCTAGAAGAACAAAAGTTGAGAATCTCAAAGGAAAAAATGAAAAAAAAAATTGGAAGGAGGCATAGTAGTACCATATCTCAAACTATAACTCAAATATATCAATATACTAAATATATTCAAATACAATTCAAAGCAATAATCATCAAAACAATGTGGTACTGATTAAGAAATAGAGAAGCTGACCAGTAAAATAGATTAGGAGCACACATATAGAAGCGAATGAACTTAGTAGCCTGGTGCTTAATAAATTCAACAATCCTGACTGCTACAGTAATGACTCACTATTTGACAAACATTGCTGGGAAAACTGGAAACTGATCCAGCAGACTTAAACTTAGAACCACATTTCACACCACATACAAAGCTCTGAATGGATAGATTAGATATAAAAAGTTATATTACAAACAAATTAGAGGAGCAAGAAGAAATTACTTTTTGGCTCTATGAACAATGAAAGAGCTCACAAGCAAATAAAAGAAATAGAGGATCACAGAAGATAGTTTTGATTACATAAAATTAAAATGTCTTTGCACAAAGTTAATGTATCTAAGATGAGAAGGGAAAACAGTTAACTGGGGAAAGTATTGGCAGCCTGTTTCTCTATAAAGATTTCATATCTGTAACATATTCACACACATACACGATATTTGTGTGGATATGTTGTGGTTATGAAATCTTTATCAGAGAAACAGGCTGCCAATATTTTACTCAGTTAATACATATAATATTTGTGTGTGTGTGTAATGGATTCAAATTTATAAGAATAAGAGCCATCTAATGATAAAAGGATATGAACAGTTAATTTTCAAAGGAAGAAATCCAAACTATCTATATAAATGCAAAAAATCCTATGAATTACTAATAATTATTGACATTCAAAATAAAACAACTCTGAGGTCCTACCTCATACCCATTAGATTAGTAGAAATGACCAAAAAAACAAGAAGGGAAATGATAAATATTGAAGGACCTCTGCAGAAAAACAAGGACATCGGTGCACTGTTGGCAAAGCTGTGGATTGGAGTAGCTGCACTGGAAAGCAAATTGGAACTATGCCTCCAGATCCATATATTTCACTAAGAGAAGAAAGCTAAGCTGGGAAGGCTATACACACATAAACATGGTTCAAATATAGAAACCTTCAAAAGTAGCAGAAGGGGCTAGAAAAGGAAAAATAATTTAAAATTTTTTTAATGTTATAGTTTTGAATGTTGTTTCATACTGAGAAAGAGCAAAAGGGAAAGGAAGAGGGAAAAACCAATGCACTGGGAACCAAAAGCCCAAGAAATAAAGCAACCTATCCTATTAAGTGCCTGCTCTGTGCTGGGCACTGTTAGTCATAGAGAATGCAAAGACAAACAGTCTCTGCCCTCAAAGAGCTTACACTGTATTAGGGAATACAACATCTTCATAAATAAGTATTAAAAAAGATATACAAAATAAACTACAAGGTAAATTTCTTGGGAAAGAGCCAGTGCCTGGAATAAATCAGAACAAGTTTCATGTAGTTTCATGTGACTTGAGTTGAAGGGAATAAGGAATTCTAAAAGATGGCGATGAAGTGGGACTGCATCCAAAGCATGGCCTGGGAGATGGAGCGTCACTTGAGGAAAAAGCACCCTGAGCCAGATCAACAAAATAGAAAACAGAGAACCTGGAACAACTTGGTCCCAGAAAAAGAAACTGAATGAGCTATAATTAAACTCCCAAAGAGAAGAGGGAAACAGCATAGATATATTTACAAGTTAATTCAATCATAGATGTAAAAGAAAAAAAATTTCTGTGATACAGAAAACTATTAACAAAAATTGAGAAAGCGGGGACGTGATCAAATTTCTATGAGACAAATTTTTTATGATCCTGACACTCAAATCATGGAGCAATAAAGCAGAATCATTGAATTGAGAAATAAAAGAAAAAATAAAAGAAAAAGAAATATGATGTTTCTATAAATTATTAAAGAGAGATAAACATATATTTGGTTTGCAAATGGAAGAGACTGGCAATAAGGTATGTTATTTGCTTGTATAAAAATAAAAATTTTATATACAAAAGAAACCTTTAAGTAGGACAACTATTTAGGGAACATGGTGGGCAAGGCTGGAAATTTTTGTGGTAGGTATCAGATAAAGACCTGACATCCGGTAGCTAAAAAAGTAAAAATAAAAGTTTGACAAGCCAACATTCAGTCCTCAAAGAACATGAATTTACCAGAAAAGAAAATATAAATATTAAATAATCACAGGGACAGCTTCCAGGTCACAGAAGCAACAAGAAGGTGGACTAGGCATTTTCTTTGATACCCATGACCTTTCAGATCTCACCAAAACAGACATTATGTACCAAAGATTAAGTAACTTCAGTTGTTTCCATGGTCTAAGATACCCAAAATCCAAAAGAAAGTTAACAACAGTGACGACAACGACAACAACAACCCAGAATATGTACGTACACACATATATAACTATAAAAGAAACTAAGGAAGGTTTTGGGTGTTTTGCATCACCTCTTACACAAAGGATTCTGGGGAGGCTTGTGTGAAAATTATATAATATGAGAAGTAAAGGGCAAATAAGTCCATAGCAGTGTTATTTGCAACAACAACAAAAAAGTGGAAAGAATCCAAGTGACTGATGGTAAAAGGATGGTTTAACAAATTGTACTATAATTGAACATAACAATGTTAAAAGTGACATATGAGGAATGTGCAAATACAGAAAGTCATACAAAACAATGCAAGATGAAGAACTAGAACATTTGCACATAGTATAACAATATGTAGTAGAAACAGGAATGAGCAGAGATCGGAAAGGTAAAGCAGCTCATTGGTTAGTGATATCAACTTAGGGTGGGCAGCTCTGTGGCTCAGTACTGGGCTGGGAGTCAGGAAGACTCGAGTTCAAATGTGACCTCAAACACTAATTGTGCGATCCTGGGAAAGTTACTGAACCTCTGTTTGCCTCAGTTTCCTCATCTGTAAAATAAACTGGAGAAGGAAATGGCAAACCACTCCAGTATCTCTGCCAAGAAAACCCCAAATGGGGTCACAAAGAGTCAGACGCAACTGATTAACTTATAGTATTTGGGGGGGAGGTTCTTAACATATTCATAGTGAGTTTTTTGTTAACTTCTACAAGCATTTGCTAACTGCTTACTGTGGGTCAGGCTCTGTGCTAGACACTGATGAATACCAAAATGAACCTGTTTCTGTCCTCAAGAATTTTATATTCTTTTGGGGAAAACAATATAAAAACATCTGAGAACTGTGGAAAGTAAATAAAAAGTAATATGGTTCTACACATGAAAAAACTGAGACCCACGGAGAGGAAGGGACTTATCCAAGGTTCCATAGTGGGCTCAGGTGTCCTGTTGCCAAGTCTGGGGCTACTTATAATGGAAACCAATCATATTCTTTCCCAATCCATTCCTGTCCCACTTCGTTGTAGCTTGTCCTACCTGGGCCTGATGGAGTCGAGAACCAGCGCACGGAGGCAGAGGAGCGTAGCACAGGAAGCAGAGTTGGTTGCAGGGACAAGAACAGAGGGGGGGCAGCACCTGCTACATGTAGGAGAGCATCATGAAGACACCTGCTGGTTCTGAGGATCCCCATTCACCCCCAGGCTGAGATGAGTTCTTCTGCTTTTCTGTCTCTAGCAGGGGCTGGGGAGCTAGACTCACATGGCAAGCCAGAGGTTGGTAGTGCCCTTGAGATGCTGAGCAGGGGCAGAGCAGAGTGGGACTGGAGAAATGCTGAGGAGGGCATCGGATACTGTGGCCAGCAGAGCCAAGGAGGTGTCTGTAAGAGATGTTAGGGGAGCAATGTCTTCAGAAAGAAGGAGATCTGGGTATTGGTGGGCCTCCACTCTCCTTCCTAGAACCCTTCTGGGCTCCTGGGCAGAGGAGTCCCCCCAGAGCAAGGCCTTGATTCTGTGGCTTCCTAGGGAATCTCACAGAGTAGGGGCCCCATCCTCAGTTCCCTCCCAACCCCTCACCTCTTGAGTTCTTTAAGCTGTTGAACCAAGACTTGTTGCTCATTCCAGGCCTGGTCCCTGCTGCTCCGAAGCTGATTTTTTTCCTCTCTGGGGGAAGAACATAACAAGAAGAGAAACCCCTTCTTCCCATACCCTCTTCTGGCCCTTATCTAGAGATTCGCTCTATCAGGCTTCCCAGATCTTGAGGCATCACTGGGGATAGTCTGAAGAGCTGCCTATGGAAAAGAGTTCTAATGGCCCTGGGAGAGCTGAGGGTAGGGACAGAGTTGAATGGCTCTGAGCTCTAATAAGCCTTCACATTCCTGCCATGCTCTGTACAACTTCTCCAACTGGATCATCACAGAACCCCCGATATTATTCCATTTTATAGATGAGAAAACTGAAACTCAAAGCAGAAGTTGATTTATCCAAGGTCATAAATTTGGTTAGTGACAGAACTGTGACTAGAATCTAAATCTGTTGATGAACACACACACACACACACAATGTTCAACTTAGAAGGGCTTTTTAAGATAATCTAATTCCATTTTCTCATTTGACAGAGGTCAAGAAGTCCCAGAGAGGACAAATGACTTCCAAGGTCAGAATTCCTAGAGCGTAAGCTCCTTGAGGGTGGAGACTATGTCTTGTACTTTATATCTATATTTCTTTGTACCCGCTATAATGTCTAGCACATAGGTACTCAATGAATATCTGTTGAATGAAGAGACTTGGTCTTGGCTTCCCAGGTCGAGGTTCTTTCTAGCACAAGACAGTTTGGCTGGGGGAGGATGTGCAGAGGGAAGTGGAAGGGTAATACCCAGGTCAGGAAAGTGAGATTCGGGTTCAGAGAGGGTAGAAGACCCAACAACAAGGTTTTGCTAAGTGCTTTGGGAAGAGAAAAGGTTTAGATGTGGCACAATGCTATCTTCACAGAGTTGATAGTCTGGTAGAGGGATAGGGCCATGATGATGGTGACGATGATGATGATGGACACTTTAGCTCATTAGCATTTATATAGCACTTTAAGGTTTATAAAGCACTTTACAATATGATCTCATTTTGTTTTCACAATGACCCTGGGAGATAAGTGCTATCATTATTCCCATTGTACAGATAAAGAAACTGAAGCAGACAGAGGTTATCACCTGAGTACATCTGAGAGTTGTTTTTTTAATGCTATATGAGGTCTGAGGGAGAAAGCTGTTATCAGATGGATGGGGGCTGGGGCAAAGATAGAGTCCCTACCTCAGCTGTTGGTTCTCCAGCATGAACTCCTGTAGCACCCCATAGAGGTTTCTCTCCGCCCAGCCGGACAGGGGCCCCTTGCTTCTGGAGGCTACAGGAGGAATGGAGAAGGGGGGGTCTGTATAGCTACCCAGAAGCCCTGTGGGAAGCTTGGGGATCCACTCTCAGCTTTCTACGGGGCTGGGAGTGGGAGCAGGGTAGGGATGGGAGGGGGCTAAATCTCTGCTCTTTCTCCCATTCCCTATCAGATCTATAAGGAAGGTGTCATGACTCAGCCTTCATTCCAGGGATGGCCAGAAGGCATTAACAGCAGCAGAACCAGGATGTGCTTTTCTTCCATGGTGCCCGCACACTGGATGGACTCCTCCATGGTTTGGTCCTACTCAATATTATCATCACCACCCCTTTGTCTCATGAATTTCTTGTCGTAGGTCTCCTTCCCAGTCCTCATACCCCTGTGACCCAGAGGCTGCTCCAGCCTCTGTTTCAGCATCAAATTCTCCTGCCGGAGCTTCTGAATCTCCTCCTCAAGCCCAAGAGGCTGTGGCACCAGGGTACCCTATAAAGCAAAGCTTGGAGGGTTAACCTGAGAGGACTACCGTCTGCTCTGACCCCCAGCTCACCCTAACTCTAACCTATCCAGTTAGAGGGTAGGATTTAGGACTGAAAGGGATCTTGGAAACCATGCAAGTCCAGACCCAACATTTTATAGATAAAGAAGGTGAGTGAGGCCCAAAGAGGTAAAGCTATTTGCCCTAAGATTATACAGGCAATAGATATCAGCCCTAGAATTCAAACCCAGGCCCTCATTCTAAATTCAGCTCTCCAACCACTAAATCAAAACTGTCCCCCAGCCCCAGCTGTAGTGGTCCCTAATCTCATCCTTGGCCCTAGTCTTCCCCTCCAACCTCTACTTGATCCCAGCCTCCTCAGGACTGTCCCAACTAAATCGTCCTCACCTTAGGCATGGGCCGGGTGGTGACCTTCTGAGCTCTGCTGGCATAGCGTAGGGTATTGAGTGTTTCTGGGAGGGATTGGGCTGAAGGGGACACACAGGCCACCTGTGTAAGGGTCAGAGCTTAGTTGAGAGGGGAAAAAAGAGGAGTAAGCAGGCCCTTTTTCCTGAATCTCTGCTTTCCACCTTAACCAATCCATAAGCCTGGCCTGTCCATTTTCACTTGAACTTATCCCATGGGGGTGAAGAATTGAGAGTACCTAGTGATCCCTGACTCCAGGATTCCTTCCTTGGGCCCCACCCATACCATGAGGGTGATTCCACTGCCACCCAGAGAATCTGCCAGCAGTCGGGTGAGCTTGCTGTCCCTATAGGGGATGTGGTTCCTCTTCTGTCGTGGGTCCAGTAGCAGAGAGATGCAGTGGCCTGTGGGGAGTTAAGATGGTGAGTTCCATAGAAAGTCATGGGGTTGTCATATTCTCCAAGGACCTTCCAAGGGGAATGAGAAGGCAAGGGATGGGATCATAGATTGTGGGGTGGGGTGGAACCTTAGAAATCATCTGGTACAACTCCATAATTTATTTACTGATTTATCTTTGCTTTTTTTTTTTTTGAGGAGGAAAGATAGGGCAATTGGGGTTAAGTGACTTGCCCAAGGTCACATGGCTAGTTTTTGTGTTAAGTGTCTGAGGCTGGATTTGAACTCAGGTCCTCCTGACTCCAGGGCCTGTGCTCTACTCACTGCACCCCCTAGCCATTCCACAACTCCATAGTTTAAAAGACAAAGAAGACCAAGGCCCAGAAAGTTCAAATGACTTGGACAATGTCACACAAGCAGGAATTAAAAGAGCTAGAATTTGAACCTTGATCTTCTGATTCTAATTCTTTTTCTCCAGATCTGGGCTTCTGCTCAGGCTACACCCTGCATATACATGCCCTCCTCATCCTTCGAGGTCCAGCCCAGAGTCCTACTTCCTATGGGAATCCTTCATAGATTATCCCACTACTTCATCTTCCAAATTCTTATTGCACTTAAGAGGGTGTAACAGAATCAAGTTCTAAGTGGTCTAAGTGTACTCATTGCTCTTCTTGCTGAGGAATAATAGTCTTCTGCAAGAATTCAGAGTCTAGGGGAAAGAACACTAGACAGTCAGGTGATGTGGACTGTTTCTATTCATATATACTGAATATTTCTGATTACCTGAGAAACAGTGTAGGGTAATGGACAGAGAGCCAGTCTTGCAATCTTGAACACTTGGGTTTAAATCTTTCCTCCAGCACATGCTGTCTATGTGACCTTGGGCAAGTCACCTCTTGGTGCCCCAGGCAACTATCTAAGACTATAAGTTGCAGTTCAGGGGCTGACATGTATTGACAGAGGGAGTTTCTTCACTGGCAGTTTCCTATAGAATGGAATCTCAGGTCTGGTCCAATAACCAAACCAAACCAAAAAGCAACCTATTACATGTTAGATGCTCGTTTGGAGGTATAACTAAATATAACACATTGACCCTAACCTTAAGAAGGTTATAGTTGTTTGATCACGTACAGGGCATTTACCCTTTTTGAGCCTCAATTTCCTCATTTATTAAATGAAAGGGGTTAAACTAGGTGGTTTCCAAGGCTTTCCTCTCTAACATTCCATATTCTAATGTGCCATTAAGGTCTGACACCTTATGAGTCTATGGCATCACCACAAGACTATATAAGCCAACTCTAATGGGAATCAGGTCGTCTCCTCTCCCCTCCCCTCTTGCACAGAGGGGGACAAATACACAGTAGATTCTTAATAAAAAACATTTTTTTAATGTATTGCTTAATGGAAGATGGAAAAGAAGAGTCCAGGTGTGGAGAAGACACTCCAGCCCAACCCTCTCAGCTTACCCAGGGCTAGCAAACTGCGGTTGATGTTGCTGGCCTCCAACATCAGCTCTCCTCGAGAGCGTGTGGCTGCCACTTTCTCACTGCCTGCCAGATCTACAAAGCACAGCTTTCCAAATGTCTGCTCTTTTGGTCTGCTGGAGGACTCCTGTTGAAGGAAGAGTCAGGAGCTTACTTGGGGGGTACTGCCCTCCTCCCATCCAAAGAAGAATGGAAATTTAAAGTCAGAAGGGATCTGAATACTCATCTGGTCTAACTATTTAATTTTATGGATAAGGAAACTGAGACCCAGAGAGGCTAGTGACATGAACAAGGTAGTGGAGGCAGGATTTAAACCCAGATCGTCTGGTCCCCAGTCTAGCCCTTTCCATTGTGCCATGATGCTAGAGCTGAAACCCACAACACTCCTGAGTGAATCTGAACTGTATTAACATGGAATCAGGAAATATTTAGCAAAATAAATAATAATACCATAGATCATAGATAATAGTAATATGTGGTTTTCTAAGTCAATAGCTGGCCCACAGAGATCCTTATGTATCCTTTAGTGGCCCATTTCTATTTGAGTTTAACCCACTGGCAGAGGTCCTCTAATGTAAACCATACCTAAGCGGGGGTCTTTTAGCAGCATTTCTGACAACCTCCCCTTGAAGTCCCTCCAGTGATGGGGGACTCACTACCTGATGAAGCAGCCCACTCCACTTTGGGGCAGCTTTAATCTTTAGGAAGTCTTTCTTTTGTTAACCCAAAATGTGTTTTTCTACCACTTCTATCCATTGCTCCTAGTTGTGTCCTCTGAGGCTTAAGCGGAACAAGCCACATTATCTGTTTTCCATATAATAACTCTTTAAATACTAGAAGATGGTCTTCATGTTCCCTTTGAAGGGAGACACTGGGGACCCTTTGAACAGTTACCAGGCATCTTGGTTTGACCAATGTGTCATTTGGCACAGAATTGAATTATCTGCATTACTGGGTAGGGCAGCGGTGGTTACCAACAGGCCAAAATAACTAATAAACCTTTAGTTATTTCTGTTTGTTGTTCATTCATTTTTTAGTTAAGCCTAACTTTTTGTGACCCCATCTGCTTGGCAGAGATATGGAGTGGTTTGCCCGTTTCCTTCTCCAGCTCATTTTACAGATGAGGAAACTGAGGCAAACAGGGTGCAGTGACTTGCCCAGGGTCACTTCAGTGTCTGAGAGTGGATTTGAATTTAGAAAGAGGAGTCTTCCTGACTTCAGGCCCTGCACTCTGTCCGCTGTGCCACCTAGCTGCCCCGGTTATTTCTGTTGGGTTTTATTAGTCCCTCCTCCTTAGTCCATATTCTTCCTCCTCTTTTCTGCTTCCTATACCTGCCCCCACTTTAGCAGAATTAATTTTCAAACTAAGTACAGCTCAGGCTGTGTTAACTGGAGAGATGAGTCAGGTGGGGAATTATCCTGAAATTAAAATTATTAAATTAAAATTATCCTAAAAGGCAAGAAACAAATGGGAAATAATTCACTGGTGGATAATTGAAAGATGAATTTACTTGAGGTTGAAAGTCAGGAAGTGTCTGGCACCTTTCCTCTGGGAACTTTTCTTCTAAGATGAGCAACTTAGACATCACCTCCTGCCACCCTCCCCTCTCCTGGAAACACACAAAATAGCGCCCCCCCCTCCTTTCTTGGTGAGGCCAACTCACAATAGGACACTGAATATGGATGGTGAATAGGGCGTGGCTACGGCTGGAGACCTCATTCAGACTGTGAGCTGAACTCCGACGCCTCCTCAGACCTGGGGAAGACAGTGGTGTGGGCAAAGAGTCAATCCTGTGACTGGGGACATACAGAAGAAGCAGCAGATGTATCCTCATCCCCCAGGCTGGTCCCTTGGGTGGTGGAAGAGTGAGTCAGCTAAGGAATCTCTAGGCTAAGAAATCCGGTTACTCATTTCCATCTAGAAAAGTATCTCCACATTGCCTACACCCCATAGCTTTAGATTTTAACAAGCTACACTACATTTATATCTTACTTTGCGTTTACAAAATATATTCAAATCTAGGCCTTCATTTCATCCTTATAACATCCCTGAGAAATAGGCAGGGTAGAGAGTATTATCACTGGAATATCAGCTTCAATAGTGCCCCCCACAAAAACTACAGATTCTGTTACTGTTTGTTTAAGAGGCAATGGAATTTTGTCGTGACAATTTAATTGTTATTCTTCCAGGAGCCCACGAGGAGAAAGAGAGCTTAACATTTGTTCTGGAGGGACTATTAATTGTGATATCTGAAGACAGGAGAGAAAAAAGGGCTTAAGAGAATTTATTTCCCTAGAGAATTGGGCTCAACTTTTGTCTTTTAAAGAAACAAGAAAAGAATTCCTTAGAAAAGTCTTTAATTGGCATCCTGAGAAAACTAAATGGTGGGGCTGTGTTTACAGAACTGAGGAGTTGGCTAACCATAATATGGCTTTCTCATAGCTAGTATATTTTAAATAATTATATATGTCTGTTTTTTACTGTTGATTATACTGTTAATAAATAATATAGTCATTAACTCTGATGTTTATTTAAGCCTAGGCTACCAGGGAATTTGATATAGAGAGGCGTTCAAAAGTCTATAAGAACATGCGGAAATAAATTTCTCAGGGCAATTAAATAAAATTTGATTCAGTAGAATGGGAGTTCACTGTTAATTGATTGATGAGAGAAATATTATGCTTTTAGTAACTAATAAGGAAATATCAAAATATTGCCTTGAAACTCTAGTATGAGAATAAGAAAAATGAGCTAGTAGCAGGTCAAAGAGGTGATCATTACATTTAGGCTACATGTAAGGGTAGTTCATACCTAAACTCTTGCTAAATCCGAATTTTAAGGATGAGGAAACTAGAGACCAGAAGGTAAATGACTTATACAAGGTGACAGAAAGCTAAGACTCAAACCTGGGACTCTGAATTCTGGTCCAGGGCATTTTCTACTATATTACTAGATAATTGAGTGCTGGATTTGGGTCTGAGGACCTGGATTTACATGTAGGCTCTGCTTTGTACTATTTGTGTGACCCTGAGTAAGTCACTTTGCCTTTATGACTATCAGTTTCCACATCTATAAAACGAGATAATTAAACTACATGACTTATAAGGTCCTTTCCAGTTCTATAGCTTTGTGAACTTGTGATTGACTTTCTCCATGCCTTTCTTCATACAATTCTCTCTCCCTAGAGTGCCTTCCTCCACCCCAGTCGTGCCTACTGAAAGCCTATCCATCCTTTAAGGATCCAACTCAAACATCACCTTTTTCATAAAGACAATATGTGCTCTCCCTCCCACCCCTGCTAAGAACCCTCCTTTGAATTCAAATATAGTGTCATATTCTGCTTTGAATTGTCCTTAGTATCTTTTTCTTATATTTCCAAACGGACTATAAGGTCTTTGAAAACAGGGACTGCTCATGCTTCTCTGTACCCCTCTCTCCACCTAATTCCTAAGTCACAATTGGGCACATAATCACTCAAAAAGTTTCTTGAATGATACTCCTGATCCTGAAGACTACTGGGCTCTGTACCTTCCAGCAGGAGCTCCATTACTTCCTCAAATGTGCCAAATTTGACTGCTTTCAGCTTCTCCACATAGAAGCCCCGGTTCTTGTTCCAGCGAACAGGGAGGTGATGGTGGGGCCCTTGACTCAACAGGTCTCTAACCTGGATGGTCAAGTGAAGAGGGAAGAGACATACACCCTCTGCCCATGAATCACTCTCTCCTACTAATCCCAAGTAGGCATAAGTCTCTGGCTACATTCCTAAACCCACCTCCACGACAACAAGCCCTTCATCCGTATCTTCACCCTAATTCCCATGTTCCTCTTACTCTGATATTCCCTCCCCAAGGTTCAATAATAAGATAATAACAATAAATAAAAGACACCTTGAGCAAGAAGATCTCCCTGTCTACTTTCTTTACGCTATTTGATCCCACCTGTTCATTGTAGATTTCTAAGTAAGAGGCACTGAGAGTGATGGGGGTCCCAATATGCTGGACTTTATCCAAGAGACAGGCAAAGGACCGCTGCATGAGCCCAGTCAGGCTGGGGGGCACAGTTTCCCCTTCTCCCTACGAGGAAAGGGAAGGCTAGAGGTAAGTCTAGAACCAGGTAATGATACAGAGTGGTAGAAAGAGCAGTACACTGGGCTCCATGAGATCTGGCGCTAACTTATTTTGTGCAACTCAAGTGACAAGACTTTTTTTTTTTAAACTTTGAGTTTCATTCTCTTCTTTATCTGTAGAATAGAAATAACAACCCATTTCCCTGCCTACCTCAAATGACTATTATGAGGACCTAATAAGATGTGAAACAACTTTGAAAACTCCCACGGAACACCATTGCTACTGATACCGACAGTATTTGGCCACCTTTGCCAGCATAGACCTGGAATCATTTAGTTTAAATGTTTCTTCACAGACTTAATTTCTAAAGGTCTGACCTAAATCTCTTATGCTATGGTTCAAGGTTAGGTATTCCTTCAGCTAGAGTTTTTGATTGTTGTTGTTGTTGGAGCACTAGGATCACCAATGGCTGTTCTTATTGGTAAGTCCATCTTGGTGACCTCTAAGTCTCAGGTTGGTTCCACAGATAGGAATGAAGTGGTACTTACCTGGGGAGAAGGTCCTGTTAGAGTATAGGTCTTTCCAGAGCCTGTCTGGCCAAAGGTAAAGGCTGTGCAGGAGAAACTGCAAACAGGAGAGGCTGGAGCAGAGATGCTGAGATAAAGGGCCAGGGATAGATGGGACACAGAGACTGGGAACTGTGTAGAGGGAATGGGAGAAAAGGGCTAGATCATGAGTGGTTGAGTCCGAATGAGAGACAGGGAATAAGTCAGGAAAAACTGGTGGGAATGGAGGGACTTAGGAGTTGGAAGAGAAGGTCTTGGGCAGAGGCGGGGAACCTGCAGCCTTAAGGCCACATGTGGCCTTCTAGGTCCTTAAGTGCAGCCTTTTGACCGACTCTGAATTTTACAGAATTCTGCTGTTGGGTTTTTCTACCCTAGCTTTGGTCTCAGGAAGTCCTCGTGCAGGGGAGAAAGTTGTACTGCTTGGGAAATTAAGGTAAAAAAGATTGGGATCCAGGAAAGGGTAGGGGTACTAGGAGACTGGGAGGAGATGAAATAGACAGGAACCTTACCCACGGAGAGCAAGTTCCACCAGACGTTGGACTCCACTGCCCTGGAACACCTCATCCTGAGTGCGGGCTCCATCCAACACGACGCTGAAGTGAAAGGCAACATCCCGGCCACCACCTAGGGGACTCACCTGGGGATGTGTGGAAGCTCAGGGTCCAACCAGAGGGGTGTGTATGTGTGTGTGTGTGTGTGTGTGTGTGTGTGTGTGTATGTGTATGTGTGTGTGAGAGAGAGAGAGACAGAGAGAGAGAGAGACAGAGAGAGAGAAACAGAGAGAGAGAGAGAGAGAGAGAGAGGGAGAGGGAGAGAGAGAGAGAGAACAAAAGAGATTGAGAGGGAGGCAGGTGGAGGAGGGGCATGAGGGTAAGTGATCTGAGGAATCCAGATAGAGACTTAGACAATTCTGGGGTCACTATGGTTGATTCCTTTACCTATAGCTTTGGGGAACTGGACAGGAGAGGAAATCCCCATCTAGAGGGTTTTTAGGTGAGGAGTTTGGGGGACTGAGAAGACAGAGACCCCTATGAGCTAAAGAAAAGGGGGGTTCAGGCTAAGACTGGGCTCAGAACAGAGGAAGTTGTATAAACATGGAAGGGAGGAATGCATATGGGAGGGAGTAGATGGGGAGAGTCTTACCCGCAGGGTCCTAGGGCCAGAACAGTGAAGAACACTCTGCTCCCCCCTGCGCAGCTCAGCCTGGTTCATGGGGCGGACTCTGAAGGGGTATAGTCTTACTCTCTGGTCCCTGCTCTGACTTCACTCAGCACTTGTGTCCCTTCCCTTCCATGACTTTCCTTAGTTCATCCCCAGCTATTTTCTCTTCCCTCAGATTCAAACAGGATCATTCTCCCACAATTCCTCACCTAAGCACCACCTGGATAGGTGTTTCCATTCCTTCTGCCCTCTCTCCCAGGGCTTGGGGCACGTCCCTGAAGAAAATCACTGAAGTCACCACCTCCTCACAACTACCCCCGCCTACCTTACTCCTCTCTTCATCCCTGTCCATCCCACCAGCTCTATCTGGACTCATAGAATCTGTGGGCACAGGGTACTCTGGGACTCACCCGGTGGGACACTGGAAGGATTCTCCTTTTCTGACTTCCATGGTGAATCATGAACCTGCTAAAACCATAGCCGAGCCTTTGTCTAGGAAAGGCCAGTGCATGTAGAAAAGATGAAAGTCTAAATTTTCGCACCTGGAGAAAAGGAGACTTCCCTTAGCTTCTGCAATAACCTCTCCTCCTCTCTGACGCCACACAGAGCCCCACCTCCTCCCCCCCAAGGTTAAAAACTCACTTCCCATCCAGGAAGTCATCAGGAATCTGCCCAAGGCTGTAAACCATGTGGGTAGTTAAAGATTTACCCCCACAGAATGTCTGGAGCAGGTTTACCACATGAATGGGTTAAGAGCAAGGTGGGGCCTTGGGGTAACATATTAATAAGGGGCACCATTCGATAAGAGGTTTTGCTTATGATACATTTTAGAATAAAAATGAGATGGAGTATCTTTTGGAGACAATTGCCTTTTCTGTTCTTTTTTTTAAAAAATATGCTTTTAAAAAAGAATGAGTTTCCAACATTCAGTTCCACAAGTTTTTGAGTTCCAAATTTTTTCCCCCTGCTTCCTCCTCCTTTCTATTCTTATAGTAAGTGTTATAGAACATTTGACCTAAGAAGTACTCTAAAGATCATCTGGTCCAATTCTCTTGTTTTACAGATGGGGAAAGGAAGACCCCAATAAGAAAAGCAATTTTCTCAAAGTCAGACAGTGGAGGAAGTACAACCAGAACTTAGATATCCTGACCCTGACCCTGACATCCCCTGCCAGAAAGGGACTTGAGTCCTTTGGTTTATTATTTGAATTATCCCCAAGATTCTAGCCCTCTCTGGCTACTAAGCTGAGAGGGGTAGGATGTGCCTCAGGTCTAAGGTCCGAGCTAAAAGGAAGATGTAATTTCCCTAGCTGCCAGTTTTATTCCCTTCTAAAGCCAGGGCTGAACTTGACAGAGAAGACTCTCCTCCCATTCAGTCCCCACCTCTACCCTCACCCCACCCACCACTGCTTGGGGGCGGGGGGAACATGTCATAGTGTAGATCTGGTTAAACATTGTAGGGTTGTCTGGGGGAAAATGTCTGAATACCAAGACTGGTCTGCAGAGAAGCTAGCCTGTTTAACTCCTTGAAGTCTGGCTCTAAGTAAGCTGGCCATGCTGGGAAAATATGAGACAACTTGTGTGCTCCCATCTTACATGAAGTCAAAGTCACTTATCCTGCCATGTACATGCTCATAGTGGAAACTCCAGTAGCAAACTTCTTAAAGGAAAAACTTCTCCATGGATGGAGTGTCCTGTCAGCCTCAGCGACCCTACCCTGTCTGAAAAGATTTGCTTCTCTGGATCTCAGCGAACTGAATTTCACTTAGAAGTTCACTTGGGTTAACAAACTTCTTTATGAAGCACATATCTCTTAGAGTGAATTAGTTGAATTGGATGGCTCTTTTTCTACCATCAGGAAGGGGAGAAGGAATGAAGGGAATAATTATTTATTTGGTACCTATGATGCTCTAGGCATTGTACTAAGCACTTTACAAATATTATATCATTTGGTCCTCATAGCAACCCTTTGAGGTAGGTACTGTTATTATCCCCATTTTACAGTTGAGGAAACTGAGTCAGACAGAAGTTAAATGACTTTCCCAGGATCACACAGCTAATAGGTGTCTGAGGCCAGATTTGAACTGAAGTCTTCCTAACTCTAGACCTAGTTCTTTATCCACTAAACTACCTAACTGCCTAACCAGGCTTGATGAGAGAATGAGTAGGGCAAGTGCATAGTGTGTAGAGTCCTGGACTTGGAGTCATGAAGACTAGAGTTCAAATGCAGCCTTAGACACTTACTTGTTGTATGACCCTAGGCAAATCCTTTAACCTCTTCTTGTCTCAATTTCCTCATCTGTAAAATGAGGATAATAATAGCACCTACTTCCCAGGGTTGCTGTGAGGATAAAATGGGATAAGTGTAAAGCATTTTGCAAACCTTAAAGTTCTATATAAATTCTCAATATTCATGTTAATGATATCAGATTGTCAGGGAAGAGAGTAGTTAGGGTTTGGGGAGCTCAGAGAAACATGAAGTCACTGGATACTGAGGGACAGGTGGAAGAAGGTTCCTGGAGTAGAGATGGAGCATAGAAAAGGAGAGGGAAAGTGATCAAAGACAAACTTCCCCATCCCCAACATATGCTTCCAATATTTTCCAATGGCTGATCCTTTGTCTTTTATATGAACAAAATATAATTTATCTCATATGCTAGTCATGTTTCCATGGCTGGTCATTCCTGAAGAATTTGTTTTATTCTTCTGGGAAGGAGCCTGGAGTTGATACCTGGTATTTCCTCCCATTTTAAAAAGCAGATAATTTGAAATTTTGCGTATGGCCTAAAATCATCAATCAAATTCATTGTGGTAGGAGAGTTCAGATTGTTCCCATTAAACAGAACTAGCAAACTGAGACCCCAGGAACTTTCTCCCTTCTTCCTTCCCATTCCCTACCTCCCAGCAAGCCTAAGTACATTAACATTCAGGGGATGAGGGTTAAATACTAGAACATGATTTTCCACCACCAATTCTCCCTTCAAGACTGCAAGGAATAGGAGAGAGAGTGATGCTTTGAGAAGAGGTTGGCCTGAATGGAGGGTTAAGGGTGCTCAGGGCTGAGCTGTTAGCCATTCCTGGGTCAGAGGTGTGTTCAGCACCACGGATAGTTCCCAGAGGGTTGGAAGGCACAGGTCCTAGCAAATCTGATCAAGCACTTTAGCTTTGCAGCATTCTATCCTCAAATCCCTAGAATTAAAATCAACAATCCAATGAAAACTATTGAGCACCTACTATGTGCAGGGCAAACAAAATAAGCATCTGTTCTAGGTGCTGGGTGTACAAAGACAAAAATGAAACAATCCCTGGCCTCAAAGAGCTTATGTTCTACAAGGGAAACAATATTAACATATAAATGTATATATAAAACAAATACAAGCTAATTAATTACTGGCAAGGGGAGACAACAGGAAAGACTTCATGTAGAAACTTCAAGTTCTGGGTTGGGACTTACTTGAAACTCTCCTACTTAAGAGAAAGTGCTAGGATCAGGGAGAAAAGCAAAAATCTCCCAGATCTAGGAGAAAACTTATAGGAAGGATGGAAAGTGGCCACAAAAACACTTAAATGAGAAACAAAATGGAAAGTAAGGACACTAGCTTCCTCCCTGTAGGCAACATAAAATGTGGGAAAGATCTACCAGACTTTCTGACTTGTGAGTCAAAGCCCCTGGTATTATTGGACTCCAAGAATAGATGCTGATGGAGTCTGGTTCATGCAGGACATTCCAGGCTTATCTTTCATAGTATCATAGGATGCAGAACTGTAAGGAACCCTCTAGTGTTGGAAGAGTTCATCTTTCTCAGCCTCATTATTTTACAGAGGAAACTCCTGAGGACCAGAGAGGTGAAGTGATTTGTCCATGGTCATACAGGTGATGAGAGACAGAACTGGGATCTGAACTCAGGTTTTCTTATTTTTAATGTGATTTTATTTTCAATTCCAAATAAGAAAAGCAAAAATCATCACAAATATGTATGGCCATGAAAAACAAATTTTCATGTTAGTCTAGTTCCAGGGGAAAAAAAGAAAAGAAAACATGCTCCAATTGGTATTCCAAGCCCATTAATCCTTTCCTTGAAGGTAAATAGCATGTTCCACATCCCAAGTCCTTTAGAATTGTGGTTTGTCATTATGTTGATCACAATTACTAATTATTTCAAAGTATTGTAAAGTATTGCTGTGACTATAAATTTCCTCCTGGTTCTGCTCTCTTCACTTTGGGTTAGTTCATACAAGTCTTGCCATGTTTTTTTCATTCTTTCTTACAGCACAGTAGTATTTGATTGTATTCATATGCTATAACTTGTTTAGCCATTCCCCAATTGAAGCATATCCCCTCATTTTCCAATTCTTTGCTACCACAAAAAGAGCTGCTATAAACAGTTTTGTATGTATGCATACTTTTCCTGTTTCTTTTATCTCTGGGAGTATAGATCTAGTAGTGGTATCGCTGGATCAAAGGGTATGCACAATTTAATAGCTTTTCAGGCATAATTCCAAACTGCTTTCCAGAACGGATGGACGGGTTCATAGCTCTACCAATGGTACATTAATGTACCTGGTTTCTAGCAGCCCCTCAAGCATTAAAACATTTTTTTCTGTGTGAGATGGTTCCTTTGAGTGGTTATAATTTGCATTTCTCTAATTATTAGTGTTTTAGAGTATTTTTTCTGTGGCTATTGATAAATTGTATTCCTTCAACTAAACACTGCTTATCCATATCTTCTGACCACTTATCAATTGAGAAGAACCCAAGTATTCTGATTCCAAATCCAGCACTCTTTACATAATACTAGGTTGTTCATAGGAAAATCTTTTTAGTCAGCACTGTCACTATCATTCCTTAGCTTTCTCATTGTCATTACCATAACAACAATAATAGAAGTTCACATGCATATAAGCTCTTAAATATATTAACTAATTTGTTACCCACAAAACCCTTTGAGGAAGGTAATGCAAATATTTTCCCCATTTTTCCAGTGGAGAAATTGAGCATCAGAGAGGTCAAGTGATTTAACTAAGGTTATCTAGTTTGGAAGGAGCTGAGCCAGGACCCAAATCCAAGTTTTCTGATGCTAAATCTGGTGCTCTTTTGCCTAAACCACAGCTGCTTATAATCACTTCCATTACATAATTGTAAGTCACAGTTGTATTACACTTTAAGGTTGAAAAAGTGGTTCCCAACAAGTTTACTAACTTACTCTTTTTAGGAAGATGTGGATAAAATTTGAAAAGCATGAGTAGATGTGGATGGGTTGCAATTCTCTTCATTGTGAGGAACGTCTGAATTGATGAGATTCTAGATTCACTGGACTATTTCTTTACAATAGTGCTATGAAGTAGTTATCATATTATCATCCTGAGAAAACTGAGTCTCCAAGAGTCTAAATGACCTGCTGAAAGAGAAATGACTAGTGAGTAGTGGAGTTGGGACTTAAACTCAGGTCGTCAGAATCATAATTCAATGTTCTTTCTACTGTCCCATGACCACCTCTGGTCACTATCATATTACCATTTTCACTAAAGTCACTATCTCACCACTATCCTCTTCAACACTAGGATCGTCTTTCCTATTGTCCCCATCACCTTCATCCTCAATATTATCAGAACCATTCATCCATCCATCCATCCATCCATTTGTCAAGCATGCTTCCCATGTGCCATGCACCATTCTAGGTCCTGAGGGAGATACAGAGATAAAAAAAAGATACTAAAAGAGCTTGCAGGTTAGTAATATCAATATAAACTTACTACTCTTTTTTTGTACTTTTTGTAAATCACCATCTTCCTTACCTACCCCAGTGAAACAAAAGCAAACTTGAAGACAAGGGCTATTCCATTTTTTTCCTTTGTATCCCCAGTGCCTTGGAAATATTAGGTTGAGCTGCTTGTGGTGAAATATTTATTTAACTGAATCTAGATAGTGTAAAAAAATAATACTCTGCTAGGGATGGTTGATTAAAAAAACAAATTATATCAATATAAGGAGGGAGCTTCAATCGTTGTCAGGCATTGTGTTAGCTAGAGAAAGCACAAGATAAAATGAGACAATTTCTGTTTTCAAAGAGGCTGCATCATGGTGGGAATTGGGAGGAAAGTCACAGGTGCACCAAAACTTCAGAACTTTTTTGTGTCCTGGACCCTTTCGGAATCTGGTAAAACCCATGTACTCCTCAAAATAATGTTTTTTAAGTGCATAGAATAAGATATAGGATTACAAAGGGGACTAATTATATTGAAATGCAAGCACCAAAATATTTTTTAAAATAGTTCATATTAAGAATACCTGTTATACACATAGATAAACAATATAAAACACACACATGAAACACAAGTAATTTCTAGAAGTTGAGATGTGACTCAGAATATGACATTACTGACCATGACCATGACAACCATGGTCAATCTTCTTAACCATCATCAAATAGAAATCTGTTTCTATGAACATGACCACAATAGTACTATTTTCACAATTATTATTCTAATCGCATCTTCAGAAAGTATTTGATTTGTGCCTATTATACGCAGGGCATTGTATAAAAGATATAGAAGACATGACCTCTGCCTAAAGATTTTGCAGCCAAGCCTGACTGGTCTCCCTGCTCTCTCTACCCATCCCTGCTCCCAGACTTGACCCTAATTTCCACTGTGAGGAACCTTCCCACTGGGAAGAAAGGAGGGTCAACAGCTGGTTTATGGAAGCTGCTTTTGGTAAGTGGGTTATCAGCCTGTAGGGGTCTCTCGTGCCCCTTTGAAGAAACAGGAGAAGCACTGTCCATAGGGTGGAGATGAGAGAATAATGCTGCTGTGTTCTTGAACAGGTCTCTGCTGAATCCCATTTTGGATGCAAATGATTCCCACAATTGCCCATAAAGGATGTGGGTGATTTCTCCATGTGTCACTGGGGGGCAGTAGAGTCTTGTTCTGCAGCAGGACACAAGGAAGCTTTGTGAAGGGTTGGAAAGATCTTTCCCCTTCTGGCTCTGTCCAGATAGGGGAAGATATAACTTTGGAAAACTTTCCCACCAGAGGGCAGTGAGGATAGTGCCTCTGAATCTGTGGGAAGATGTAGTAAGGAGAAAAGTAGGAGTCTATGCCCTTTATATAGTAAGTGCATAAGAAATATTGGTTGAATTAGTATTGATTATAAGGGCAATTCTCATTCATTTCATGGAATATCTTCATTGTAGCCTACCAATCCTGAGTGGTTGGATGGGAAATAGTAATGCAGTTTTTACAGATGGGATGTCCCAGAGAGGTTATTCAGTCCATCTGTGCCTGAAGGGGAGTGTAAAATCATGGGAATAGCTCTGGATTGAGAATCAGGAAATCCAAATTCCAGTTCCAGCTCTGTCACTAGCTAATTAACAGAATGGCATCCATGGATGTGTTTCCTCATCTGTAAAATGGAATTATAGGGTCAGAGATCTAGAGTAAGAAGGGGCCTCAGAGGCCATATTCTGACTCCCTCATTTCACAGCTGAGGAACCTGAGGACTTGGATTCAGGTCTTCTAACTGCAGTCAGAGCCCTTGTTTCCTACTGCCTTGGAGATTGGGGGTTGGGGGAGGGGGAAGTAACCAAGGAAACAGAGTCCTGAGAATAAAGGGAATTGTCTTCTCTGAGGGGCTGGAGAAAACCACAGACCTATCTCCACTATTGACTGGTGCACAAGAGAGACACATGTGGGGTTTTCCTTATCAAGAATGACAAAGCCCATGATGGACCTGAGTGTGGGTGTGATTTTTATCCTTTGTCTGAATCTCTACAGTTCAGATTAAAGCCTTTGATTACCAGCTGATGGGATAGCTCACATTTTCACTGCCCTTCTGTCCTCAGGCTAATCCCAGCCTGCTTAACCATAAATATTCAGCATATCTATGACATAAAAATTAATTTTCATTTAGGGACATTTTTATCTTGGGAAATAGCAGCTCCTATCCCCAGACTGCCTCTTAGTTAATGCTTCTGACAGTAGTGTGCAAATGTTGTGTCTCTTTAAGCACATTCTCATGCAAGGCTTACCTGTTTCTAACTCTTCTGGAGTTAGATGAAGGGAAAGTCTTCAGCTTGGGGCGCTAAGACGATGGCTAGTCTAGGTGACCTGGCACAGTACATTGGTCTAGGCACACTTTATAGGCATGCCCTTTGATCATATTATTTCCCAGTTTAATACCCTTCAGTGATTTCTCATTGCCTACAGGATAAAGCCCCAAATCCTTAACCTGGCATTCAAGGTTCTTCACAATTTAGTTCTTATCAATCTCCCAATTATTATTATTATTATTATTATTATTAATATTATTATTATTATTATTATTTTACCATCATTACCTGCAAAAATTCTCCTCCAATAAAGCCGATTTAATGAGGACCTATTGCAGTGTATGAGATCAGTTGTCCCTATACTAAGTGGTCTGAAATGTCTGTGCTTTTTGAGTCCTTATTTCTCATTAAAAAAAAAATCTGTTCCCTTCTTCACTGTTAATTGGCATTTGTGTATACTATCCCCTCTCCTTTGTTTTCTTTCCTTTTTTTGCTTCTAATCTTTTGGAATCCAGATCACAATGTTTATTAGAATTGTATGTAAAGTTAGAGTCAATAGGTTTGGAGTAAGGGTCTGAGAAGTTCTCTAATGACTAAAGTTCATTAGCTCTAGTGTAGGGCTTTCATGACATATTTTCATGCTCTGTTGGCTTTTTTCTTAAGCTTTTTATTGTATGAAAGGCAGATGAGTGACTGGAAGTGGAATCCTGGTGAATGAGGTTATTATCATCTGCCACTTGTGCGGCCCTTCAAACTTTTCATGAGATATAATGCTGGTAGAAAACCCTTAGTTCAACCTTCTCACTTCATTGACAAGGAAACTGAACCCCAAAGAGAAGTGATTTTGTACAGTCACACAGGTAGCAAGTAGCCAGAATTTAGATTTCTCAAGCCTAGGTCTTCTGCCTCCAAACCTCACATTCTTTCAATTACACCATGCCATTTTGAAGGACTTGGAACACAGTAGAACTCCCATTACTCAGATTGTCTAGTGACATTTGTTCACCTACACATCTGGAAGAGATAAAGCCCTGAGTGAGACTCTTTCTGGCTTCTGATTATTATTATACATGTGATTAGCTGAAATAACTGCTGTGTGTGCTGAAGACCGAGGACACCAAGATTTGAATGTGTTGGTTGGTTCCCAACTTGACTGTTGACTTTGGCCATCTAAATAGCACCAGATCCAAGCCAACAGCAAAGCAATTAGCCTGGCAGTTTCAGACCATGAAGTCAATCCATTTGGATGCTCTGGCCTCCAACTGCAGCCTTCCCATTGGACTTTTCTTGCTGGATCATCTACTCTAATGGAGAGGGTCCTAACCTTGAAATCAGTAGAAATGGGTTCTAGTAGGCCTGGCTCTGACAATGTCTCTTCCCACCACAATGAACTGTCTTCATCTGGTGTACCTGTCACTTTAATTCTTTTTTAAAAATTTTATTTATTCACTTATTTTTCACATGAATTTTAAAAAAATTTGAGTTACAAATTCTCGCCTTCCCTCACTCATTAGAAGGCAAGCAATATATCAATTATACATGAGAAATCATGTGAAATATATTTCCATATTAGCCATGTTGTAAAAAAATTAAAAAACATAAAGAAAGTGAAAAAATTATGCTTCAATTTGCACTCAGAATTCATCTGTTCTCTCTCTGGAGGTAGATAGCATTTTTAAAAATCATGAGTCCTTGGGGTGGCTAGGTAGCAAAGTGAATAGAGCACTGGCCTTGGAGCCAGGAGGTCCTGAGTTCAAATATGGCCTTAAACACTAACACTAACTAGCCCTGTGACCTTGGGCAAGTCACTTAACCCCAATTGCCCTGCCCTCTCCCCTCCAAAAAGAAAAAAAAAAGAAGAGGAAAAAAAATCACGAGTCCTTTGGAATTGTCTTAGATAACTGTATTGATCTGAGTTAGCTAAGTCTTTCTTTTTTTAAAAGTATATTTTATTTATTTCATTAAATATTTCCTTACTACATGTAAACATTTTTTGACATTCTTTTTAAAGATTTTGAGTTTCTAATTCTCTCTCTCCTTCTTACACCTCCCCTACCCCTTGAGAAGGCAAACAATATATGGATTAAACATGTGAAGTCATGCAAAACATTTCCGTAATAGCCATGTTGCAAAAGAAAACACTCACACACACATACATATACACATACACCCCCCCCCCCCGAAAAATAAAGTAAAAAAAAGTACTCTGTAATCTGCATCCAGAGTTCATCAGGTCTCTCTCTGTAGGTAGATAGCATTTTTCATCATGGGTCCTTTGGAATTGTGTTGGATCATTGTCTTTTAAAAAAAATAATATTTTATTTTTTCCCAATTACATGTAGAGTCAATTTTTAACATTCATTTAAACAATTTTTGAGTTCCAAATTTTCTTCCTCTTTCCCTCCCCTCCCCTGTCTCCCAAAGGACAAAATATTTGTTATAGGTTATACATGTACAATCATGCAAAACATATTTCCCTATTAGTCATGTTGTGAAAGAAGACAGACCAAAAGAAAAAAAAGATTAAAAAATTAAAGTGAAAAATAGTATGCTTTGATCTGCATTCAGACTCCATCAGATCTTCCTCTGGATGTAAATCGCATTTTTCATTACAGGTCTAGGATCACAGTGTTGCTGAGAATAGCTAAGTCATTCATGGTTGACCATTGTACAATATTGCTATTACTGTGTATAATGTTCTCCTGGTTCTGGTCACTTCTCTTTGCATCAGTTCATGTAAGTCTTTCCAGGTTTTTTTTTTTTCTGAAATCAGCCTGCTTATCATTTCTTATAGCACAATAATTATTCTATTACAATTACATACCATAATCTATTCAGCCATTCCCCAATTGATGGACATTCACTCGGTTTCTAATTCTTTGCCACCACAAAAAAAGAGCTGCAATAAATATTTTTTTACACACAGTTCCTTTCCTTTTTTCCTCTGATCTCTTTAGGGCACAAACTGAGTAGTGGTATTACTAGATCAAAGGGTAGGCACAGTTTTATAGCTTTTTGGGTATAGGTCCTAACTGTTCTCCAGAATGGCTGGACCAGTTCACAACTCCACCAACAGTGCATTAGTGTCCCTTATTTGCCCACACCCACTCCAGCATTTGTCATTTTCCTTTTCTGTCATGTTAGCCAATCTGAAAGGAGTGAGGTTTATCATGAGAGTTGTTTTAATTTGCATTTCTCCAATAAAAAGTGATTTAGAGCATTTTTCCCCATGTGGTTATAGGTAGTTTTGATTTCCTGTCATTTCAATTCAACTCCACTAATATCCATTTAGCACCTACTATGTGCCAGGTGCTGTGGCAAGCACTAAGGGCAGAAAGATAAGAAACTTTGATTCCCAATTAGATGAATACGTGTGTGTGTGTGTGTGTGTGTGTGTGTGTGTGTGTGTGTGTGTATAGAAAAGATGGTATTGATGACAATGAAGTCCTGTGGTGGGTCATCTGGGGAAGCGTATCTAAGGAAATATCTCTGGTTGCCTCTCCCAGATCGAAGTCATGCCCTTTTTTCTCCGGCACGGATGGGGCAGTCAAGCTTGGCGTTATGTAGATAAAGCTAGGGGCCCTGAGACAAAACTTCCTACCTCCTCCCATTCTACCATAACCTCAACCCCAAGCATCTTTTTAATAGATGGCTGGCCTACCAGGACCAAGGCTGATGCTGTAGCTATGTGTTAACCCCTCAAATGTAGTAAGCTTCTTGAGGACGGGGATTGTTTTTATTTCCATTTTTTGCATCCCCAGTGCAGGCACAGTGCCCAGAACATAGCAAACATCTTATAAATGTTTATTGAATTGCATTGAAGTGAATGTTTGAATGGTCTTTAGTCAGTGTTTCTGGAAGGCGTTTAGGGTTAGCCAATCAGAGAAGGAGGACAGTGACGTGTGTTGTAAAGAGAAATGCACTGGGAGTCAAGAGACTAAGGTTCTTCTAGACTGGATCTGCTACTAACAAACTACATGGCTTTGGAAAAATGACTTTACCTCCCTAGGACTCAGTTTTCTCATCTACAACATGAAGGGATTGGATTATGGTCTTTCAAAGTCCCTTCTTGGCTCTAAACCTATCAGCCTATGTTCTGACATTTTAGGAATCCCAACTTTCCAAGCTGGAGGTTAGATGTGACCATTAAAGGCCACATACTCACCTCCTGCACCCCAAGGCTACAGTTTTGAGGTCCTAAGGCCCATTTCTTAGGACCCAGCATCTCCCTTTTTGCTGTATGCATCTATACTGCATTGGATGCAAAACCTGGGTCTTGACTCCCAGGCTTCTGTGGCTCATTGTTCTGACCTTTGATACTCCCAAGGCCAGAGATTCTACTCCCTTAGAATAGAAAATGAAAAGGCCAAAGGTTGAGGCCCATTTTTAGGAGTTCAGCTTTAGTCTCTCACTGGATGCTGTGGGTGGAGACATCAAATGAAGCCAAACAACTAAATGAGGCTGAAAAATGAAGGACCTGAAACTAATCCCATCCTCGTGGTGATGTTGAGGGCAGAGGGAATATAATTTTCTTTTGATTTTTGGTCCTGTCCATTTAAAGGACAACCTTTTAAGCCGCCTTTACAACCTTAGGGATAGAAGGGAAGGGAAACATCCAAAGCACCAAGACATGGTCACTAGGACCTCAAAACTGTGACCCCAGGTGGATACATGAAGGATGCCACAGTCTCCAACTTGGGAGGTGAGAGCTGGGGAAATTTTACCCAACAGTGTCTTCAGTGTGGCTAGACCAGTGGTCAGGTCAAGGTGGGTCTCGAATACCCCTCCCAGGGACAGAATAATGGGACTGGCACTCTGCTAAAAGGTTAATAGGTAAGTGAGAGGGAGTAGGGCTATGGTTGGGGTCCCTATCTGCTCATCCAAATGGCAAGTTAAAACAGAAATAAAGAGAGTAAGTTGGTGCCAGTGCCTTTCTATGAAATCTGGGCATAGAAGCAGAGAGTATGAAATTCCTTAAAGTTCCAATGGGGCGCCTGACAGAAAATTGGAGGGTATTCATGTTTATAAAGCATGGAGAGATGGGCATTTCTGGACTCTGTTTGTTAAGATAGGCATGGCTCCAGGAAACCATGCTGTTTTGCCTCCTACCCTCCTCTCCCTTCTCCATCTTTTTTCCTCCTTCTCTTCCCCTTCTCTCTCTTCTCTCCTTCCCATCCTGTTCTTTTCTTCCCTCACCTTGTCTCCCTTCTCTTTTCCTTAACCTATAGAACTTTTTTCTCATCATCTCAGGTGCTTATCTCCGTTGGTCTATGCAGCTAAACACAATCTCCTTTGGGAACAGGGGCAAATGGGAAGTCTGGCAGGTGCCAAAGGTCACTGTTCACATTGATTGCATTCCTCTAATGTGATGATGAGAACAGAGCCCTAATTCAGAGTACCTGGGCTCATCCTGCCCTGTCCCTGTGATCTTCAGTAAAGACCACCTGACCCTTTTCCTCCCTCCCCACCTTTGCTTCATTAAATCCGAGACCCAGCTCAAGCACCATATTCCATAAGAAGAAAGAAGACTTTTCTGATTCGCACAACTGCTAGGGCCCTCCCTCTCCTACTCCCTGGTATTTATTTGCTATTTTTGTGGTAAATATATATATAGTGTCTTCCCTGATAGAATGCAAAGCTTCTTGAGAAAAGGGATTTTCTCAGTCTTGTATGCTCCTCTCCTAAAGCCAGATATCTGGCATTGTTCTTCAGGGTTCCAGAAGGGCACCCTAAGGGGTTGGGGTGTTTATTCTTTACTGTCACCAACTCAAATCCCCACCCTTGCCACCTACTGTATTATTCCCATTATTGGGGGCTAGAAAACTGTACCCTGGTTCTATTTAATGCTTTACAATGGGCAACTCTTACAAGGGGACATTCAATTCAGAGATATAGCAAGAACAAACATACCAATATTCCCCTATCATGTTAGGGCCATAATATTCCCTGTACCAAGGGTGTCAGACTCATGTCGCAGCACAAGCAAAACTCCAGCAAAACTCTGGGACAGATTAAAATATGATTGGGAACTGTTTAACAAAATAAAAATACAATACAACATAGATAATGTGAATTGGTGGTTTTCTAAGTTAATGCACAGCCTGTAGCAATAAGTTTCTGTTTGAGTTTGAAACACTGCTCTATACAACCACAGTCTAGGGGTTGGGAGATGGGATAGAAATTAAGCTCATAATCTAGCTGAGTTCCCACATAGCACTGGTCCTGCCAAGTTCATGTTCTGCCAGGTGAGTCCTTCCACCAGGCTGAGGTCCTCAAGGTCACTCCCAAAGATGGTTCCTTTTTTCTCAGGGCATCTATGCTGCTACTGTTGTTGACTCATCCAGTCATGTCATGCTGATACTGTCCATGAGGTTTTCTTGGCAAAGATATGGGCACGGTTTGCCATTTCCTTCTCCAATGGATTAGGGCAAACAGAGGTTAAGTGACTTACCCAGGTTAAGTGACACACAGCAAGCAAGTGTCTGAGGTCAGATCTGAACTCGGGTCTTCCTAACTCCAGGCCCAGTGATCTATCTATGGAATCATTTAGCTGCCCCATCTATGCTGCATTGGATACAAAGCCCAGCCTCAGTCTTGACTCCCAGGCTCTTCTGACCTTTGATGTTCCCAAAGCCAGAGACTCTGTTCCCTTAGAATAGAAAATGAAAAGGGCAAAGGTCGAGGCCCATTTTCAGGTGTTCAGCTTTAGTCTCTCATTGGATGCTGTGGGTGGAGTCATCAGATGAAGCCAAACAAATAAATGAGGCTGGAAAATGAAGGAGCTGAAACTAAGGGGCCTTTTTGAATGACTTTGAAGCCAATCAGAGGCCACATCCTTAGCCAACCAGAACCAGTCATGGCATGTCTCCACATGCTCCAAAGTCCCTCTGAGGTGCGTCCCTTATACATCGTCATGGCTCTCCCCAGCCTCCTCCAGACAGAGAGGCTGCATCGACCAGCTGACTTCACGGGGCCTACTTGTGTGCCAGACACCCGTTATATTTTATGTTTGTGTTCTTGTTTCCTTATTCATTTGATCCATAGCTCCTGAGGGCTTTGATGGGTGAATATATAGGAGGTTAGCGCAGTAGGTTAAAGCCCAGAACTTCGGAGGAACTACTTTGATTCCCTGGGGAGACTAGTTCATAGGGTTTCAGGCTAGAAATGACCTTAGAAAGCCAACAATAACTGTTTATTAAATACCTACTATGTTTAAGGCGCCAGATACAAAGACAAAAAGTCCTTTTCCTTGGGGAACTTGCATCTAGTCTTACCTCTCCATTTGACAGAAGAAAAATACAGAATCCCAGAGAAAGGAAATGATTTGGCCAAGGTCACACGAGTGCAAAAGTCATACTAAGCAGCAAAGCTGGGATTTGAACCCAGATCCTCCAATGCCAGATCCAGGGCTCTTTCCTCTACATCCTGCTGCTTTCCCAGCTGGCTTTGCTGGATATTCTCCCAGCCCCAGCTGGCCACCATAGCTAAGTCAGTGGGTCATAAGTATTTATTAAACACCTACTATGGGCTAAGTATCAGAGACACAAAGAAAGGCAAAGTACATTCTATGCCCTCAAGGAGCTCCCAATCTAGTGGGAAGGCAGCATGCAGGCCTCCATGACCAAACAAGCTGCATCCAGCGTGAAGAGGAGATGTTCAGCAGAGGACAGGCATGTGAACTAAGGAGGATTGGGAAGGGCTTCCTACAGAAGGTGGGATTTTAGCTAAAAGTGCGGCCACCTCAGCACAACTCAGTCCCACCACTTGAGATACAGCTTGGAGCCAATTTCTCATTGAAGATAGTATTCTACTTGCAGCTCCAAGCCTGGAGTTTATAACCTTAAACTCTCACTAAGTCCAGGGGCATGCATTGTTCTGTGAAGGGAAGAGAAGCTGGACTGGGGCAAAAGACCCAGATTGGAATCTGAACTCTACCATGAAGTCCTTATGGAATTTGGGGTAGTTAAAAAGAAGAAAATCAGACCTCCAGGAATGGAGCCAAGATGGCGTCGTAGCAGCAGCAACATATCGCAGCTCTCACATAGCCACCCCAAAATACCCATAAAATAGGACTCTAAACCAATCCTAGAACTCCAAAATGCACACAAAGATACTTCCCACTAAAGTCAGCTCGGGTATGAGGAACCATATCAGCACTGCGAACTGAAACCAGCCTGGCCTGAAGCCATGGCTGTGCCCCGGGGGCGGCTGGATGGGAGGAGCCGAGGAGCTTCAGGTGAGCGGATTAGCGGCAGCTGTGAATGGGAATTGTGAAAGGGGGAGATAAGCAGTCTGGCCAGAAGGCCTCCAGAGCTGAAAAGTGAAAGGCAGAGGCTTTGCACCCGCCTCGACTTTGCAGCTTCCCGCCCCCGCCTGCAGGCAGCAGAGGGACTGAGCGATTGAACTCAGGCCAGGGCTCTCGCATTGAGTGGCCTGGATCCGGATC
>CM053581.1:230153013-230188489 GCA_028627135.1 Pseudochirops cupreus
GGGGAGGGGGGACACACTGGGATGGCTGTTTTGGGGCAGTGGGTGGAGGAAAGACGGGGGGAAAATATGTAACTCAAAATCTTGTGAAAATGAATGATGCAAACTATAATAAAATTAAAAAAAAAAAAAAGAAAAGCAGATCTCCAAATCATCTACCCTGGAAACATCCATATTGTTTGAAAATTGAGTTTACTTTAAAAACAGACAGATAAGACCTAAAATAAACAAAGGAAAGAAGGAACTAAGGAAAGAAGGGAGGGAAGGGGAAGAAAAGAAGGAAAAAGAAAGAAAGAGAAAGAAAAGAGAAAGAAAAAAGAAAGAAAGGAAGAATGAAAGAAAAAATCTCTTACAAATAAAATTCTCTTCTCTTCTGTAAAAAGGGGGATAATACTGGGCCATCATAAAGGTTCTTTCTGTGTCTAATATCTAGTATCTGTGTCTAATATCTAATATTGTGCTGGGGAGGGAGGAATATGGAGAAAAGGAAATCAACCTACTGATTGATGTATTTTTGACTCTGGGCATGTACATTAGTACTTATATTAACAATCAGCTGTATCTGAATGGTGAAGCCCCCTTGGAGAAAGAGCTTAATGAAACGAACTTTAGAGCTTCCTGACACTGGTAAGAAGGGGAGAGGAATAGGGTTTCCCAGACCCCCAGAGAGATGCAGAAAGAAGAGAGGGCCAGCTGTCTCAGCTGGTATTGTACTTTGCCTAGCATGGAGGTGGGGGCTAGGGCATATATGTGGAGGGCTCCAGGATTTCTGCAGCCTTCTTTTCTGGCCTCCTGCTTCCTTTCCCTGCCTGTCCAGGGCAGCTTGAAAGTCTCTTATGAATGTAGAAAGAGGGTGGGGTGAGAGGGAGGGAAAGTGTCTAGTGAGGAATTGTGGGCTTCAGGAGGCAGAGAAACGGTGACTATTTCCAGTCAGGTACTCAAGGATGGGTGGGTCAAGGGGGCAGCTATTGGAGGTCGCTAGTGTTTACTTGTGAGATCTATCAGTCCTGTGTTGTTGCAGGGGGACTCAAGAGGCTGCCCCACTCTGACATTGATGCCAATTTGGCTTGAGTCTCCTCTTCCGACCACGACCCCAGGACCACCACTAGGAGGTCAGGCCTCCTTTCTTTCCTCACCCAAGAAAATAACACAGAAAAGGCAGGCTTTCACAGTCAGAGCCATAACACAGCCTCACCATTCAGTCTGCTCTGGCCCTCTATTTGCCTTAACACCTATCCCCTTATTTAGGGGACACACAGCACCTTCCTCTCCTAATGAGAAGAAAACAGAGATACTGATAAGAGGTGGCCTTATCTTAGCAGGTCCTGGTCACAATAAACCCTGTGTGCTGGGTGGAGTGGGGAAACCAAAGGTCTGAGTCTGAGTCCCCAGTCAGAGACGGGGTCAGGAGGTTCAGACTCCAACCCATGGCAATAACTTTAATTGTTCCAAAGGGCAGCCTCCACATTACCTAAGTGTGAAAAGCACACCTAATATTTGTCCTCATAGGGTTTAGAGCTGGCAGTGACCTTGGGGATCAACTAGTCCAACCACCTCACTTTACAAATGAAGAAATGAGGACAGTAGAAATGAAGGGATTTTGCCCAAGGTTATACAGGAAATAAATAGAGGAATGGGAGGCATCTTTTTTTAAATCTTCACCCAGTTCTGAGGAGTAGATGGAACAGGCGGAATGGTTACTGTTGGATGGATGAATTACTTTAGGCCCTGAGAGATTATCCAATCCAACCTCCTCATTGGATACATTGGGAAAATGAGGCTCAGAGAAGCTGTTAACTGATTTGCCCAACTTCACTCAGAGAATGAGAGCAGAACCCAGGCCTTCTGAGTTCAGTTCTCTGAAGCATCCTGCCTGCACCTCCCAGATATGCAGCTTCTCCCCAACATGCCTGAAATCACTCAGGTCAGCCTCCTCTGCTGCCATCCCTCCACGCCTGCTGAGGCCCTCTCCTGTGAATAAAAGAACTATTTTGCTCCTGTGATCAGGCCGCATGGCTCATGGCCCTTGATTCCCACCCCCAACACACGCGCACACGCAAACACACACACACACAGAGCTCAGTCACCCACTCGCTGTTTGGCAAAAGTCAATAAGAGCATTTGAAAAGTCTTTCTGTGTGGAGAATCTGTTTGGATAGGAGCAGGAAATGGGGAACTGGCGTATAGGTAGAAATATTAATGAAGCTTGTTATAAAGGCTCCATTCAAGTCTTTCAAAATAAATAGGGCTCTTGTCGGACTACCCAGTTATCTGCCAAGTTCAAGAATGTGGTTGGAATTGTATTTAAAAAATAGAATTTAAAGGGCTAAGGTGGTGAGTTAAATGGCCCAGTTATCTAACATAAAGCCAAGCACACCCACTGGAATGCCAGCTCGAGAGGACAAGATTTTGCTGATGGTTGGGAAGAAAGGCTAAGGCTTGAACTTGCTCTGGTCCTAGGAGAGGGAGGGAGAGAGGAACATTAGGACAAAGGGAAAGGTGCTGTGTTCTCTACTCTGTTCTCCTAGCTTAGAGGCAACTTGATAGGACAGTGTTGAAGTGTAGGGAGTGGGGGAAGACTGTGTCCTGGAGCACTACTCTTGAGGGAGAAGACAGTGTAAAAGGAATCTGATTGGGTCTGGTTGTAGACCACAGAGAGGTAGACTTGATACCCAGGAGACTGTGCTGCAGAACTGACAGGATAGGGTTTTTCCGTGGGCTGTCCTCTCACTGGAACAACTATGGCTTCCTACCCCTCACCCATCCTTCAGGGATTCTAATGCCCGGCCCTGGGCTTAGCAGAGTTCTTAGCTTCCAGTAAACTGTTCAATGAAGACTTAATAAATGGAATGGAAAAGGAACTGGGACGTTTGTTAACTTGCAGCCAATGGGCTTCCTCCGTGGCATTTGAAAAGCCCTAGTGTTGTTGGGGTAAGCTTATACCAGGCGGAGATTCTAGTTGCAGGTCACAGGAACCTGGTGAATTTGGAGGCCAGGGTCCAGGACAGCAAGGCTGTGCTAGCAGACCTGAGCTACAGGAGACTGGAGCTTACAACTGTTCTCTAATTTTCATACGAGTCTGAGACACAGGACTCCTCAGAATATATTTTTGGATGGAGAAAGAGAGTAATAGACCCTTTTCCTTTTTTGACCTTCCAAAGGGGATGACCCAGGGTCACTAGAGACCCTTGGTCAGTGTAAATAGAGATGTAGTGGAAAGGTTCTGCTTTAAAGGGGCTACAGCATGAATCTCTAAGAAGTCATAGGTGAGGGCTGAGGGTCTGTCCCAACACTCCACATGATCAATGAAATAATAACAGCTACCATTTACAGAGTACTTCCACATTTGCAAAGTGCTTTATAAATATTATCTCAATTGGTCTTTGCAGTAGTCCTGGCATGTAGATGATATTATTATCCTCAGTTTACAGATGGGGTAACTAAGTCAGAGAGAGGTTAAATGACTTGTCCAGGATCACATAGCTAGTAAGTCTGAAGCGAGATCTGAAGGAGTCAGGTCTTCCTGAATCCTTGTTCAGTGTTCTATGCACTGTACTATCTACCTACTTTTCTTCTGTCACAATACCTGGTCACTGGCCAAGAGGAAATCACAGACAATTTCCACCACCACCAGGGATCCAAGACACAGACACACATACATGTAAGTTTTCCCTCTTCGTCATTCTCTGAATACCAAGCTGGGTGGTGCTAGGAAGTGAAAGTGAGAGTGGTCATTTTGAGCCCCATCTTGCAACTGGTCATTCTAGGTTTCTCAATTTATCTCCTGGCAAAATGGGCAAAATGAGTGTGTAAGCTAGAGTAGAGTACATCTTGCCACCTATTCTCACTGGGCATGATGAAATCTCATTTATCCATTGTCATCAGACAAGTTGTATTAGGTGGGATAAAGGGGATCCCATGCCCAATTAGAGAAATTCTTAAATTTACCCTCAATCTCCTCTCCTATCCCTATAATTGACCCAGACATCCCACTATCTAGGCTCCTTCCATTAACTCTAGACCTTAAGGTTTCCAACAACCTCTAAGGACCTCAAATGAAAGAGGATACTTGCCTGTTGTTTCTCTTCCTGAATTGCCCTGATTTGATATGGAGAGGAAAGAGTGAGGAAACATATTTCTTCCTTCCCCCTTTTCCTCTTGAAGGGGCAGAGTTCCTTCTGAAATGCCCAGTATTTTCCTTAGTTTCTTTCACTTATGATCACATGTTCCTTTCTACTTCTGTAACATCTCCTTGCCTGATACATCATCCTTCCTCCCCTCTCTACCTATCCAAGCCTTACTAACTTCAAGATCCAGCTTGAGGTCTACATCCTCTTTGAAGCTTTCACTTACCATGGTAGCGTGGAGTAATCTCACCCTTCTCTTAGAATGAGGAGATCTCCCTAAGTGAAATGAGCAGAACCAGGAGAACTTTGTATATAATAACAGCTACATTGTGTGATGACTGACTTTGAGAGAGCTTTAGCTCTTCTCAGAAATGCAAAGATCTAGGACAACTCCAAAAGACTCACGATGGAAAATGCCACCCACATCCAGAGAAAGAACTCTGGAGTCTGAATATAGATGGAAGCACACCATTTGCTCTCCTTTTCTCTTGTTGTTTTGTTTTGTTTCTTTTTTCTAATTCTTCTTTATATCATAATTAATGTGAAAACATGTGTAATATGAATGTATAAGTAGAGCCTCTATCAGATTGCATACTATCTTGGAGAGGGGAGAGGATAGGAAGGGGGAGAAAATTTAAAACTCAAAATTTTATGGAAGTGAGTGTTGAAAACTAAAAATAAATAAATCAATTATATTTTTTTAAAAAAAGAATGAGGTGATCGCTAAGGCTCCTTCTAGTATCAATGTCTTATTTTTCTAAAGTTCTAGATTACATGGTTCATCCCATAAGTAATATAAGAGAGAGAGTATTGTGGATACTTGACAGAGCTAAGACTAAAACCAAGTCTAATTCCCAATCAGTTACCTGTGTGCTATAATTGATAGATCAACCAACTGACTAATCAACCAACCAATAAATTAACCAGCCAATTAATCAGTATCAGTAAGCTGTTTATTGCATATTAACATTATTATCTATGATTTTATCATATCACGCTTTAAACTTTTATTTTTTATTTTGTTTCTTTCATTTTATTTTGTCGTTACATAATAAGTTTATTAGTATAGTAAACTATTATTAAGACCCTACTATGTGCCAAACATTGTGCTAGGGATACAAAGAAAAAAATGAAATTGTATTGTATTTCTGTTGGGATATGGGGGTGGAGAGGAGAAACATATGTATAAACAAGAATATACAAAATAAATATATGATAATTGGTACTGGAGCAAAGGAAATCAGATAAAGCTTCATTTATGTAGAGGGTGGCAAATGAGCTGAGTTGTGATTAGAGATTCTAAGGTTATATATATAATATGTATATATATTATATAATATATGTCGAACATATGTGAAAATAAATATATTGTCTTGTTCTAAAACTCCTTTGTGCCTCCATAACTAGACTGATAGTTCTTTGAGGTTAGGAACTGTAGTCTTCTCTTGCATTCCTTGTGTTGCTCCAAAGCATTGAGTTCACAATTGGTGCTTAATAAATGCTTGTTGGCTTCCTGGTTTCTAAAATAAATACATATGACAAAATTGCAACCCTGTTTGATTACAAAACACTTAGGGCTCATCTTCTTTAGAGCTAGAGGGCAGGGCTCCCCTTGACAGAGTTTCACAAAGTCAGAGTCTGTCCCACGCCCTTCCACCTTGGGTGGGAGAGTGAGTCAGGCTTTCTCTAACCCTTGATTCTCAATATTCCCTTCTTTTTAACTGATTTTTCCAGCTTGGAAAATCTGAGCAGTTAGTCTTTGCTGGCCTCAGTGCACACTTGCGAGTGCACACACACATACACACACACACACACACACACACACACACACACACACACACTTTCTCACCAAATGCTGCATAGCCAGTGGTTGAGGATGGCACCAGATGGGGTGATAATTAACACTCCCTGAAAATAGGAGTTGCCCAGGAGGGACACACAGATGAAGTACTCTCTTCAGGAGATGAAGGGGATCGTTCCAAAAGGCTCACCTTGTTGGATGCCTATGTTTTATGGAAGCCCTGGTGGTTGAAACACACCCTGGTCCAGTGTGGGTACTTTGGCCCCTCGGGTGACAGGCCCATCCCAACAGCCACAGTGGCTTCTCTCTCCCTGCCTTATTTTACAAACTTCAGGGTGACTCATCTGGGCTTTTAATAGCTGGCCACCTCCCTCAGTGGCCTCTGTGTGGGGCTAGTGTGTGGAAGATGTTAATCCAGAAACAGTGAAGCTAACAAGGGGTGCCAAGCCCCCGTGGTTGGCAAGGAGGCTAGTAAAATGCCCTGAAGGGCACAGAGGCAGGACAGAGTAGCCAAGTCCTTCCTTGGCTTCTGGATTTGACCCCTGGATGGACTCCTAGGCTCAGGGTGAGATGCCCAAATAGGTACTCTTCAAGGATTATTCCAGTGACCCATGCCCCAACAATACCCAGGGGAAAGGAAATTTAGTCCCCTTTTTCTCAAAGGGAAAGCAGGAGAAAAAAAATGCCTACATACTTCTTCTTGGATTGAGTTACGGAGATCTGAGCCTTGGGGGGGTGGGGAAGCCTCTCTGACTCACTGGCCACTAGGATTGTCCTGGCAGCTCTCAGGTTCATTGGGCTGTGGTATGTTGCAGAATCAGGGCAGAGTACAAGAGTGGGAGGCAAACCTTTGGAGAGGAAGAGTGGTGGAAAGAGCATCATAGCATCAACTTTTCCATCTAAGCAATGGGGCTAATTCCTACTCTTACCTAGAATCATAAAACCACAGAATGTTGGAGCTGGAAGGGAAGGTAGGGGTCACTTTGCCAAGTGCCCTCATTTTAGAGATGTGGAAGCTGAGTCCCAGAGAAGGGACATGACTTGTTCTTAGTTACACAATCACACACACACATACACACACACACACACACACACAGAGCTAGTAAGTGGTGAAGCCCAATCCTGTAATCCTAGTCTTTCGCCCTCCATGCTGTTTCCTCCAAAGGGGAAGAGAAAATAAGAAACTGTATGGGACTTGGGGGAAAGGGGACCATCCAGATCCCATCTGGTGGCATGTGTACTGATGTGCCACAGGGCACAGATGGAGATGCAGCAATACCCCTTGATTGAGGTCAGTGGCTTGACCTATGTCGTTGAAGGCATTTGAGGTGGAGGGAGAGGCATGGAGGGAGGCACGAAGTCCTGTGGGAAGGAAACAAAGGGGGCAGTCAGACTGGGAAGGTGAGTGGGTAGAGGGCCAGTGAGCTGGTGGGGCTAAGTGGAGGGTGGGGGCATGACTGTGGCTGGGGAAAGGTTGGGTGGGACCCAGTTGTGGTGGCAAGGTGATGTGTGACCACCAACAAGGCCAAAAACATGTAGGGTAGGGAAACCCACCACCTCCCAGAGAGAAGATAGCAACAATGTCTGTGTTATTGAAATCAGGATTAACAGTCCCGTATGACTCTGGTTGATATCCAGACAGGTCTGTAGCACAGCAAGCAGGCAAATACCTTTGTCCTACACGCATCTTGACCTAGAGCCTGGCACGCCTACTCTTTATTTAATAGTGGGCAACCCAGTACCATCAGGAAAGCCAGAGATGCTCTAGAGGGACCTTCTCCAATAAGTAGAAGAAGGAGATTTGCTCAGCTTAAGAACTGCCACCTATTGCATGTCACAACTTCCTATCTGGTTTCTCCATCATCAGATCCTCCCTAACCCATCCTTATCTCGTAAAAACACTACACTGGTGAGGCACCTCCCTGCCTCAAAAACTTTCTGTGGTTCCTCATTGCTTACCAAATACAGTCTAAACTCTTCAGTCAGACATCTGAGGTCAGATATGACGTGCCTCAAAGCTGTGTTGTGAGCAAAGTGTTTTGTTGCCTTTGGTGGATTGGTTGGTTGTTGTCCTTCATTCTCAAAGAAGACCAAAATGATATCACTATATTAGAGTCAAGTTGCAGTGTGTCTGACTGTGACTGATCAGACCAATATGACCTCAGAAGGCTCTACCACAGGTTGGGTACAAATAGTCCATGTGAACATTTTGGGGTGGATTCTTTGAATTTACATGTCTCACATTTCTTTTGGGCTACTTCAATTCTGCTTTGCTGTTTTGTTGGCCTTAAAGGGATTACAAAGCTCCAGCTTTTTCTCAGGCTGCTTCTCTAAAAGCACACATCCTCCATGCCCATAGATCTGGTATTCTCATTACCCCCCTTTTCTCTGTACCACCTTGTGTTTTCCTGTTTCTTTGCTTTTGTTATTTTATTCTCTCCATTCTTTGGGGATCAGCTTAGCCACCACCTCTTCCATGAAGCTTTACCTCTACTAGCCATGTGCCAATCTGGGCCCTGGCCCCTGAAAAGATAGATGAGGTTCACCTTGAGGGCCTCTCAATTATAATTTCTAGAGTTAATTTTGGACCAGGCCCATGTACACTTAAGAGCATTTGAGTTAGACTTATGAACTTATCCAAGGTTCTATTTGAAAACCTTAAAACTGGCCTCATATCTATCCAAGGGCCCTTAGTTTCCTTGTAAATATTTAGGCTAATAGGACACTGGATAGAAGATGTGTTTTATTTAACCTGACAAAAACTAAGAACATACTTGTGTCTTGGCCCTTCAAAAATCAGTAAAATTCGCTTTCCCTTTCTTGGGGGTATCAACTGTTCTCCCCTCTGATGGGTCCCATTTTCCTTCCAGGTCTAGAGTCTATCTGACTTCTTGTACTAGCTAAGAATTTATTACTTCAGGTTACTTTTGGGGATGTATGGTTTAGACTGTGCTGATCCTTTTTTCTCTTTGGAGTGGATAGACAATATAGCCTCTTTCTAGGTTTATGTGAGACAAGCATCTCTGTCTCGTCTCTTACCTTCTCTCATCAAGTCTCCAAATCTCTTTTCTTTCTTATCAAGGCTCCCTAGACATACATGATTCCCTATAGAAATAGCCTTAGCCTATAGGTTTCCAGAGGTTATACAGCCCACTGTCTCTGTATCTGTCCTTCTAAGTTTTTGTGTTTACCTCTTGGGTCTGCTTCTGATGCTCTCTTTTGTCTTTGTTTCTTCCTAGAAGCCATGCTAACTCTCTAGAATCTATTATTAATATAGTGTCAACTTGACAAACATTACAGCGGTTTCCTGACCAGAGGACATATTGGTCAGGTCATGAGTAAGAATATTGAGAATTTATGCCTTGCCCAGAGAATTCTAACCCTACTCAGGAGACAGTTGAGGCAAAAGGGATTAGCCTGATTCCTATGAGTGTCTGATTGCTATACCTGATCCCCTTAGAATGAAGCAATTTCTCCCTTCTTGGATGTTTGAGAGCACCTGAGACTGATCCTCCCTCCATGCTTATCCCATTCAAATCTTTATTTTGGTTATTTTTGTGCCTGTCTTATCATACTTTTCTCTTCATTTGCCCAGCAGCTAGCAGTATGCATGTAGTAGGCAGTCATAATGCTCATTGAAATAGATTGAATTGAAATCAACTGGCCATACCCACATGGTATGCCCTTTCTCTCCTCAAATTTGTATTCATCCTTTAAGACAAAATTCAGGAAAGCATGGGAAGACTTATATGAATCACTGCAAAGTGAAGTAACAGTAACTAGAAGAATAATATACGCAATGGCTACAGCAATGTAAATGGGAAGACCAATGACAAAACAATTGAACTTGAATGCTGTGAAATTATAATGACTAAATTTAGCTCCAAAGAAGAGATATGAGAAGGTATGAGAAGGCACATTATCCTCTGCAAAAATGGGGACTTTGGGATGTAAATGCTGTAGGTAATATCAGAATTTTATGATATCTTGGTTGGTTTTGCTGAGCTGTTTCCCCCCTCTTTTTAATTGATTATTTTAATTTATTTTATTTTAATTTATTATTCTAATTTAATTTATTATTCTCTGGGTGGGCAAAGGCTAAGGGATACACGAGGAAATGCACATCACAGAAAAACACTAAAGATATATAAACAAATTTATTTTTTAAAAAAAGATCTAATTTGTATATTTTCCTCCTCTATGAAGCCTTCCTAGACTATCCCATCAACAGTAATCTTTCCCTTCTCTGAATTACTACAGCTCTTATGTCTGTTTCATTCATTAAGTGTCCGGTGTTTTTTTTTTTAACAGATTTATTATTTTTCTGTCTACAGTATTGTACTTCTGTAAGAGTGCAGGATTAGTTCGATTCCATCAGTCAATCTTCCCACCCCATTTAAAGTAACTTACAAAATACTCTAGCTCTGGTACCTTTATCAGGCGAGAACACATCTACTGAATCAATCCAAGGCATTAAATTAATGCACACCCTGTGGGTTTTCTATAAAATAACAAGCTAGCCCAGCACCTGAGTATTTAAGTGTCTGGCAACTTGGAAGAGAGAAAAGTCCTAGCCAAGCTAGGAATGAATGAGAAGGAATTTCTTGGTGTTCAGGGAGGGAAAAGAGAAGAAAGGGAACTTGTCTCCTCACCCTCACCTTGATTGAAGGAAGACCTTGGGAACTTCAGAGGGTCAGAGGATGTGGACTTCTCATCAGCATCCTGGCAATGTTCCTATAAATAGCAATGACTGGTGGTGGTTCCAAGATAAACAAGGCACTCTGAGGAAAGACTTCAGGACCACGAGGTGCCCGACAGAAAGTCACACTATGCTTAAAGAGAACTTCATGAGAACTTCATGAAGGGGAGAGGACTTGCAGCAAAAGGGTTTCTAGGAACTGTAGTGGGTTACTCCCTTTTTTAACTCTAAGCCTGAGACCAATGTATCTCAGACTGTATATAGACTTGTAAGAGAATGTGCTTCTGCTTTGGTGAACATGGTTGTATCCATGCTTCTTACTATGTCATCTTGGCAAATAATAATTTCTAAGAGCTAATTAGGTTTGTCTGAGGGAGGGGGGACATATTAGTAGGGACTCATGAGCTATAACATTAGAAAATCATAGTTTAACTCCCTTAGGAGTTATTCCCAGAGCCCTGAAGGAGGATGGAATTTCCTCCCTCAGGTCACTTGACAAGCAGGAGGTGAGAGGTGTGCCAGATTTACATGCTACATCTGTTTAACTTTTTACCTTAGTCCCTATGTCCCTCAAGTACAAAAGAATCTCCCTGATGACAGTTGTTGAGTTGTTTCAGTCATGTCTGAGTCTTCATGACTCCATCTGGTGTTTTCTTGGCAAAAATACCAGAGTAGTTTGCTATTTCCTTCTTTAGATCATTTTACAGATGAGGAAACTGAGGCAAACAAGGTTAAGTAACTTGCCCAGGGTCACACAGCTAGTAAGGCTGGATTTGAAATCAGTCCTTTCTGACACCAGGCCTGGCACTCTATCCACTGTACCACCTAGCTGCCCTCTGATGACAGAGACCATGCCTTATTAATCTCTGTATCCACTACAGCTTTGAAGACATGACCTTGCACATAGTGGGTGGCTCAGTAAATGTTTGTCAAGGGTACAGTTATGCCTGGGGTTGTAATAATAACAAGTCATATTTATGGAACAGTTCAAGGCTTATGAAGTGCTTTCCCTCCAGAAATCCTGTGTGCTAGGCAGTATTGGCATCACTACTCCTATTTCATATTGCAGAGCTCATGATGTTTTGGGGGAAAGACCACTATGAAAATATTGGCAGCCTACAGAAGATAACGAGAGAGATAAACTCTATGAAGGACCCTCCAAATTAGATCAGCATATACTGTGATACTCAGTGACTTTGATGTAAAACTAGGAACATATAGTGAGTAAAGATGGTGAGAAGTACATTAGAAAATATGGATCAGGTATAAGAAATGAGAGAGGCCAAAGATATGCTACATGGAAGCCTTATGTCTATGTATGAACACTTTCTTTGAGAAAAGAATCAGAAAGTGCTGGATATGGCAAGCATTGAATAATAATATCCTAAAAAGTGAAACTGATTTTTTTTTTAACTGACAGCAAATTACTTATTACTGATGGGAGGAGTCAACCCTGAACAGTACTTGTCTATGTATCGTCAGACCAATGACTTGTTAGAGTAAAGATTTAAATAAATATCGCAAAGCTGGAGGGATAGAAATGAAAACAAGATGTGGCATACGATTAAAACAACTCCATCCTGACAAATTCAAACAAGCTATTGATAATTTTTTTTAAAAGTGACATATAGAAAGAAGATAAGACATAGACTTGGACTATTAGTTTAAATGGAAGTTTAACTGATGTAAATCAGCTGCCATAACAAGGAGGCCAAAATAACCTAAAAAGCCTTTTTATTAGCAAATATTTGACTAATTTGCCAAGTGAAGATATACAGCAGCCAAGAGCAAGGCTGGTTTAATCCTACGCTGAAGTGTGATGGAAGATTATGAGCAGTAATGCCTCATAAAACAGAAACAGTGAAGGTTAAAATCAGTTTAAAGAAAGTTTGGTGAGAAAGCCAGCTAAGCCTAGTCATTCAGAGTTCACTTAAGGACAAAAACGAAACAAGAACAGATAGAATAAAAAGGTAAAATTTCTGCAAAGATTTTTTTCGCCTTCAAGGAGAGTATAACTACCATACTTGGACTTTCATATCATAATCCCAGAAGTGTTTCTTTAGAAGAGCTAAAAATGCCAATAAAGGGAACAAAGGTGGGGAAAGCAACTGGATTAGACGAGGTCTATGGAGCGAGGATCCATGCTGGAGGTAACAGTAACACAATTATATAGGTGATGAGTAATTGTTTTTCATATGGAGCCTACTTGAGTGATTGTCAGATGAAGCTTGACTATGTGAGGAAGATAGTAATCTTTTTGAAGGTCATTGCAGGAATTCAGAATAAAGGTTGACAGCTCCAATGCATGTGCACAATGGCTAGAGCATTGGGCTGGGAACCAGGGAGACTCATCTTTCTGAGTTCACATCTGGCCTCAGACACTTACTAGCTGTGTGACTCTGGGCAAGTCACTTAAACCTTCCTCAGTTTCCCCATCTGTATCATGAGCTAGAGAAGGAAACAACAAACCACGCCAGTATCTTTGCCAAGAAAACCCCAAATGAGGTCAGAGAACTGGACATGACTGAACAATAACAGCTCCAATGCTGTTAAGTGACTCTATGAGGCCTGTTATAACCCAGGAGTAGTTTACATGGCCATGGAGCTAGTTTCCAGGGATGTGATAGAAGGTGAAAGGAATTTTTAACCCAAATGTTAAAAGAGTCTGGAATAATTCCCAACCCAGACCTGAACAAAAATCTTATCTACCATATTTCCAGTAAGAGGTCACTTGGTCTGTGCTTGCAGACCTCCAGTAAGGGGGATTCATAACCCCTGAGACAGCACAATCCACCTTGGGATAGCTTTTATGGTTATGATGCTTTTCCTAAATCTATCTGTGAAATTTGCTGCCCCTGATCTTTGGTTTCCCCTCCAGGGTGGGGGAAACTCTACCATATACAATGAGAGTGATCTTGATCAATTTGCTTAACATCTCTAGGCCTTACCTAGGGGGTAGTCCAATCTTCTCACTTAATAGATGAGGAAAGTGAGAAGATTGGCTTTTGAGGTCCCTTCCAGAGAGACCATGAGGGAAATATATCAAAGACATAGAAAAAAATCCAGGCTTCCTTAATTATGAAAAAAAGTCCACTGTAAGAGCAACTCCTTTTGAACTAAAAATCTACTTTTAATGAGTCAATCATTCAATAAACATCTATTAATATTTACCATGTGCCAGGCACAAGGCTAAATGCTGAAGATATAAAGACAAAGAAGAAATAGTCCCTCAAAAGGCTCATATTCTTTTAGGGCAGTGGCTCTCAACCTGTAGGTTATGTTCAATTTGTAACAATGAAAATACATCCTGCATATCAGATAGGTTCATAACAGTAGCAAAATTACAGTTATGAAGTAGCAACAAAAATAATTTTATGGTTGGGGGTCACCACAACATGAGGAGCTATATTAAAGGGTTGCAGTATTAGGAAGGTTGAGAACCGCTGTCTTAGGGGATCACCTATATACACATACAAGTACAAAATGTGCACAAGGTAAAATCCATGTATGTAATTTCATCAAGAGTGCACTAGTAGCTGGAGGAATCAGGAAAGGCTACATGTAGGGCTCTGTGTGGCCTGAGCTTTGAAGGGAGCTGGGGATTCTAAAAGGCAGAGGAGAGGATGGAGTGCATTCCAGGCAGGAGATGCAACCTGTGCAAGGCTCAGAGAGGGGAATGTTGTGTATGTAGAATGACAAATAGGTTTGTTGGGATGGATAATCCAGTGAGTAAAGGGATAAGCCTGGAAAGGAAGACTGGAGGAAGATTGTAAAGGATTTTAAAGATCAAACAGAGGAGCTCTGAAACTTCTTGAGCAGAAGAGGGATGTGGGCTCTAGACTATTACTTTGGTGGCTCTGGGGAGGATGGACAGAGAATGGAGAGACTTGAAGCAGAGAGACCAATCTGGAGGCTTCTGCCTTTTGGATGATTGGTAGATGTTGTGGAAAAATGAATCTTATGATTTAATTAACGCAGCCGATAATGCCCTTCTTCCATATGGATATACATATCTTGGTTAAAGTTTTCTTTTCAACTGTAACAGCAATTTTAACCAAGTATCAGAATAACCTGAATTTAGCACCAGATCTTTGAATTATTATTTCACAACATGTTAAACTAAGATTTTAAAAATTAATGAAGCATATTCAATCACATTGCTCTCAATCACACACAATAAAAGTAATATTATTAGGGAGATGAAAAATTTTTGTAGTGTAATAAATAAAAGCATTAAAGTATTCTTTATTCCATCTTTATCCTATCTTCTTTAAATTCCCATTTTTGAGTGTGTTTCATGATGTATGTATGATATAGTAGCACGTGTATGTAATTTATGAATAAATATACATATGTTGAGAATTCACACTCAAAAATGTTTTACTGATAGAGGCACTCTCTCCAAAAAGTTTTTTTTGGGGGGGTCATTGATCTGGGCAAGAGATTTGAACTAAGATGATAGCCATGTGAGTGGCAAGAAAGGAAGAGATAGAGTTGTGGAGGTGGAATTGACAAGATATGGCAGCTTATTTTACATGGAGATGAGAGAGAGGGAAGGGTTGAAGATAACTCTGAGCTTTTGAACCTGGTTAGTAGTAGTAGTAGTAACAACTAGTATTTATATAGTGCTTTGTGGTTTATAAATAATTTTACAAATATTTTATTTTTCTCACAAGAACTCTGGGATGCAGATGCTATTTTACATCTGTAGGTAGAAGAAGAAGACCTAATCCCCATTTAACAAATGAAGAAACTGAGACAGAGATCAAATGTAAGCCCAGGGTCATATACCTAGTAGGTATCTGAAGCAAGATTCAAACTCAGGTCTTTTCGACTCCAAGTAATTGGGTAACTGTAATGGTAGTGGTGTTGCAACAGAAATTGGAAAGTTAAAAAGTACTGTGAATTTGACTTAGAAACATAGATACTTTCCCAAGTACATGAAATGTTGATAAGAATAATCAAGATGAAATCAAAGGTATCCTCAGTGACGTTATGGTTACCAGTAGGGAACACACAGGCATTCACAAGAGATATTTCACAGTGAACCAAATCTTTATTAACACACCATTGAATGAAAGCTACAAAGAATATGAGAGTCTGTTGTGCTTAGTGCTGATTGTGAAACATTTGATTCATTAAAGAAAAACACCTTACAACAAGATCTCTTCCATCCATCCATTTGTCCATCTGTCCATTCATCTGTCAATTCATTCATTCATTCATCTATTTATCTATCCATCCAAAGAATTCAAGATTGTTTGAAAGATACAACAGAGATAGCCTTCTCCGACAACTGTTTGATCATTATTAATATGAAGCAAGGCTTAAAACCAAAAGATCTATGCTTGCCAAAGATGTCACTCACTGTCACAGTGGAGATCCAGGACAGAGGCCAGACTAAGGAGGGGCTCTCCAGATGCCCCTATTTGTAGATGACATCATGCTGGTTTCATTAATCCCTGGAATTTTGTTTTGTTGTGTTACAATAGCTTTAATCTTTGTCTTTGCCACTTCTCAGCAAGTAAAAATTACTGCACATGATCAACATGTACTGTTCCAGGGGGGTGGGTGAGGACAGGAAAGATGATCTGGTCTTAGACTGTATAGTTTGGTGGAAAAGCAGGAGAGAGGGGAGAAGGATGCCCTGCTCTACCCAACCTGGAGCCAAAGTACAGGGGGCCCTCCCCTTGCATCTGACCCTTTGACTTTGGGCAAGTCATTTCACTCTGCCTCAGTTTCCTCAACTGTAAAATGGGAATAATAATAGCACCTAGCTCCCAAGGTTTTTGTGACGATCAAATGAGATAACATTTGTAAAGCACTTAATTCAGTGCCTGGTATATAAATGCTTATTTCTTTCCTTTTCCTTTCCTACTTTGACGAGACATTTTGCGTAAAGTGAAAAGACCTAAAAGGTGGCAGATTCTAGGCTATATCTCTAGGTGCCTCCTCTCCACTCCCACCTCCATTCCCCAGGGAGGGAAGCCTTGGGGAAAGAGGGCCTTATTTCTCCTTTCATTTGAGGATCTAAACTTGTAATATTGCAGAATTTCCTGGAAAAGATCCATAAGCATGTGAAAGACTTTGACCTAATTACCCTCTCCTCCAATCCCCTATTTCCCCGAGACAAACTTGGATGACTTAGATGAAGAATGCCTACTGGTCACGTAGCAAAGCAGGGCAGCTAGGTGGTGAAGTGGGTGGAATGTTGGACCTGGGGTCAGGAAGACTCATCTTCATGAGTTCAAATCCAGCCTCAGACACATGTTGGCTCTGTGACCCTGGGCAAGTCACCTAACCCTGTTTGCCTCAGTTTCCTGCTCTGTAAAAATAAGTTGGAGAAGAAAATGGCAAACCACTCCAGGATCTTTGCCACGAAAACTCCAAATTAGGGGAGGGGCATGAAGAATTGAACACAGAGCAACAGGCCTGGGGTCAGGAAGTCCCAAGATCAAATCCTGGGCAAGCCACTTACCCTCTCTTTGCCTCAGTGTCCTCAACTGTACAATGGAGATGATAATAATAATAATAATAATAATAATAATAGCAATAGCTCCTACCTCTCATGGTTGATATGAGAATCAAATAAGATAATAGTCATAAGTATTATGCCTGGAACATACTAGACATTTAACAAATGCTTATATATAAAACCCCCCAAACCTATGAACCCTGTCCATCTCAATAAACTGCAGACTTTGGAAAGACAGCGCAAATTGAGTTGTGTCCATCATTAAAAAGGACAAGGACAGCAAGCTGCATCGCCTTTGGGAAATTTCAGATACTTTAATGACCCTGAATTTCTCTCAGAAACAGAGACCCAGGTTTGTTATTATCTATAACCTACTGGTTGTGCTACATGACTTGGAGTCATAGGACACTACAATTTCCAAACGATTACGAAGCTCCCCCTCTAGGCTCACTCTCCCAATCCATTCTCACACGGGTAGGTTGGGTCTCCAAACCTACTCCCCTCAGGGTTCCTAAGAGGCCACTGAGGTTTCTATTGCTATAACACGTGACTCCTCTCTGGTACGTCCCTCTCGATATTGAGCAATCACGACATCAATTGGTTTCTACAAAGGCACATTTATGGAGAAGCTATGAGGAAGGCAAAAGTGACAAAGGCTTCACCCCGGTCTGAGAGCCTTACTATCCCCTAACACACAACTGGTCCAGAGTATAATGGGTATACACTTAAAGCAGAAGGATGAGACCCAAAGCATGAGTGGTGGAAAGGTAGCTCCAGATGCCTGGCCCTAAGTGTCTTTTTCTCCTTTTGTAGAATCCCCAAGTATTTAAAAGCTACCAGGGAACATAAGCATAGATAATCTGCTTGAACCTTTTGTGTGAACGCTCAATTCTGGTTCCTTAGCCAATGAAAGGCACACGACAGCACCAGTCCTCTCAGTCACTTATGGCCAGGAGAAGATTCCTCAAGCTTCCACATGTTGGATTGGGGAAGATAGGAAGGGTACACTTGAAACAGCCAAGTAGTGGGTAAAGTTGGAAAGCTGGGGAGGGGGGAGTAACATGAAGCAGTTAGGGGGACAGTTGTGAGAGTTCTGGGTCTGAAGTCACCAAAGCTGGTCTCAGGTAATTACTAGCTGTGTGACCCTGGGCAAATAATTTTAACCTCTTTGGTCTCAGCTTCCATCTATAAAATGAGTATAATAACAGCATCTACCTCCCAAGGTTGTTGTGGGAATAAAATGAGAACATATTTTTAAAGCACTAAGTAAACCTTAAAGCCATATATAAATGCTAATAAGACAGTTCTTACTTTATGTTAAGTGAACCTTTCCACAGACCTCTAGGTAAAGTGATTTTTATGTTATGTGAATTTGAAGGAAAGAAAGGAGTCAGGGAAGGAGCTGCATGCCTGTGGAGGGAGGGGACCAGTACATGGAAGAACACTTGGCCAGGCCTGTCATGCGGGGGTCTGGCTGGAACTGGGAGGAAGAATATGGGGCCAGACATGGACACAGGCAGGAGAGGACTGGCAACAGCATGGACCGATGGAAAACAGACATACATGGCCAGACACGTGGGCACAGATGGACAAAGGTTTCCTCTCTCTGCAGCGCTGGAGCCCCCAATCCCACAGTGGCATTGGGGTTGGGAGTCATTCTTCTGCCTTCACTTTTGGGGTGGCAGGTGGGAGGCCAGAGAACCAAGCACAAAGTTTACATAGGTGTTTTTTTTTTTTTTTGCAATGAGAATGTCTTTCAGAGTTCTGAATTTGAATTTGAATAATGCAAATTTACGTAAAGCAAGAATGCTTTGCAATAATAATAATTATTATTGAAACAAAGCTTGGCTAGGACCTGATAGAAATACTGTGTGTGAAGTGAGGCAGTCATCAATCAGGAAAGTACAGAAGTTCTGGAGATGAAAAGCATTGGTCTCTGGCGGCCAGGCAGCTGGCCCAGCTTTCGAGAAGATAGTAAGAGGGTAGGGAATGAAGTAAAACAAGAGTGGGGCTTGGTTGAAATAGTGATGAAAGACACAGATTTGTTTTGGTATTTGACTATCCCTATTTAACACATGAGCATTGGAGCTGTAACCAGTATGGGGTGAGTGGAACTTTGGCCAAGAGTGCTAACATGAAATCCTATTTTTCTCTCTAGGGGAGTATGTGGAAGGTAGGAGCTATGCTTCCTCCACTAAATGACCATAGTCCCCAAGCCTGGCCTTGTGAGTCTCTTCTTCTAGGATCCTGTCACAGAGGGCTTACTTCTCACCCCCAACCCCCAATTCCATTGGAGGAAGAGCAGGTTCTCTTCTCTCCTGGTGTGCTGGTACTCTTAGTTGAATCGTTTTCTGGGGTGACTGAAAGCTGACTTTGCTGGAACAGAGGGGGCAAATGCAGATGTAAGCCCAGGAATGGATGGAGTCAATGAATTTTGGTGGAGTGAGGAGGCAGAGGAATAAGAGTTGAAAATCCATCATGGTAAGTAAGGTCTTTCCATTTCCCAGAATGAGAGTATGGAGATGGGGGAAGGTGGAGGTGGGAATGGAAAGAGCCTAAAACATGTGACTTATAGCAACTTCTTTTTGTAGCTTATTAACATCCTGGGGTTCACTCTACCCTTCTCTGTCCTCTTTAAAGCAACCAATATGCCCAGAGAGGGCCTAAGTATGCTTTGACAGGCAAAAAAGGAAGCTGACAATTGATATGCTCTGCTCTGAAGCTTCCAAGTCCCCCTTGTCATCAATAGAGCCAGCCCCTCTATCTACTTAGCAAGGCCTAGTCTAGAGGCTGGTACCCACGATGGCTTCAACCTCCTCTGGGAGGGGCCCTTGGCCATGGGGTCCGAGAAGCATGGAATCAGACCTGAGAGGGCATCTAGACCAATCTGCTGCTAATTACCCTTGGGCCCTTGGGCAAATCACTTAACCTTTAAGGATCACTCTAGGGAACTAACATAGCAGATCATTTTTTCCAAAGAGAAGTTTAATAAGTCGGGCTTTTGGAAGATTCTGTTACTGCTACCCTCTAGCCCAGCTTTCTGCTTGTATCTTATTTCAATATCAGTAGCAACTTCTCTTAAGTGCTGCCCTGTAGGCATGGGGAAGAAAGAAAGCTGGGGAAGGCTAAGCAAGACCTCTTACCATTTCACTGGGGACTACAACTGTGGTCCAGAATACAGCTTCACTACTAGTCATTCTGTTGGCTTTGTTTTTCTTCTCTGTAAGATGGGTCTAAGGATATCTCTACATCAGAAATTAACCTTTTTGTGTGTTTTGTGTCAAGCCTATGGATCCCTTCTAAGAATAATGTTGCTAAATGTTTAACAGGATTACAAAATAAATCAATTATACTGAAATGCAATTATTAAAATATATATTTTTAAATTCACAAAACCAAAGTTAAGAACTCTGGTTCTAAGAAAGCAATCAGATGCAGCATAGTTTTCTATTTTTTTGTCTATTTTCATTTTATCTCCCTAATTACACAGTTATAATAACAGTTTACTATTCATAAAGTGCTTTAAGGTTTACAAAACAGTTTATATACATCACGTCCAACAATATTGTGAAGCAAATAGTCCCCATTTTACAAATGAGGGAACTAACGCTTAGGGAAAGGAAGTGACTTGTCCAACAACATGCAACTCGTCCATGACAGAGGCAAGGTTCAATCCCATGTGTTCAGATTCCAAGTTTAGTAATGTAGGAAGAACACTGGATTTTAGAATTCGAAGACCTGGATCCTACCTTTGCTACTTGTTATGGAAAGGCAGCAAGGCACAGTGGAAAGTGTGTTGGATTTGGAGTTTGGAGAGTTTTGGATTTTGGACAGGATTTGGGTTTGAACCTTGCAGCACTGATTGAAGTCACTGAATTTTTCCAGGCCATCTTTAAAATGAGAGAGTTGGATTAGATAAAAACCCTTCCAGCTCTCAATCTATGATCCTGGGATCTCTATGGCCTTGGACATGTCCTTTCCTTCCCTGGCTCTGTTTCCTCATCTTTAAGATGAGAAAAGTTGTATGAGATGTTTTAATTCCTTTCTAAGTGTAATTAGTGATTACAGAATCTGTGCTCTTTTTGCTCTTTCTGCTCTAGGCGAAGGAAGAGGCCACAAAAGCTCACCTTTGTATTCCCAATAACTCTGAACACTGCTCTGTGACCCCAAAGGGGAAGAATTGGCATAGTGGTGGGCCATATGCTTGGAGAAGCAACTAGGAGGGGCCATGGTTTCCCATCCCAGCTGATGGCCTAGTTCTTCACATGGGCTCTTCACATGAGCAAAAGTAGGACTCCCCGTAAAGGAGGGTTGCTTGATACCCTCTGGAAAGGAGAGGAGAATTTTCTTGAACACTCAGGGGTCCAGGGACAAGTTTATTCAGCATTTTGATTGAGTTAGATTAAGCCTTCCTATAGTAGGGTTTCTTAACCTGAGGTCCTTGACTACACATACACACACACACACACACACACACACACACACACACGCACACACACACACACACACACCCCTCCTTATGGACACACCTGTGTGTGTGTATAATATGTACATATACACATATCCATACATATACCCATGCATACATGTATACATACACACATATAAAACTCTGCGTATATGTACATACATTATATACATGTGTGTGTTTATATATTTTTATATATGTACACACACAATGTATTTTGCTATGATTGTCTTCCTTTGTAATCCTATGCATTTTAAGTTATGCTTTTAAAGATATTATTCTGAGAAGGGATCCATAGGTTTCCCCAGCCTGCCATAGGGGCACCTGACTCCTAAAAAAGGGTCAGAAAACCCCATATCCAATTCTGAGAGGCTGTAATTCAGTGGTTCTCAACCTGTGGATCGCGATCTCTTTGGGGGTAGAACGACCTTTTCACAGAGGTCATAGGGGTCACCTAAGACCATTGGAAAACACATATTTCCGATGGTCTTAGGAACCTCCTCTATCCGTCTCCAGGCGGGTCTGCCCACATGCAGATATGCCTAAAGGGTCGAAGCATTAGGAATGTTGAGAACCACTGCCAGTGTAATTCAATAGGACAAGTGTTTGAAGACCAGGGTTGGCTCAAGGACTTCATCTGGGCCTGGCTGGGAGATGAATGAAAGTTCAAGGCCAGGCTGACCTTAATAGTTGGCCTATTTCTCAAGAGTGGCCAGAGTTCCTGATGGGAAGGGACCTGCTCCTAAGCCCAGCTCTAAAGTAAAGTTCCTCTGAGGCAGCAGGCCTCGGTGGATCAAGCCCTGACTCAGATTCAAAGGATCTGAGTTAAATTCCTAGCTCCCTCACTAGCTGTGTGACTTTGGGTGAGTCACAGGCCACCTCAGTTTCCCCTCTATAAAATGAGAGGTTTGGACCAAATGGCGTCTGACAGCCCCTTCACCTCCAATCTGTGATCCCAGGATTCTATGAGTGAACTACAAATCAGTTTCCCTGATAAGAAAATATCACCACTTCCCACTGGGGCCTCCCAAATGCTGGCAATTACAGTCAACACTGGAGTCATTGAGATGATTTCTTGGAGGGTGTTCACTGTTGCCAGGGCAGATTACCGTCAACTATACCCATGACAGATTATCAGGGGAACGTTTTTAGCAAAGTTGCCTCCATTTTTGGCTACTCATCATGAGAAGGCCTAAGCTCACTGTTCTTCTGGTTTTCAAGAGGGAGCAGGAATGCTTCCCCCACTCCCCAAAGTCTGTCAGAGGTTTCACTGTATTTGGCCAAGGGTAGAATGCTTTCATTTGGCACCTGAGAGGTGGAGCCCAGCAGCATCCGGTTCCTGAGGAAGGAACCTCAGGGAACACTGGAGCTCAGTGTTCTACCCTCAGGGCCTTATTTACCTTAATTAGAAAGTGCACTTGTTGAGAACTCAATTAATTAGGTAAAGCTGTGTCTATTGAAACCAAGTGAAAGGTCTACTGTGTTGGGGAGAGGACCTAGCAGAGACAGAGAGAGAGAAAAAAAAAGATAATACAAACCCTGGATAGGCCAGACTATTACAGAGGACCTAGGAGAGAGAGGAGAGAGAGGAGAGAGAGGGAAGGGAGGGAGAGAGAGAGAGAGAGAGAGAGAGAGAGAGAGAGAGAGAGAGAGAGAGAGAGAGAGAGAGAGAGAGAGAGGATAATACAAACCTTGGATAGCACAGCCTTTTAAATCATTGAATGAGCTGAGAAGTTCTTAGATCTGTGACAAATAACTTATGTATGCATGAAACCTGTCAACCAGTCCCATGGCCTTTAAAAAAATCAACGACACTTTAAATCCAAAGATTTTATTTCTTCTAAATTTCTATCAACCAGTATTTATTATGCCCTTCCTATGTGCCAAGAAATATGCCAGGTGCTGTGGATACAATGACAAAAATGACCAGTTCCTGCCCGCAAGGAGCTTAAAACAGATACAGATACTCCCGCTTATGGACTAGATCTCAGAATGAAAGAACCTTAGGGCAATTTAAAACAAAGAATCTCAGAAAACAGTGTTGTAGAGATCTAGACTAGCCTCCTACCTGATGCAAAAACTCTTTCTATAGCATCACCTATAAACGGTCAATCCAACTTCTACTTGAAGACCGCCAATGATGGGGACCCTGCTATTTCCAATGACAGAATGTTCATTGTTAGACAGCCCTAGTCACTGGCAAGTTACTCCTTATACTGAGGAACGAAATTGGGGCTCAGTGCCATGTGGGAGATAGTAAAGTAAATCTAATTAAGGAACCAAAGCTTACATAAAGGAAATACCGTAGAGATAACATTCTGTTTGAGGGTGTTGGCCTCACCACTGTTTTTTTCTTTACCTGTCTTCTGACTAGAATCTGGGAATATAAACTCCCTGAGGGCAGGGACTCTTAAAAAATTTTTTTTTGGTAGGGGTACTGCTAGTTGGCACAGTGAATAGAGCACTGGCCCTGGAGTCAGGAGGACCTGAGTTCAAATCCAACCTCAAACATTTAATGCTTACTAGCCATGTGACCTTGGGCAAGTCATCACAACCTCAATTGCTCTGCCCCTAATTTTCTAAATCATCTCAATGACTACAGTGTTGAATGTAATTGCCAGCATTTAGGAGGCCCCAGTGGGAAGTGGTGATATTTTCTTATCAGGGAAACTGATTTGTAGTTCACTCATGGAATCCTGGGATCACAGATTGGAGGTGAAGGGGCTGTCAGAGCAAAAAAATTTTTTTGTATTTGTATCCCTAGCTTTTATCTTAGTGCCTGGTATACACAGCAGGGGTTTTATAAATTTGAGTTGATTGATTGACTGAAGTATGCCTACCCTTGTTCTGCTCCCAACTGCCCTATCATAGCCAGAAGACAGTGATCCTAGAAAGCTGAGGCTTAGGTTGTCTTTTTATAGCAGATGAAAGATCATGAGATCATAGACTGAGAGCTAGGGGCAGGGGGACAAGCATTGGCTTTGGAGTCAGAGGACTTGTATTCAAATTCTGATACCTTTGGCAGGTCACCTAGCACCCTGAGCCTCAGTTTCTACTTTTTTTTAATGAGGGAGGGGTTGGACTCAATAGCCTCTGAGGTTCCTTCTAGTTCTAGATCCCTGAACTTCCTTATTTTTCAGAAGAGAAGTGAAGTGACTTGCTCCAGGCCTCCAGGACTGTGACCCAGCTCCCCTAATTCCATATCTAAAATTCTTTCCACCACAGGGAATGTTAGATGTAGCATCTGTGTGGTATTGTAGAGAGAACACCAGACTAGGAAGCAAGAGACATTGGTTCTAGTCCTGTACGGTCTTGGGCAGGGGTGGGGAACCTTCAGCTTCCAGGCCACATGTGAAACTCTAGGTCCTCAAGGTCCTGTAGTGTGGCACCCACATTTGAGGACCTAGAGGGCCACATGTGGCCTGGAGGCTGAAGGTTTCCCACCCCTGGCTTTGGGTAAATCACAGCCCTTCTGTGAGCCTTAGTGTCTCTGCCTGTGAAATGAGATTCAGTGGTCCACAAATCTGGCTCTAATCATTTTTGTCCATTCACATATTGCCAAGAGAGGTCTTTTGTCGTAAAGAATCAGAGTTTCCTAGGGAGCCTCCCTGCACTCTCTCTCCTCCATCAGGCTGTTCTCGACTCACTATTTAAGAGCCCTCTGGAGACAGCACCAGTGCCTCAGCTCCGTTGTGGATTCTCTTCCCTTCGCCTCACACACAAACCCCAAATTGCTTCCTTGATGGAAAAATGATTTAAAAAAACCTTTTTTGTGTGGTCTTTCTTTGCAGCAGAGTCAAACTGCCAGCATGTTTAAAACTCCAGGAATATTTCTAAGGACTGCCTTTGTTGAATAACTGAGAACGAAGTGGGGACAGCCTTTAGGATCACATCTTTTCTGGGGGGAAGAGGGAGGAGAGGGTTGCCTAGTGTGGACTGGCATTCACCCAGCCAAGCAGCTGGCACACAGTAACTAGAGGCCTTGTAAGGAGCAGGTCGGCAAATGGATATGTCTGAAAATAGAAAAATAATGCCAACACTGGTGTTTTTGTCTTGATTCATCAGTGGGGTGTAGAGCAGGCATTTGAAAGGGGCTTTTAGGCCCGGCTGAAAAGCTCTGAGGAGAGTCAATGACCCTTCAGGCCACCCTCCACCCCCTTCTCTTCCCGTTTAGCCCTATTTCACGAGGGTTGAACAAAATGTAAACATTTGGGCTCAGCCCCGGCGAGGTAGAGACTGAGCTTCCAGGCCTTTAATTCAGGCCGCTTTAGCTCTCTGTGGCCCTGCTCCCACTGAAACTGAATGGATTGCTCAGTTCCTTCTGGCTGCTGGGTTTTTGCAGGCGTTCGTGAGTGTCAGGGGCTGCTGGGCTATTCCCAAAGCCTCTATGCTTGGCCAGAGGGGAGGGGAGAGGCTATTTCCTCCGATTCTTAGGATGCCAGAGTTTCCAGGGGGCTCCAGCCACTGTTTTCTCTTACAGGGGAGAATCAAAAAAATAGGGCATCGTGATGTAGTGAGAAGACTTGGAATGGGAACAAGAGAGCTGGGTTTGAGTCCTGATGCTGTTCTGCCTAGTTTTTTAACTTCAGTGTATAGTGTAACTTAGACTTTCCAGTGTATTATCTCTCATTCTAACTACATAGGGATTATGCATCTAGAATGAGGAAGGACTTCTGAGGCCACCTAGTCTAATCCCCTTGTTTTACAAATGAGGAAACTGAGGCCCAGAAAGGTGACTTGTCCAAGGTCACAGAGGTAGTAAATGACTAGACTACCTTCTTTTCTAGTCAATCATATCATTGATGATTTCCCCGCTGTGGTATTTCTTACACACAAGTCATCATTGACAATCTGTTGTAGCTTTCTTCTAGCTACCATGTATCATTCCATTGTTCTTTGGATTGACTGACATTGCCTGAGATGGCTGTGATCCATGATCTGCAGACACATAGTGACACTTACAGAAGATTGATGGTAAAAAGATGCATTCTTGGCTTCTGGGATCAACTAGGGATCGTTGGAAGTATGAATCATTTACTCAAATGCAATACACTTCACCCTCCTCCTGTATAATGTTGGGTTTCAGGCCCCTCCCTCGCCTAGTCCACCCTCAAACTGTGGTTAAAGTAATTTTTCCTTAAACACAAATCTGGCCATATGATGCTCCTACTCATCCATGTTCAGTGATTCCCCATTGCCTCTGGGACAAAATATAAACTCCCCCATCTAGCTTTTAAAGTCCTACCAGGCCCCAACCTATCTTTCCACATTCACTGGACATTATTGCCCCTCTGCGATTAAGGCAAACTGTTCTTCTCTCTGTTCTTCACACACGACATTCAATCTCTTATCTCCCATCTCTGCACCTTTGCATCGTCTAAACTGAAGCCCTGGAATGCGCCCTTTCCTTACCTTTGCCTCACAGTCTCTCTCTTCTTTTAAGATGCAGCTTCAGAACCATCTTTCGTATGAATCCTTTCCCCAGGTCCTCAAACTGTTAGCAGCCCCTCCCCCAACCCCAACTAGCTTGAATTTAACTGCTCTGTAATGGGCAACTTGACGGCTCAAGGAAAACGGGCCTGGAGTCAGAAAGACTCATCTTCCGGAGTTCAAACCTGGCCTCAGAAACTGACTAGCTGTGTGATTCTGGGCAAGTCATTCAACCCTGTTTGCCTCAGTTTCCTCGTCAGTCACATGAGCTGTAAAAGGAAATGATAAACTACTGCAGTACCTTTTGCCAAGAAAACCCCAAACGCCACCACAAACAGTAAGATGTGACTAAAAAATGACGAAACAACACCGTATATTTGTATTCACTAACTTTACATGTTTGTTTCATACGTCTTTATGTATACTTGCCTCTCCCGTTGGAATGTAAGCTCCTTGTCATTCTCGGTATTTATCTCCCCAGTGCCTGACACAGCTCTTGGCACACAGTAGGTGCTTAGTAAATACTTATTGTCTGATTGATTGTCCATCTGTAGAGTCTGTCCAAATGGCATGTTCTGCTGGATTAATTCAATGGTTGCCCAGCCAACTTTATTTCATAAACTGTTAGTGCTCTGTCTGTCTGTCTGTCTGTCTTTCTCTCTCACTCTCTGTTTCTCTCTCTCTCTCTCTCTCTCTCTCTCTCTGTCTCTGTCTCTCTCTTCCCTTCAGATGATTTCCTCTCCTTATCTGTGAATGTGTTTTATTCCAGCAGATGATAAGTTTCTTGAAGACAGATACCAAATTTTGTCTTGGTACCCCTAGAGCCTAAAACAATGCCTAGCATAAGAGTAGACACTTGATAAATGTTTGTGGAATTAAATGGAATGGAATGTGCATGCTTTATCTACTGAGTTTTGCTTCTGTTACTTGAGGGGCCAATCTCCTTGGAGTGGCCTGAGATCTCTCTTACAGATCCATCCAGTGCAGTGGTTCTCAACCTGTGGGTCGTGATCCCTTTAGGGGTCTCCTAAGACCATCGGAAAACACATATTTCCAATGGTCTTAGGAACGGAGACACCGCTCCTCTACCTGTCTCCAGGCGGGTCTGCCCACATGCAGATACGCCCACATGTGAGTATTAAAGGGTCGTGGCATTAGGAAGGTTGAGAGCCACTGATTAGTGTTTTGGGGCCTGACACACCACCATCTGTAAACAGGGGCACTTGGAAAACCTCCTCAATAAGAATACCTACCTGGTCCATTTGGACTTTCATAGGACATTCTCCACGGCAGGAGTGGACATCTCTGGGGAACATGTCGTTTTTTATATGTTCTGCTTGATATTGATAATCAGAAGATTTGTTAAGCAAAGTTATTTCTGTTACTAGGCAACTTGTGGTACAGCAAATAGAGTACTAGGCCTACAATCAGAGTCCAGTTCCAGCCTCAGGCACTTACTAGTTACATGACCCTGAGCAAGTCACACCCTCTCTTTGCCTCAGTTTCCTCATCTCTAAAATGGGGATAATACTAGCACTTACCTCCCAGGGTTGATGCGAAGATCAAATGAGAAGCTTGCTTTGTGTATATTTGTTTGCGTGTTTTCTTCCCCATTACATTGTAAATTCCCTGAGAGTAGAGACTGTTTTTGAGTCTTTTTCTATCCCCAGTACTTAGCACAGGGCCTGGCACATAGTAGATACCATATAAATGTTAGTTATTTATCATCATCATTATTGTTATTTTCTTGCAGCTGCATGTATCTAAGAATCTTGTATAATCTCAGCATATGCATAAGAGACACTTTACCTTGTTAAAGGAGAGCCAATATTTTCCTCTATCAGGTCAATACTTTTTTTGGAATAAGCAGACAATAAACACTTAGACCTTATGTTTTCTATACAACTCAGTTTTGGGACTTTGAAGATGTGGTATGCTAGAAAGAATCTTCACAGAAAGTCCATATGTTCTCTTCTGCTTTCATCAAGGATACCTTCGATCTGTCCATAAACCATTTCCCTAAAGACTGAGTGGAGATGAGAAAGCTGACATCTAGATGATTGTTAATGAGATTGCCATGGACCACATGCTGGGATCAGATTCAACAACACCTGGGTCCAAGTCTTGCCGGCAACATTTACTAGCTGTGTGATGCTGGCATGTCCCTGAACCTCTCTAAAGCAACCTAAGGTACTTCATGTGTAAAATAAGAAGGTTATGTTTTATGACATCTAACATCCCTTCCAGTTCAAAACCTAGAATCCTCCGATCTTTTATCTTTGTGTCAACTTTGGGAGGTAGGGCTGTAAGAGTAATATGACCTGGGATCTTTCTCATTCATATGAGAACTTTTTTCATTTGAGATATCCTGAAAATTAATCTCCTTATCTTACCGAAAAATCATGTCACTTCCAGTGTGAATTTGTCCTATACGTATTTGGTCAGATCAAGCTGATTTTTCTGACTGCATTTTCTTTGTTATAGGGCAGCATCTCTGTGCCTTTATGTACATGTTTGTTGTCCTCTTTCCAAGAATGACTTTATTTCAGATCGTGGATGATCGTAGTTGGTGGGATCTCTCGCCAAGACTTCTCCAGGCTTGTTTTAACTTTTACTATTTTTTGTTTTGTGGGGTAGTTCTGCTTCTAATCTTCCATCCTACTCCTCCGTGATGTTTTGCAGATGAGCTTGACCTCTAAGCTGGTGCTGACCTTGACCACCATTTTTCTCCGTTAGGTGATGAGATCACATGTTTGTTGGCTAAGACGGTCTCCATGCTCTTTTCATTTCTTTATTGAGGTGATTATTTCATATTTGTCAAATTCTAAGAAATGAATTGGCATTAATATTTTTACTTTTAATCATTTCCCATTTTTTTCAGGCTCCAAAGCTTGTTCTAATAGGTTGAGTTGATGGCATTTTCATTTCACAAAGCATCTTCTCATTTTTATGCTTTTTCATGACTTGGTATTAATTTGTGCCTTTGTTCTAACCAAAGTTTCCCAGGCAAAGCAGATTCTGTAATGATTTTGGTGTGCATGTAGGTTGGTTGTTTCTTTTCTGCTAAAAGAAAGTCAGTTTCTTTTTTGTGTATGTTGTTCAGTGCTTGCTATTTCTGGCATCTTCCTATTATCTCCATGAAGAAAATATTTTTCTGAATAAGCTACAAAGCTTTGGCTTCTTTCATTTCTAAATCTTGAAACATATTTTCCAATGAATTTTTTGTTGTTTGCCTCAGTGCCAACTTTTTTTTAAATTGTGGTCATTGAATATCAAGTTATATGTAACTTGGTCTGGATTTTATCAAGCTCAGAATAATGTGTCTCCACTTCTTTATCCTCTGTAAACAGATGTTGGTACATATGTGGTAAATGTCTTCATGGTGGTACCCTTGTCTATGTTCATAGTGAGCATTCCACAAGGAGGTGACCCAGTGTTGGAAAGAATGAGGATTGTTGCTCTTGAATATAAGATGAAGCCAACTTCATTAACCCCTTGATTCCCCTCTCTGAACCAACCTTCCATCTAGCTTCAACCTTGGGATGTAATCAGGTTTCATTTATAGCCAGAACACCAATATGAGCATGTGATGCACTCCTTTCCAACTGTTAAGCTCATGCTCTTAAAACAATCTAAAAATTAGTCTCTAAGTATCTTTTATCCTTTTCTACCACTGTCACTACTACTGTGGAAGCAGAAAAGAATTTCATAGAACTGAGGGCCAGCTTTGACACATAAAATATCTATAAATACCATGACACAACATGTGCATGTATTCGTGTACACACACATATGTGTAACCACACACGACACATTTGTATAGTTGTGTGTATATGTACGTGTATATTAATTCATTACAGTACATGTGTAAAAGAACATTGTACATAATGTGCATATATGCATATACATGTGTGTGTGGTATATGTGTGTACATACACAGACCCAATACACATATCTGTATGCTGTTGTTCAGCTTTCATTTTTGAAGAGGGCCAATAACACCACTGATATCTCCTTGAAATGCAATAATATAAATTAACTTTCACAAAGGGATATATGGGACATTTGCTGAGAAGATACAGCAAATATTGAAGTACAAGTGCATTTCCCAAGCCAGGGGCACAATCTTCCCTCTCCTTCCTGAGTTTCTGGAGAGGTCTAAGTTCAAACTTAAAATGGTTACTACAAACATTTCTCCCACCATTGACTTCAGTTCTTGATTTCTGGGCCAATGCACTGCATTGGATTAAACAAGTCACTCTTGGGGCATCTAGGTGGTGCAGTGAATAGAGCACTGGCCCTGGAGTCAGGAGGACCTGAGTTCAAATCTGGCCTCAGATACGTAATACAAAAAACTAGCTGTGTGACCTTGGACAAGTCACTTAACCCCAATTGCCCTACCTTCCCCCCTCCAAAAAGCAAAAAACAAACAAACAAAAACAAGTCACTCTTGCATGATTCCTTCACAGCATTGGCTGCTAGTGGCTCTTTCAACCCTTTGAAATTCACAAGGTCAAAGCTTGGTCCATTCTATCTCTAATATACATTTATCTAGAAGCAAGAAAGGGTGAACACAAGAGAGACACAGTGCCATGGTTTCGAGGCCACATGTTAGCCTAGATGGGGAGAGCAGGTCACTGACACTGCCTCTATACTCACCCAAAGGCTTACAACAGTTCTTGTCTTGCTTGCCATCAAGAAAGAGAGAGATCACATTTCTCTCTATTGAAACCTTTTGTATACATGCTCTCAGTTCTATATTAGCAACCAATGAAAAGGTTTTTCTTTATCATGAAGTAAATAGGCAGGAAACATTTTCAGCATACCATGATATGCTCTGAATCAAGGGTGAAGACCCTTCCAATGAATATCTTTACTCATTTTTACATACAAGCTCATAACCTCCACCCCATGTGGGTTGGCAGGAAGTAAATCTCATTCTATGAGCATTTTCTCAAAGCTCTCTCCTGGTACAGTCTCTTAGGATTGTCCCCATTGGCCAGTCCCTCCATGAGACACATTTTGAGAACCTTTGATCTGACTTGAGTTCCACAATGATAGAGAAAGGACGTGTAGCAGTCAGGATTGCCGATTGGGAATCAGGAAGTCCAAATCATAAGAAAGCAGACAGATTGGTGGAAGGACAACCACAAGGTCGGGCAGTCTCACTTATTCAGAGTTATGGTAAAACCAAATGATGCACAAATCAATCAAGGAGCATCTGTTAAGCACCTATGATGTGCTAGACATTGTGCTGGGTGCTGTGGATACAAAGACAAATATAAACAGCCCCTGCCCTCAAGAAGCTTACATTCTGTCAATGGAGATTCTCCCTCTCTCTCTGTGTCTCTGTGTCTCTGTCTCTGTCTCTCTCTCTCTCTGTGTCTCTGTGTCTCTGTCTCTGTCTCTCACACACTAACACACACACACACACACACACACACACCAGTAGTCTAAAATCCAAGTAGTTCAAGAAAGTATCCAGGGAGTTTAGGTAAGGTCTGAAATCGGGGCAAAAATATTAGTAGAAGCTAATTTGGAAAAAAGGACCCTTTGGAATCGATGCTCTAAAAACTGTCTGCGAGTTTTTACCATCTTTGATGCAGAAGCAGCCCTTAGCTACCCACCTAACACAGCCAGGACTGGTCAACTTCCCTAGTTATTGCTGAAGTGGTATCATACATTAGCTAGTTCTGGGATCCCTTTAAACATCCATCTCCTGTTCTCCTGGTTTAGACCTTGGTTCCTAGGTGGCAAAGTGGACCTGGAGTGATAAGCCTGGAGTTGGAAAGACCTGAGTTCAAATCCAGCCTCAATGATTTCTTGTGACTTTGGGACAAATTATTCAACCTCTGTCTGCCTTGGTTTCTTCATCCCTAAAATGAAAAAAAAAATAATACCACCTAGTGACCAGGTTTGTTGTGAGGATCAAATGAGATAATATTTGTAAAGTGCTTTTTGCAAACCTTAAAGTGCTATATAAATGCTAGTTGTCATTATGTTCTTGAAACATTTCATATGTTGATTTGGAACTGTCATCCTCAATCCAGATGTTGTTTATGAGATGTATCGTTGTAGGCAAATGCAGGGTCAGGGCTGTGGAGGGATGGGGTGGGATTGGATTTCATACATTGCCACGTGTTGAAGAAGCTGCCAGAAGGGAAGAGAATTCAGGAATCCCAGAGGCGCAGCACTTTGGGGGACCAGGAGGGGTATGGATGAGGGTTTTGGGTGTGGTACTCAGCAGTTCTTAGAAGAAATTTCCTTGAAGAGTTGATGAAATTTAGGGTTGCGATGCCTATGGTGTTAGAGAGAATTAACCTTCTGTGGAAGGATCTCCTTAACAATATGTAGGTCTCTGACATATCAAGGTAAGAACGTTGGATGGCAAGCTTTAATCTGAAATACTTTTCTACCTGAAATTTTCTTTCCTTGCCGTACTTTCTATACTATTGTCTTTCTGCTGTGATCTGTGACTGAGGGACCCCATAAGGTCTAGGTCAGGGGTGGGGAAGCTGCAGCATCTAGGCTACCTGTGGCCCTTGAGGTCCTCAAGCATGGCACTTTGACTGAATCCAAACTTCATAGAACAAATCTTAAGGCCGCAGGTTCCCCACCCCTCATCTAGGTTGTATTTGGGGGGGTTACCCTAAAAGATTTGAGTCTTATCTCATCTCTAAAGCAAGGTAGTAGAATTCAATGACTCCTGAGGCTCTTTCAGTTCTGAATCCGTGATCCTATGATCACTAACTTTTGGCTGGTTGTGCCCCACCCAGAGTTGACTCTGGGAAATCTCCGAATATGGCTCACATATCTTCAGCACTTAAAGCAGTGCTGGCCCATAGTAAGTGCTTAATCAATGCTTTTTGACTGATTGACTGATGTCTGGGTTTCCACAGATGTAGGTAACAGAATTCTCATCTCCTACACAAGGACTCAAAGTAATGTTTCTATTGGGAAAAGGAAAGCCTTTATCTCACCTGACTCACTTGGCTAGCATCTACTATGGGTCAAGTACTGTGCTAATCACTGGGGATACAAAGAAAGGCAAAAAAAACAATCTTTGCCCTTAAGAAGCTCACAGAAGATATAAAGATAGGAGGGGATTCTACCTGCTGCACTTGGGAAGAAAGACGTCCTACTTCTTTTATAGGTCAGTGCAAGGGTCTTGTCTTCCAACAAGACCTTGTCCTCCCAAGAGTCCATCCAAATCAATGAAAATCTTTTGGAGACAGTCCCAATCATTGAAATTCCTTCCCTAGGAGATACTCAAGGGCATCTCCAAGCCAGTCACTGAGACTTAATTGGGAGTCATCTTCTGTACTCTTAATAAGATGCCAAAGGACGTTTGCTAAGATGATTTACAAAGTCCCAGACAAAGGCTCACTTCCCAGTAAGCTCACTGAGTTGGCCGAGGAATTCCCCTTATGTGATTTCTTCCTTACCTCTCATTTCCTTTCTTCTGGATTCCCTGGTATTGTCCAAAGCTGGGGATTTGCTCATAGATATAGATAATTATACACTGTAGTCCTGAAAAAACCCTCAGAGATCATTTAGCCCAATTGCCTTATTTTACAGATCAAGAAAACGAGAACCAGAGAGGAAAAGGTCAGACAGAGAGCAGAAGAGCCAGGCTTGTCCAGAGGTTGCCTGACTCTCAGCCTAGGGCTCTTTTCATTGTTTCATGCTGCTCTCCAATGAGTTGATTTATCATAATCAGCAGGATCTTCAGCCTCAGTGAAGTTCCCCAGTGATGCCATCTGTGATTGTGACCTTTTTACCCCATTTGATGTTGTAATAGTAATCAGTTTAGCAGGACTAAGTGCTAAGTGTGGACAGTACAAACTCTGTGCCACTGTTAAGAAGGCATGAACTCCTCTGTTGATGTGGAAGAAGGGGATTGGCTGAGCCCCTGTTGATGTGGAAGAAGGGGATTGGCTGAGGTGTGTACATAAGCAAGAATTCCAGAGACAGACAGACAGAATTGGAACACTGCCCCTGGTCAAGGAAGAATCCTGCTGACTACGCCATAATGTAATGCCATGCACCAGCAGATTCCAATGTATAGTGCCTCTGTTTGTTCCAGGATTCAGGATTCATGGCCATTTAAATTGAAGTTGTAAGGCCAAGAATCCTGGAGGGGTGGAATGTAATAGTAATCAGTTTAGCAGGATACTTAGCACTTAGTACTAAGTGCTAAGCGTGGACGGTACAAACTCTGTCCCACTGTTAAGAAGGCACGAACTCCTCTGTTGATGTGGAAGAAGGGGATTGGCTGAGCCCCTGTTGATGTGGAAGAAGGGGATTGGCTGAGGTGTGTACATAAGCAAGAATTCCAGAGACAGACAGACAGAATTGGAACACTGCCCCTGGTGAAGGAAGAATCCTGGAGACTGAGACCAGCTGAGAGAGAGAGACACAGAGAGAGAGAGAGAGAGAGAGAGAGAGAGAGAGGGAGAGAGAGTTTCTCTCCCAGCAT
>CM053581.1:230188989-230235294 GCA_028627135.1 Pseudochirops cupreus
CGTCCAGCCGCCCCCGGGGCACAGCCGCAGCTTCAGGCCAGGCTGGTTTCGGTTCGCAGTGCTGATATGGTTCCTCATAGCCGAGCTGACTTTAGTGGGAAGTATCTTTGTGTGCGTTTTGGAGTTCCAGGATTGGTTTAGAGTCCTATTTTATGGGTATTTTGGGGTGGCTATGTGAGAGCTGCGATATGTTGCTGCTTCTACGCCGCCATCTTGGCTCCGCTTGGTCTAGGGTCATCCTTCTAAACAGGCACGAAAGTGACTGGCCACCTGATGGATGTAATTTAAGAGGTTCAAGTCCGAGACTCCTCCAGGCCTTTTACAATGTCCAAAATTTCACCATTAAAATTCATCCCTTTTGGGTGTCAGAGGCATTTTGGTCTCTAAGAGACCGTGTAGAAGCTACAGAATTTAATGTAAGACTGTCTTGGATAGTTATAATTGAAACTAGAAGGACCAGAAGTTTTTCTGTGTTGTCCATGGAACATTCTCATCAGTAGCCCTCTTCTTCCCACCCTACTTGCTACCATTTTGGCGTCAAGCCCTCTGGGAGAGAGAGGACTTACACCTTTCTCAGCTAATAATACATCTGGACAGAGTAGTCAATAGTCAGTTGGGAACAAAGTAGAAGAAATTCTTAAACTTGTGTGTGTCATGGCCCTTTGGTGATCTGATGAAACCTATAGACTCCTTTTCAGAATAATGTTTTTAAATGTATAAAGTATGTAAGATCACAAAGAAAGCCAATTATACTGAAATACAATGACCAAAATATATTTTTAAAAAGCAAATTCATGAACCCCTGGTGATGAACCAGCTGCTTAGACAAATAAGCAGAAGAGAGATATAGAAGCCTTTAAGAATAGGGACAATTTTACATTTATCTTTGTATCTCTAGAACCTAACACAGAGCCTGAAACATAGCAGGAGCTTAATAAAGCTTGTAGATTGAGCGATCAATCGATAGGAGGGAGAAAGAGCATTGCACCACTAATTCTGAATATTGGGTTTTTCCCCAAGCCCTCTCTCCCTGCTGGATAGTTTAAGGATTTACTCTCCCTATGTATTACCCTTTTCATGAAGTAACTCAAGGTCCCCAGGAAGATGGCCATGGCCTCCTGTCTGTGTTACTCCCTGAGATCCCTTCCCTGTTGTTCCATTTTATGTGCTGGACCCCAGTTCCTGATGGTGAACTTATTCAATCTGTTCTTCCTACTTGGGGCAGTTTTTCTGGGCAGGGCAAAAGCCAGAGCCATGGCTGGCTTAACAGCCCCAGATGTAATTACAGCCTTTTGGGGTGAATCCCTGGCAGGGAGGTAGCCTATAATTAGGGGGTGGAGGCCTGGAGGGTGGGCGAGACCATCTCCTGGCCCAGTGTACCCAGGGGATGGGAGGTGGTTGTAGGGGTTGAAAAATTAAAGCCTTCCCTCCTGCCCGTGAGAATAAAAATATTTATGGGCAATTTTCCCCACTCCACAGAGAGCTTGGGCACAGAAACAGGCTGTTTTTTTCCTTCGCTATTCCTGACCTTTTGGTATGAAGGGAGTTAGATTAGGGGACAAACACAGGCTGTTTACAGGGTTCACAGGAGAGCTCCAGGAACCCTGCCTCTCAAACAGCTCCCCCTTCTTCGGCTTTACCTTGAACTTCTGGAAAGTTACCCAAAGGAATAGGGTGGATTTCTGTCTCAGATGTTAGGCTGCTTGTTGTTAGTAGTGGGGTTTTTCCCTCAGAGATCAGGAGTGTTTTTGTCAATAACATGTTTCCCATAATTTAGCTTTTGAGAAAGTCAGAAAGTGTGTGTGTGTGTGTGTGTGTGTGCGCGTGTGCATGTGCCCACATGGGCATATATGTGTGTATGTATAGTTGAAATATTCTGGAAAGACAACCTTCAGAATATACTCCCTCATTTCTCTGCAGCATCAAACATATACTCTATTCCATCCCAATCCACCCAGCCCAAGATTTGTTGAATTAATAAATGAAAGAATAAATGAATGAATACATGAGCCTGAGACCTGGACTTTCTTCAGAGTAGAGAATCAATAAACATTCCTTGACTGATTGCCTAATAGGGAACTGAATGAGGTATTCTATAGACTTAAAGAACGAGACGTTTAAGGAGCAGGGTGGAACCTGTCCATGTGCTCCTACTGCTTTAGAAAAGGATCCAATGGAGTCCCAGAGGAGGGAAGTGACTTGTCGAGGGTCACATAGAAAGTGGCAGATCTAGGACTAGTGACCAGGTCTCCCAGTACATTGTTTTTTGTGGTGTGTGTGTGTGTGTGTGTGTGTGTGTGTGTGTGTGTGTGTGTGTTTTGGAGAGGGGAGGTGAGGCAATCAGGGTTAAGTGACTTGCCCAAGGTCACATAGCTGGTAAGTGTCAAGTGTCTGAGGCTGGATTTGAACTCAGGTCCTCCTTACTTCAGGGCTGGTGCTTTAGTAACTGCACCATCTAGCTGCCCCTTGGTACATTATTTTTTTTTTCATTGTGCTTATCATTTGCACAATTCCACAGTTGGCTGAATAAAACCTTGATCATTCTGATCAAAGCTTTAGAGACCAACCCCTTTATTTTTCCAGACAAACCCTAGAGAGGTTTAGTGATTTACTCAAGATCACATAGAGAGTGGAGGCAGAATTTGAACCCAGTTCCTTTCACTCCAGATCCAGAAGTTATGCCCTGTTGTCCCACTTGGCTCTAGTTGTTTTTTTTCTTCTTTGTTTGGGGGGGGGGTAAGGGTGGAGTGAAGCAATCAGAGTTAAGTGACTTACCCAGGGTCACACAGCTAGTACTGGCTCTGTTTTTAATGCCCTGATCGTGAGATTGAGGCATGGTACGTGATGCCACCCAGGTCCAAAGGAAAACCTAGTACTCTTCCATAGGAATTGGTGTGCTGGAGGGACAGGTATCAATGAGAGGACATAGGTTAATTTCAGGAGGATGGGAGAGATTCGTACCATTCTTAAATTGAATGATGAATGGACATCCTGGAAGAGGTGGGGTTTGAAGTGAACTTGGAAGGCAGGGAGGAAAGGAAATGAAGCAAGGAGACAATGACCAAGAAAATACCTCAGTAGACCCAGGATATACACTAGAATATCAATTAGGAAAAAAGTCACCTGGAAAAATTCTCTGCAAGACTGCGTTCGTAGCCAGGGACCCATTGGAACGGTAAGAGATATTAGCTTAGGTTTTCTCCCAAAGATGAAAGAATGGGGAAAAAACAAAGATAAGGGGGAAGCACATGGAACAATGTAGTTCTAGAGAGGATTTAGGGAAAAAAGAGCTGCTGAATTAGGATCTGTCAGTGAATTACTAGCCCCATCCAAGGGAGGAAGAGTTTTTGTTTCAGATGATCAATTCTAATTTTTAGAGCAGAAACACCTCTAGAGTGGAGGAGGAAAATTCATTGGGTACTTGGAATTAGGTGAAAATAAGCCTTCATAACAGCCCTCTCCCTTTTCTTTGGTTCATTATTGGCCAAGCTACCATTTGATCTGCCATTTTGTTTCTCAAGTGGATCTGCCTAATAGGAAAGACTTGTCCAAGACAAATGACCAATCCCAGTTCTAAAAACTCTGAGTTCCCAGCCTGGCATTTAGGCTCCTCCAAAATCCACTGTTCTTGCTTTTTCTCCCTCTCCTCCTCTACACCAATGCTGTATTCTAGCCATGGCAGTCCTTTCAGCACTTCCTGAATGTGTCTTATACACTCCCTCCTCTATTCTCTATAGACTGAAAGGCAGCATGGGAGAGGACGCTGGGTCTGGTTTCAAATCCTGCCTCAAACATTTAGCAGCTTATCACCCCAGAGGCCAAAAGGCCTCTGACACCCAAAAAAGGATGAATCTGGTGAAATCTGTGACACTGAGACAGATGGTGGGAGAGACTTTTCAGAGCAGGAACCTCTGATCTGAACCCCTTTAACAATAATAATAGCTAGCATTTATATAATTCTTACTATATGTCAGGCACTCTGATGAGCGCTCTACAATTTTCTCATTTGTGTTTTTTTTTCAGCTTTAAAACTCTTTGACTCTAAATGTTTTGTAGGTAATAGCACTGGGGGAGAAAAATTGTTGGTTCAACAGAAAAGGTAGTGATTCCTGATGACACAAGGTAGAGATATGAGCCCCTCTCAAGGTAGCTGCCATTCTTCTGTAGTTGTGAAAGACCTCCCGTTTTAGGGGAGGTAGTGTGGACTAGTGGAAAGTGGGTCGATCATGGAATCAAAAAACCAGAGACTGAGTCTTGGCTGTCGTGCTTCCTAGGAGACAGCTAGTATAGCTAGTATAGGGCACAGCTAGTCACTGGACAAATCACTTTATATCTCTGAGCCTTGGTTTTCTTCCCCGAAAAAAAATGGAGATGATATTTTTTTCTCTAATTCCCTCTCATGGTTTTGAGTCTTAGAATAGTGAAAGCACACAAAGCAATATAGAAATGTATAGAATTTTCATTGTTACCTGTCACCTACATTCTCCTCTGGAATAGGAAATCCTCCTATGTGAGCTGTTCATTGATAGATTCCTCAGTCAAGGAGAGCTCACTGCTTTCTTTTTGGGCTCAGAGAGAGGTAGGAATAGATGCCCTAGGAGGAAAGAAGCTTGAGTAGTCTAACTGTGCCCCCAGAGGCATTAATGCCCACTCCTTGGTTTTCTGAATACCAAAGGTGGTGATCTGGTGAGGAAAAGGCCTTGAGGTACTTGTAGCAGATGGGAAAGGGCGCTCTGGATGCTAGTAGTGAGAAGTAAGAATGATAGATGCCCCATGATATTAAAAACCCTGTTTTTGTGCCTATAATCATATTTATGAGCTGAAATTACAGAAATTATGGAATTTTATTTTAATGTAAATTCAGCCTCTTTTGCTGAATTCCTGATCGGAAACCAGTGAGGCTACGTGGAACCATGTAAATTCATCTTGTGATGTCCCTTGAGGATGTCTGCCATTTCACTGCTCCTAAGAAGCTGGAAAGACCAAAGAGAGGAGGACTGGGTTCGACTTTCAACTGGCTATGTGACCTTGGGCAAGTCAAAGGCCTCCTGGGAGTCTCATATGCAAAGTGAGTTTCCCCCACCCACCCAATCTACTTAGGGATAAGAGGGCATAAGGGGGTAAAGGTTAGGTAAGAGATAAAATCAGTTATAAAGTTTTTGCCACCTTTAGATTTTGAATGGTTGCATTCACAGCTTATAAAAAGCTTGAAGCCTTGATTTGCTAATATTCTGAGTGGCCTTTTAATAGATTCTAAACCATGTGAAGTTTATAATGACTTGTTCTCTTCTTTACCCCTTTCAGACTTTAATGCGACAGTGTAAAAAAGTGTTTATATTTGTTTACTTCTTCAGGAGGTATTAAGAAGCTTTTCTGCCAACTAACAGGATTATAGCACAACTAGCCATTGACTGGCTAAAGGATCAGCTATGTCCCTAGTGGCCTTAAAATATGAGCAGATGTTGAGAAGGGAGTCATCTCTGGCAGTCAAGAAGCAAGCCAGCTGGCTATTGGAGCAAGAAACCAGCTCAAGAGAGGGAATCATTCTGTCTCTTCTGTCCCAGAGGGCTGCTGTCACCTGATGGGTATGCCTTCATACCTAACGGAGCTTGCTGAGTCTGTGGTCTACTTCAAGGACCAGTTCTTTAGATGCTTGAGAGGAACATTGAGTCATTTACAAACATAAGACTGATTATGTTAGGTCTAGGCTGGGGATGTGGAGGACAAAAGGTTACAGATGAATCAAGATGCTGGTATCTATGCTCTGTCTACATTTTGGGGGCCCTTCAGCCACAAGAGCCAGACATTGGTAGTGTCATAACTCGCTATGAAGCATGAGCAGATTATTGGCTATGGTGATGGTGATGTGTGACTATGAAGCTGTTCCCTGCCAGCCTATATCAGGCCACCTGCATGGAGACTTTATGCGTATCATCATGTTTGGCCCCGACATCTGTGACCCAGGGACCAAGAATGTCTGTTATATGCAGGAGAGTTTGGTGAAGAGATCTATGTGTGTGTGTATGGGGGTAGGAGGGGCACAAAAGGGGTGAGAAAAAGTGGGAGCAACAGGAGGACTCAGATCAACACTGGAGAGAGGAGGAAAAAAATGAAGTAGGAATAAGAGGTTGGTGAGGACACAGAGCAAAGCAGAAAGAGAAAGGCGCCCGATCCAAGGGTCAGCAGGAGCTGCTAAGTGCCTGGCTGGGGTCAAGGAAAGTAGGTGACCAAAGAACTATTCTTAATGGGTGTTTTTAAAACTGGTGTCTGTCAGTTACTCCCCCTCAGGTCCCTCTGTTTCCTTCAGTCTCTTTCAGATAGGAGACTATGGGGCTCAGGGGCAACAGATGCCAGGGCCTCACTCTTATGGACACTCAGTTTCCTAATCTGTATAATGGGGGAAATAACAGCACCTACCTCCCAGAATTGTTGTAAGGTTCTTCTTCTTCTTCTTCTCTTCTTTTTCTTCTCTTCTTCTCTTCTTCTTCTTCTTGTTCTTCTTCTCCTTCTCCTCCTCCTCCTTCTTCCTCCTCTCTTCTTCTCTTTCTCCTCCTCCTTCTTCCTCTTCTTCTTCTTCTTCTCCTCCTCTTCCTCCTTTTTCTTCTTGTTATTATTTTTACCCACCCTCCCTGTTGTCTACCCAGGGCCTTCTGATCCTAAACTTCCCTCTTACCCCTAAGTGACCTCAAGTCTCCTCTCTTCAGATTCTACCCTTTCATGCCTTAGGAGGCAGAGCATCAGAATTAGAGGGTAGAGGGGAAGTCGTTTGTCAGTCTGGTCCTGCGTTAGGATCCTCCATAGGACTGAGTTGAATTGGGCCAGCCAAACTCTTTCCTCCCTTTTCTCCCTCTTCTGGGACTGAACACAGGGGTGAAGAAGGAGGGGTATCATTTCTTGCTTGGTCACATTGAGAATGCAAGAACAGAAAAAGAAAGTTAGATTGACTTAAGTTTTATGTATTGAAAAGAGAAGGCACCATTCTTTTCCCTTTCCCATTTTGTACCTAGAAAACTCCAGAAGGACAGGGGATTTCTTTTTTTCCTCCCTGCCACCCATTAGCTATGGTCTTTTATAGGAGAGCAACTTACCCAATAGGAGACTGGACCTGCAGAGGACAAGCCCCAAAATTCAGGCTTTCGAGTCAAGTCAAGCCACGGAGGGGTGAAGATCCAGTGGAGTCACATGGCCAGTAGAAGTTGTTTTGACATCAGGGAGGTGATGCCATGACTTCCAAGTGAATTGGATTTAAGTGAGAGAGGCTGTGCGAAGCCACCATCCTCACTTTCTCCTTGAGAGTCATCTGGGTCCAGTGGCCAGATATAGATCAGGACAAATGGATATGGCCCTGGAAGCAGTGGGAGACCTTGGCCTTTTTAAGTTGAATCCTTTCCTAAGTCTCAATTTGACTGAGGCAATGCCCATTCAGTGATTAAGGCTAGGTAAGAAAGGAAGCAAAAAAATGTCCTCTTTTACTTAGTTAAAAAAAAAATCAATTTGGGGGAGAAAGACCCTCAGGATTTCTGGCTGAAACAGAAACATTTGCTATTACAATCACTCAGAAACAATCAGGCCCAAAAAATGACCAAGTAGGGTTTGGCCTGGGATCTGCTGTTGGCCAATCAATGGGAGCCAGAGGAGTGAGGTAAGCATACTACACCAAGAGAAAGGGGTTGGGGCCTTGCAGTACCAGAGGTGTGGGCTGTCTAGACCACGTGGCTCCCTACTCATGTTCCCTTCTACTGGCGTGCTCTGTATATGTGCTCCCTCACTTCGCTGGCACTATTTATATTAATGGGAGAGTGTGTCCTGGGTTTATGGAGGAGATGCTTTATTACTTCTGCTCAAGCTAAGGCATTTTAGTGAATGTCTTTGCTTTGAGCTAATTGTGTCAAGTGAACCCACTAGTAGGAGCTGATAGTTTTAGGCCCGTTAATTTTAGCCCCTCAAGGCACCTTGGATTGGGTTGAGTCATCTCCTCTTTTTTGCCTCAAACCCATGCAAGTTAGATAGCCCAGAAGGGGCACTGTGCTAACATGCTATGGTTTCCAACATGGGAGGGATAGACAGAAACATGGTCAGTGTTTGCTGTCACTTCTGAGGTTTCCCAATGGTGGGGAGTGTTTTTTTTATTTTATTTTTTTATTTTTTGCTTTTTGGAGGGCAATTGGGGTTAAGTGACTTGCCCGAATTCACATGGCTAGTAAGTGTGTCAAGTGTCTGAGGCTGGATTTGAACTCAGGTCCTTCTGACTCCAGGGCTGGTGCTCTATTCTCTGTGCCACCTAGTCGCCCGGGAGGGTTCCTTTTAGGATGTTGAATGGATGGCTGACAAGACACACAGAAAGTTTCTCTGGTATCTGATACAGAGCAGCTCAAACCCCGGACTCAAAAATTGAAATCTGGTTTCACTAGATGTCAAGTTAAATACTTTTTTCTCTTTTTTTCCTGAAGTTCCCATCATTTGATGTCATGACAGAAACGGAAAAATAAAGACCCAATAAAATAAAACACAGGAAGAAGAGGGTTGATGTTTTGTTTGGAAGCTAAAGCAGATTAAATCTTGAGTGAAATGGAACATAAAGAGATAGTCCTAAAAGGACACAGTTGGGGGAGGCGAAGGAAACTGAGTCTGACCATAATTACTCGGTCATCTGGTCTACACATCTGAAACATTGGCCACCCCCCCCCCCCATTGTTCTATTTAACATTACCTGGCTTTTATAAATAAGAAGAGAGTGTTAGAAACCCAATTTCCTCCTCATGTTGCAAGGCATTTATGAAAACGGGAACTTCTGGGGAGGCTAGGTGGCGCCATGAGTAGAGCACTGGCCCTGGAGTCAGGAGGACCTGAGTTCAGATCCAATCTCAGATACGTAACCCTTACTAATCCTGTGACCTTGGGCAAGTCACTTAACCCCAATTCCCTTGCCCTCCCCCCTCCAAAAAAAAAAAGAAAATGGGAACTTCTGAACAAGCTTTGATTTGATTCAATTCAACAAATATGTATCAAGCATTTGCTATGTTCCAGACATCCTGGATACACAGACATAAATGAGATAGTACCTGCCCTCAAGGAGCTCCCATTCTAATGGGAATAAATTAAGCACACATACAGGTAATTATAACAAGTAGTAAATTGAGGTGGGACAGAGTATCAGCAATTAGGAGGGTGGGATTGGAAAAGGCTTTACAAAGAAAATGCCACCTAAGCTGAGTCTTGAAATAAAGGAGACAGCAAAGTCTAATGGAAAGAGTGCTCCAATTGGACATCAGAAGACCCAGGCTCAAGGTGAGTCTCTTCACTTTTCTGGGCCTGTCTCCTCACCTGTAAAAGGAGAGAATGGGACTAGATGGCTTCTCGGATCTCTTCTAAATTCATGATCCTATGAGCCCTGGATTCCCAGAATACCCCACCACCACCTCTCCTTGTAAGACATCCCAGATGTAGCCCTCCACTTAGGAAATAGAAGTCAATTCATAGGCAATGCTGGTGAAAATAATCACTCCTTATTTGCTTATCAGCAAATACGCAGAGTATTCTCTTTATCTTCATCTTTGAGGGACTAGCTGACTTCCCTATCTTCTCCATCTCCCTGAGTCACCTCCAAGGTCTTGAGACTGACTAATAAATTGCTAGCCTCTGACTTTCTCTATTAGAAATCATTTTTCCCATTCAAATTTATTGCAACACTATCTGGTAAGTCAGTCCCCTTTCCCCCTCCCTTTTTTTAAAACAGGATGCAAAATCCCCAACATTTCTATCTAAGGTAAGCAATGAAACAGAATCTTTTGCAGTCAATTAGGAATCTAATGTCCCTCCCACCTTGAATTCTCTCGCCTCTCTTAAAATTTTTTAAAAAACATTCTGACCTTAACAGACCCCAAAAGAGCATTTCTATATACAAAGTAGAATATAAAAATAAGACTGTATTGAAACCACAAATCTCTTTTTCCATAAGGCTTGCTTTAAAAAAAAATTGAAAAATGCAATACATTACTTTCAAAACTGTCCTATTTTTTTGTATTCCCTTCTGAACTTCTCTCTGTTCTCAGTGCACTTTCAAAAACGCTTCAGTAACCTTCTTCTTTTTCTCTTAGCAGCCCATACTCTTGCACCCCTCTCCCATAGATCAAGTAATTTTAGGTCAAATGTAGTCCATTTGTATCTGGTTTCAGCAAAAGCTAGAGTTAGTTTTTCTTACCCTGCATCTACACTTTCTTCCTGTTTTCCTGTTTCCCACAAGATGCTGAAGTTGGAAAGAATCTTCGAGCTTGTCTAGTCCAAACTCTCATTTTGTGGATGGGGGAGGAGAGAGATACTGGAAACCAGAGAAAGGAAGTGACTCACTCAAAGACACATAGCTAGTAGCAGAGCCAGGATTAGAACCCAGGTGTCTAGGCTTTTGTGCCTCCCCAATGTCACACAGTCAGTGTTGGCAGGGTCTAGATCATTTTTTTTTCCTCAAGGGAAAGGAGAGTTTGGAAGATAACCTGAGATCTTTCTTTGTTTTAGTTTTCAAGCTATTATTTCTTCCATTGAAAGTAAGAACTGGTACTTCCCAACTCAAAGTATACTGCTGTCCTCCAAACCATCCAACCATTCCATTGCCTTGGGGACTCAGTCAAAGGAAGACAGTCTGTATGTGGAGGAATGGGGGAAGAGAAGACAAGCCTTGCCCTAGTGACTGCTTCATCTCCAAGCTACTGCCTCAGAGACTGAAAGAAATGGGCCATCTCTAGGTGATCATTGTTTGCCCACAAATGTGCTGCTTTGGCCCTTGGCCAGCTGTTTGGACACATGTGAAATATGCTTTTTGGCTGAGATCCACTCATTCCATTGTGATTGAGTTGTATTCCCTAGAGCCTCGTCATCTGCAGGGTTGAAGGATACAGGGGGTCGTGTAGGAAGAGGCCAAGTCCTGGAAATGTCTTAAGTCATCACTTGCCTGGATGACTTTTTGGTGCAAGGGAGTGATGAGAGCAAGGAGGGAGAGGAGAGAAGGGAAGGGAGACTTTGGTGAGAAAACAGAAATGAATTCTTGGAACTAAGGGATGGATAGTTCTAAGGTGCGTAAGACATGGTTCTACTGTATCTTAGCCAGGGAAGCCTTAGGGCCAGCTTTCTTGTAAATCCTTAAGAATTAAAGCAGCTGAATTTCCTTTTGCACACAACTTTCCTCACATAGTTCTTCCATCTCGTCTCTGTGTCTTTGAACTTGTCCCCCACGCCTAGAAAGTATTCCTTCATCTCTACCTCCTAGAACAGGGGTGGGGGACCTGTGGTCTCAAGGTCACACGTGGCCCTCTAGGTCCTCAAGGGTGGCCCTTTGACTCACTCCGAACTTCACAGAACAAATCCCCTTAATAAAAGGATTTGTTCTGTAAAACTTGGACTCAGTCAAAAGGCCATACCCAAGGACCTACAAGGTCACATATGTGGCCTCAAAGCCACAGGTTCCCCACCCCTGTCCTAGAAGCTCTGCCTTTCTTTGAGGGTCCGCTTAAGCACCCCTTTCTATATGAAGATTTTTTTTTTATCTTCCTAGTTTCTAGTGACTTCATTCCACCAAATTATCTTGTGTTTACTTTGGGGCTTTCTATATTTGTACATATTGCCTCCCCTCAATAGATTATAAATAAACACCATAGAGATTGTTTCTATCTTGCCAGCGTCTAGTACAGTGCCTGGCCTTCACATAGAAGGTCCTTAATAAAGACTTGATTGATTGGGAGCCATCCTACTTGGAAGCAGGGGGACAGGCTAAATGATGATGTGTGTTTGTTTAGAACTTTAAGATTTACTAAGTTGACCTCACATGAAGGCTGTGAGGTAGGACATGCAAATGTTTTTTCCCCATTTTATAGATAAGGAAACTGAGACTCAAAAGGGTTAAATATTATGTCCAAGATTACCTGACTGGTAATGAAAAAAACTGCAAACAGAACTCAAACTTAAGGTATCAGAATTCAAGTCCATTGTTCATTTACTCCTAATGACTTTCTCAGTCTTGGGATTCCTTGATTTCCTTATTTTCATCCTTGAAATCCCTAGTCAGAATTAGGAGTATCTACCATTGTATGCTTTGTATTCCTTAGTTTTCCTCCCTTAGGAAGCTAAGCATGACAAATTTCTGAAGGCTTGGAACAGGTTGATAGCTCATCTCTTCCCTAGGAGTGGCATATGTGGTAAAGTTATCCCCTGGGTCATTTTCAGTTTTTCCACAAAATCTCTTTGAGTACCTTGAACCATGGCCTAGGATTAGAATGGGGATGCAGCAGAGAGTAGATGGTCTATCCTTGCCCTGGAAGAGCTCACAATCCTGGCCAGGGTTGTCTCTTCACTGTTGCCCTAACATGACATGCTCATTCCTGCACTTGGATCTCTCTCTCTGTCTCTCTGTCTCTGACTCTCTCTGTCTCTGTCTCTCTGTCTTTCTCTCTCTCTGTCTTTCTCCCTCTCTGTCTCTGTCTCTCTCCCTCTCTCTCTCTCCCCCCGTCTCTGTCTCTCTGTCTGTCTGTCTCTCTCCCTTTCTTTCTCTCTCTCCTTCTCTCTCCTCTCCCTGTCTCTCTCTCCCTCTCTCTCTGTCTCCCTCCCTGTCTCTGTCTCTCTCTCTCTCTCTCCCTCTCTCCTCTCTCTGTCTCTCTCCTCTCTCTGTCTCTCTCTCCCTTCCTCTCTCTCCCTCTCTCTCTGTCTCTGTCTCTCCTTTCTCTTTCCTTATGCCTTAATTGTACTAACCTTATAGATAATGTATTATTTTCCCCATTTTATAGATGTAGAAACTGAGGCTTAGGGGGGTTAATTGACTTATTTGGGTCCCAAGGTAGTAAATATTAAGAGTGTCATCAAGCCCCATCTTCTCGGACCACTCCAGCAGAAGATCATCACTGTCCTCTGGAGCCCTAAGCTGTTTTCAGTCTAGATCACAAGGTTTTACTTACGTTCAGTTCAATTCAACAAGTGCCTACTATATGAGACTCTGTGCTGGGTATTAGGAAAATAAAGGCAAAAAAGGAAATGATTATACCCTTAAGGAGCATTTGTCCTCCTGAGTCAAAAAGCATGTACATAGATATGTAAATACTTTACTTTTGGGAAATGACAAGAAGGCTAATTACTGTGGGGATTAGGAAAGGTCTCCAGGGAAAGCTGGGATCTGAGTTAATCTTTGAATGGAGCAAGGGATTCCAACAGTCAAGTGTTGAGGCAAGAGAACGTGTCTTTTAGAAAGAAAGAAGGAAACAAACATTTATTAAGCATCTGCCACATACCAGGCATTGTAAAATGAGACTATGAGAGCTGGTTGTTTAATATGTACTAACATCCCCCTCGCCCCATATATCCTACTTCTGCCTCCTAGTGTCTCCTGAAAATCTGGGAGAATAATAGTAATAATGATAACTAATATTTTTCTGGAGGAACTATAAAACACCTCAGATATGGTTTTTTTCTCAGGGTTCCCAGTTTTTCGGGTTTTCCTAGCCCCCACTGTTCACAGAGTAAACAGATGACTCAGCTCTACAATAGATCTGTGAATGGTTCCTGAATGAATGAATTGGCTGAATTAATGAATTCGCTCCCCCAGCACGCCTGTTTAGTTAGGTTTCACAAAGTGCTTACTGTGTTGAGCTCAGTGTTGGTGGAGGCTGAGAACTCCCTAGCCATGAGCCTGGGTCTGAGATGGGGCTGGTGACTAGACCAGAGCTAAGCTTCCACATTGCATGACTCTCCCTTTGGGGAATGCAATGACTTGCTTAGGAATTGATTCATGAACAGTACTGGGAAAATCGTCGCTTGTCTGAGTTGTTGAGAGCTGTTGACATGGCAATGGGGCACTGCTAAATATCTTTCCACACACTCTTGCTCTCCCTGCCCTCAAAATCCTATTGGAAACTTACCTTCTTCATGAAGCCTGCTCGGCCCAACATCACTTGCCTCCAGTCACCCTGGAACATCCTCAACCTCTTTAAGCCACGGTACTGTACTTAGTTGTATGTCTCTGACTTACAAATTCTGTTAGATATATGAAATCTGGTTTACCTGAGTTGAGTTTGTCCTGTCTCCTCTATTAGACTGTAGGCTCCCTGAAGCCAGAGAAGCCTTCTTCTTTCTCTTGATGATACATAGAGAGAGAGATGGACTGAATTCCTGGGTCCAGGGATAAACCACCAATCTCAATCTCTGCTGTGTCACAGAGGGAGCTTGTGAGATCTCTCTACAGAGAGGAGGGAGTAATTTGCCTGGCTTGGAGACAGGATCCTGGTTGTATTTCCAGCTCCAGCATTTTCTGAGTATGAGACCACAGATAAATCATCTAATCTCTGCAAGTTAGAGTTTCCTTATTGGTAAAATGGAGATAATGTTGTGTTTTTGTGTCTTGCCTCACTGAATCACTGTGAGGAAAGCACTTAGTGTATCTTAAAAGGACTGCATAAATGGAAGATATTAAATGGGAATTGTTTTAACCACTACCATTGTTTGGGACTGAAGAGGTAGATCTGGGCTATGAAACTAGCTTACTTCTCAAGCTCCCCTTCAGGCCCAGAATGCAGTGTTTGATTACTGAAAAATTGTACTTACCTGGCTCTCGAAAGCTTGGATAGTCTTTGTTGAGGCATTTTCTAGTTGACCCATGAAAGTTCACATCCGGCATGTCTCAGAAAGAATGGGATATGGGTACTATTATGTGGTTCTCTTTGGCCATGACCAAGCTGGTGAATCTCCACTTCAAAGGCACATGTAGATTAAGAAGTGGGACCATTAGACCAAGTTTCATTTATGCAACAAATATTTATCAAGCATTTACTTGGTGGGAGATATTTTGCTAGGCTATGGGCCATTCAAAAATGTTTAACTCATTGTCCCTGCTCACTCTTAAGCTGGGGAGCTAAGATATTGTGCAAAGGCAGCTTGTACTAAGTGACAAACATACGACAGCAACATCAAGGGCCCTAGGGTTTTGGAGGAATGAAAAATAACTTCAGTCAGTCATGGATTTAAAGCTGGAAAGGACCTTAGAGGTCCTGAATCCAACCTTCTCATTTTACAGATGAGAAGGGGTAGGTGACTTGTCCCAGGCCACAGGGGTAAGTGGAAGAGGCCATATTTGAATCCAGGTTCTATGACTCCAAAACTATTTAATTTCTCAATCAAAGCATGAGCTAAATTCAAAATTTATGCAGGAAGCCCTCCACCAGGATGAGGGGGCAGGATAATAAGCATGTACAGGAAATGGAAAACATGGAAAAAGGAGGACATACTTAAACGAAAAAGACACATAGCTCCAAAGAAGCACTGAAATTATGGTAAAGAATAAGCTATAGAAATGTTTCAGGGGACATGGGGTAATAGGGTCACCTGAGTCAAGTAGAAATTGACTACAGAAGAAGAATTTTAGTTCTCAGTGGCTACTTTATTATATAACCATGGAGAAAACTATATGAAGAATAAGAACTGATAGTAAGTAGAGAAATAGGGGTCATAACCTAGCCTACACATGGCAGTGGCCAACTCTAAACCTTGCTCTAAACTCATTATTTTCATAGATGAAGAAACTGAGGTCCAGAGAGATGAAAAACTTGCCTAAAGTAACATAATAAATTAATGAGAGAGCTAAGATTAGAACTCAGGTCTCCTGTCTGTCTGTGGAGAGCCTTTCTATCTTGTCTTAATAGGAAGTCTTTGGTTCCCCCTAAATTGAGGAAGACTTCCCCAATCTTATAACTTATAAGTAGCATTTATATATTTGTGAAGGGAGTGTTATTATTATGTGTATTTTATAAATGAGGAAACTGAGAAATCACAGGCATGTTGTAAGGATCATATGAGGTAGCATGTACAGTGGATTTATAAACCCTAAAGCTATAGAAATAGCATTATAAGGTCATTAGAAAAGATGAGAAAAAGTACCTGCATTGTGACTAGTTTCAGGGTCACACGAGTTAGCGCATCTGAGGCAGGATTCAAACTCACGTTTTCCTGAAAAGCTCCACTTTAGCCACTTCACAGTTATCATGGATTTTTCCTTACAACCCCACCACCAACCCCACTAGCTTGTAAACTCCACCATGGCAGGGACCCAGACTGGTCCAAGTTGCCCCAGTGCCTAGCACAGTGCTAGGTACATGGTTAATAAAGGTTTGTTGAATTACTATGCTGAATGAGCTACCGAGATAGTAAGTGTTGAAGAAGACATGTGACCCTCCTCTGGATTCCAAATCTGATCAGAACCTAAGGGGTCAGACGTGTCTTGGGCACTTATCCCTTCCATCAGCTTGACATATAAGGGATTCTGCCAGTCTTGTTCATTCCTATTCAACTCAGCAACTCCATATTTCTCCAAGTTTTCTTCCTTGGGGCTGGGTCCTTGGGGGTGAGGGAGCTGGGGTTTTGTTTTTTCCTGTGAAGGTGGTATTTTCCACCTCAGGCAAGTTAGGATTTTTAAAAGTAGGCGTTCTTACGGCAACTATGACTTCTCCGGTGACACAGGCAGGAAAATCGAGAAGTAAACCAAATCATCCTCAAGCTGGAAAACGGGGGAGGGAGGGGTGTCAGAGGAAGACACCAGGAGGTCGCCTTGACAACTCAAGGGCGGGCCTCACTGCAGGCGGAGGGAGGCGGAGAGGACCGGTAAGCATCTTCCTCAGCTCCTGGTCTGTTTGTCCCTCGCACTTTCGGCAGCCGTGGGTACCCTGCCCCCTGCAGGAAGGATTTTTTTTTCCGGTATTTTTTTTTTTTTTTGCCAGGGACTTTTCTCGCCTGTTTGCTGAAACCAGACACCTGGCTCGGTGGAGCCTAGTGGAGTCCCCATGCAGCAGCTATTTAAAAGGACAAGGGCAGCTTTTACAATCCCCCCACCTCGCCACGCCAGCCCCCCTGACCCCCCCTCTAGCGGAGACTTCAAAAGGCTCAGGTCCCGCTCCAAGCCCCCTCCCGGCTCCCACAGCACCTATGAGTCGCCAACCGGGATCGAGAGCGGCGGGCCAGGATCCCAGGGAAGGATTAGCTGGTGAACTTGGGGTCTCCTTGTCTCTCTCTCTCTAGGAGACTAGAGAAACCGCCTAGGCCAATGACCCAGGAGGTCCCCCCGACTGTCCAGCTCTCGGGTCGCCGAATTACGTTGTGATTATTACTCAACCTCTCTCAAAAAAAGAAATTTTAAGCCCCCATCCCCTCCCCATCAAACAAACCCGAGCCGATTTTCCCTTAGCTGCGAGGACCAATGAATACAAATGAATTTAGGGGCCGGAAGGAGAGACTCCTCAACCTCTCGCCTTCGCACGAAGTAAGTAGCAAGTGAGTGGATTAGGGGACTCGGTGAAGATGAGGTTTGCCGGGCGGGGAGGCGGGGCGGTTGTGGGATAACTGAGGGAGCCCGGGTGTGGAAGAGGCCGACTCTCTCAGCTCCGGGCACGTGTAGGAGTTTGGGGGGGGTGGTGTGAGTGTGCATGTGCAAGTGCTTTCGGTGCTAAAGCTCGGGCGTTTCTTTGTCTGGCTTGAACCTCGTCTTGTCTTCAGTCCGGGCTGACTGACCTTGCACCGGGCAGACAAGTGACTGGGTCCAGAGGGCCAGAGACTGCAAGGCTGGAAGGAGGGACGGGTAACCAGAGTGGTGGTAACGGGGGAAAGGGGAGGGGGACGCAGAGAGGAGATAGGGCCCCTCGGACAGCAAATTCGTGGCCCCTCTTTGGTCTGGTCTATGAAGTATTCAGGGAAGGCAAGGGATTGACTACAGAGACCAAGATGAGAGCCTCGGGGAGGACCGCACTCAGGTACCTCCCTAGGAGAGAAGGATGCGGGCAGAAGCATAGTACTCCTCCTACCCCCACCGCCCACCCTGATCCCGAAGTCTGTCAGCCAGACTCTTGGGCACAAATAGAGGAAACACGCGAAATAGAGTCGAAAAATGTTAACACTGAAAGGGACCTTAGAAAACCCACGATTTTACATTTGGGGAAACTGAGACCCTGAGAGGCCGAGTGACATAATACGGTCACACAAGTTTCTGGCAGATTCTGGTCTCGATTTTCTCTCTGTCTTTGTTAGGAAAAGGAGTTTTGGACTCCTGGGTCACATATCCTCTTGGAAGCTTTGGGCGAGGGGCTGTGTATGTGACTGGGGGCGGGGAAGGAGAGAAGCGGGGAACCGGCAGAGAACCTTCTTTCGGACTGGATTAATGAAGGTGTAAAGCTGGAGTGAGGACCCCAGTAACAACTGGTCGGCTGAGAACACCCTTTCGCTCTCTCAAGGAGGCTGGCTCCTATCCTCTCCCCGGGGGGAGGCACTGGGAGGAAGGAAGGAAGGAAGGAAGGGGTCCCCGGGTTCCTGGGGCTAGGGCTGAGAGTGTCTCACCTCTCTCTTGTCGGAGGGGGGCAGCAAAGAGAGGGATTCGGAGAGAGGAGGGGTGGGGGGGGAGGAGAGCGCCTTTAAATCATTTTCAATTTCCCCAAATCCTTCCTTTTCCTCTCCTCCCCAAGTCCAGAGGAGAGTATCTGGAGGGAACATTTGGCACGATAGGGCAAACTCCAACTACCCTCCTAAGTAAAATATCCTGGCTCCGGCTTGGCCCTCCCTGCCACCAGGGACTGGCACTAAAAAGCTGGAAACCAAGCTCTCGTAGAAAAGTTTTTTTCGGGGTGCAGGGGGAGAGAGAAGCCCCCGGAGTTTCTGCAACCATGTTCCTGATTCTCTTGCCCACTGGTGCACTGCAGGGCTTTCTGCCCTTTGCCTCAGAGGGAGCGGAGATCCGCTGCCAGAGAGTTCCATGGTGGGACTGAGGCAGCAGCCGCCAAGAGGACGAAGGGAACCCCAGGAGTCCGGGCTGGGGGAGGTGCCGCGCAGAGCTCGGGGCGGCCGCGGCCAGGCCGGCTGGTCGGCGCCGTCCTCGGGGCGCGCGCCGTCGGGGCGCAGGGCGCGCAGCTCCCCATGGATCGCATTGAGACTTCTTTGCCCCCCGGGAAAGAGAGAATGAAGTAGGAACCCGCGATGGAGCCGGAATCAGCCCCGGTCTCCAGAGTCAGAGCAGCTGCGTCCAGGGGGTGAGTAAAAACTCCCAACTCTGACCAGTGGAGGAAGAAGAGGAGGAAGGGGAGAGGGAGAAGTGGAGAACCTTCCACTCTCTTTGACCCTGGCCTCTGGGAGAGCCAGGCTTAGCAGGGATTCCTTTCTCCTATCTTTGGCTACGTGAGCTCAAAAGCCCCAGTGGCGGAGGATTCCAAGGTCCGCTTTTGCATCGGGAGGGATGCCCTGGGGCGGGGGAGGCTGGAGCTCCCAGCTTCCTGCCCCGGTGTCGGGTCCCAGCTCGGGAAAGGGAAGGGGAGGGCTGAAGCTGCGGCAGACAGCCTGTAGCGTTTCCTTGCCAAGCTAGCAAAGCTGGGTGCTGAGGGGTCTCTGCGCTGCCCCCGCCTCCCGGCGAAGGAGGGAAGAGACATCCGGGAGGAGGAAGGAAGAAGGAAAGAGCATCCCTCCCACCCCCTTTTCTGCCTAGTTCTGGGCTTCTCAACCTTCCACTGAAAAGTCTGTTTCCGTCCCCCTTGATCTCCCACCCTCGGCTAACACTGGCCCAAAGGGCTTCTATAAGAAGCCGGCAGCTAAGGGTTAACGAACACTGCGTTCGTCCAGGGCCCAATGATTTACAGACGCTCCCTTCCGAGGCTGGACTCCTCCGGGTGGTTTGCAAGTCCTGAGCTCAATTTTCTTTCCTCTTCCCAGCCTGGGGGTACAGGGGGCTCCGGAAGCCGAGCGGGAAGGCAAGCTTTAGAGATCTTCTGCTGTGCTGGCGGCGGGCCCCTTCATCCTGAGAACCTTGGGTGGAGGGAAGAGCTTGGAGTCGTAGTGCCCCTAGCCTGGTGGAAACCCTTCAGGCTGGGTTGGGCTGGGCTGGTTGGGGGGTGTGTCTGAATGGTGTGCGTATGCTTTAGTGTGCAAATCATTGTGTTTCTCTCTCCCATTCTCTCTCCCTCTCTCTCCCTCTCTCTCTCTCAGCCAGTCAGTCTGGGACTGTACATGAGGAACACAGAGATTTTAACTTTACCGTTGTCCAGCTGGGAACTCTTTTCTTTAGCATCTGTGCTTGGAGGAACTCTGGTTTAACTGTGAGATCAGTTCCATTACAAGCCTCCCTTTTAGGGGAAGAATACTGGCTAGTCCCACAATTGTGTGCTTCTGTACGCCCCTTTTGTGCCCAGAGTCAGTGTCAGAGGTTCCCATAGATGGGAACTTGTTTTGTGAAAGAGAGCTAAGCATTTGCAGCCCCAAATGCTTGCAAATCTGCTCCCAAGCTACCTTTCCCAGAACCTGGGCTGCCCAGTACTGTTGGTGACAGCTACTCCTCCTTCTTTGGCCCATGGCGCTCCTTACTCCTATTTCAGACCAACTGGATTTCTGGAGACCAGAACTCTTTAGCTTCATCCCCTAGATGCCCCAGTCCCCTATATATCCTCATACCACCCTTGCCAACTACAGTTTGGTAATGAATTTCCAGCGCCCTCCCTTGAAATCCAGTGCTAAAACAGATGTCAGTTGATGGGGACAGGGATTGGTTCAGGGTGGGCACCCCACTGATGGGGCTGAGACCTTAGATAATCAGGCAATAATCGACAATTGAGTATTGAAGGAGCAGAAAGCCTGGCTAATATCCTTCTCCTCTGAACTGGAGAAGCAGACAGTGGGGCTCAATGGAAAGAGCCTCAGAATTGGAGTCAGGAAACTTGTTAATCCAACCAGGAAGCCTGAACAGGATAGTTTCCCTGTGGGAACCTGAAGCATTTGCTGTAGTCCATAATTCCAAGGAGGGATGATCTTCTCTTCTATACCTGCAACCAGCACATAAAATCTAAACCTCCTCCTAATGCTTATGCAGAATTTTGACATATAGTAAAGGGGAAGAAGGAAATAGGTAAGCCCTTACAGCAGCAAAGCAGAATACCTTCCAGGCTTGGTTATCCCTGGGTGTCTTTTGATGCATGTCTGTTGACATGCTTGGGCATTGTTGCTGAGCCTTCCGAGGTGTAGAGAATAGTGAAAAGATTTGACATCATCAAATGTCTCAAAGTCAGATCAGCTTCATCTTCAATAGCTTTTCACCCCTCATCTCTTTTCTATGTCTGAGGAACAGGAGACAATTCTGTTCTAGCCCCAACTGCCACTTTACCTGTTAGGGCTTCAATTGGATTTATTAAACAGTGGTAAGCTTTCCTACCTCTCAGGATTGTGAGAATAAAATTAAATGATGGATATGAAAACACTTCATAAACAAACATGAGGGATAATTATAGTTCTTAATAAGCCCTTCTTCCTGAGTTGAGCAGAACCTTTCACCCTCGCTTTGCTTCTAGAGAAAATCTGTCTAGGCACAAAGAAAGTGATGGATTTTCTGTCCCTATCTGGAGTGTTCCTGCTGACCTCTTCTGGTAGTGAGTTGGACCAGCCTCCTCCTAAGTAAGTGAGTGGCACCACTGACTAACCTCACTGAAGAGCTGATCCTCTGAGGAGAACCCCAGGAAGAAGAAGCTGATAGGTGAGGCTATGGTATAGTGCAGAGAATGCTGGATTTGGATTTAGGGGACCAAGTCTGAATTTCTAAGCTGCTACTTATTTCCCATGGGACTGGAGGCAAGTCAAAAATCTCTCTGGTCCTTAGTTTCTTCACTTGTAAAATGAAGGAATCCCTCCCAGTTTTAAATCCTGTGAAACTGAAGTCTAGAGAGGTGCTTAACACAAGCTTATTGATTTGACTGAAGAGATTTGGCCAATGTCATGTAGGAAGTTAGTCAGCGGTACAGGTGGGACCTGTACTCAGGCCTTCTGACTCATTCTACTGTTCTTCCCACTATGCCACCCCACTTCTCTTAGTATGTAGGAGTTAGAGAAGGGCTCCCTGAAAGGAAGAACAATGACACACAATGGCTGAGTTGGAAGGGACTTCAGAGATCACCTGATCAAAGTTGAACTTGGAAAGAAATCCTTCCCATACTCTTCCCTCATGTTACCATCTTCTGAGTTCAGGATCATAGATTCCTTCATCCCTTGTCACCTGGACAAGGTGGCTTTTTTTAGTGGCTTCTTAATTGATCTTCCTGCTCTCTAATCTATTTGTAGGGCTGTCAAATCGATCTTCTTGATACACAGGTCAGCCTGTGTCACTCTCCTGCTCAAAATATTCCTATGCCTCCCTATCTTTTTTGTTCATTTGTATCTGATTCTTTGTAACCCCATTTGCAGTTTTCTTGGCAAAAGTACTGGTGTGGTTTGCCATTCTTTTCTCCAACTCATCTTACAGATGAGGAAACTGAAGCAAACAAGGTTAAGTTACTTGCCCAGGGTCACAGAGCTAGCAAGTGTCTGAGGCAGGATTTGAATTCAGGTTTTCCTGATTCCATGTTGGGTGATCTTTACACTTGTGCCACCAAGCTTCCCCAGAGGGGCTTTGGGTTATAACAAATGTGATTATTCCCCAGAGAAGTCAGAATCCATAGCTTATAATTAATTGAAAGAAGGCCCTTTGATCTGAAAATGGGGATACCTGCATCTTCTTTCTAGATCCATAGTTGGAATAAGAGTTCACCTTTTTCTAGTGGTTTACAATTTCAGCAAAGAACTGCCTTCACAATCACCCTATGCAGTAGGTATTATCAGTATCATTCCCATTTTACAGATAAGGGAACTGGCTGAGAGATGTGACTTGTCCATGCTCACATAGCTAGAAAAAAGGCTGCTGGGATTGGGGCCCAAGTCTAGGGTTCTTTCTGTTACACTGACTTTCTATGGGTAAGGCTCCTTACAGTCTAGTTTTGGGCTGCTGTCATACCCTTGGGAACCTCTCTCCTCATCACCTCTCTACTTCTTTCCCCTCCTCCTCCTCTCTTCCTCTTCCCCTTCTCACCCCTGCCTCAAGTACCATTGATTGGGAGCAGTGGCCCCTTCTGGCTCCCTCCTAACCCTCCATCAGGTAGAAGGGCTGAGCAAACAACCTAGAAAAAGGAAGCCCAGTGCAAAACATTAGTGATAGTCTAAACAGGACTGAAAGAAGAACAAAATAGTCTAGATGTTCTCAGGTCATGGGCCAGGGAACCAGCTTTTCAGCCAGGAGAGGTGACAAAAGTAGACTTTGAAGCCAGTTGCCTCTGAAGCGATTAGTAATATGTGGAGCCAGCCTTTCTAAATTGTGACCATCTTTCCAAATGGTAGCCCTTAGAGGTCCCCAGAAACCATGGATTTCTCTGGGAAGTAGAATAGTCTAATAGGTAGGACCCAGAATGGGGACTTGGAGACAGGACCTTGGGTTCTCAGTCCCAGCTCTGTGGCTGGCACAATCACAGTGATATTGGAAGAGTCGATTAACCTCTCTATTTCTACTCTCTACAAAGCAGATTTAATATAGTACCTACCTCAGCCATATCACTGCTATCTTAGCTAGATTTTTAAATAGCATCCTGAATAATAACACCATTACCTAATATAAATTCATTTTGTATAGGGCTAGGCATTTTATAATGCACTTTTGTCAGAACAGCATCTTGGGAGGTGGGTAATACGAATATCCCCATTTTCTAGAGAGAATCACTAACCCTTAGGGAAGTCAAGGGGCCTAAGGTCACATAGCTCTAGAATTAGATCCCAGGTGTATAGCCTCCTTTACAACATATCACACTGCTCATCGTGTTGGACAAGACTTTGGACTGGCTACAGGGGACCTGGGTTCTAATTCCAACTCTGACATAAATTTGCCTTGTGACCCTAGAGAAGTCCTTTCCCTTTCTGGGCTTTAACTTTCCTTCTCTGTAAAATGAAGAGATTGGACTAGATCAGGATTCCTAATTTTTTCAGTCTCTGTGCCGTGACTTTTAGTAAACCATTCTATATACCTCAACTCCCTACACTATTTAATATGAAAGGAAATAAATTCTAGAATTTGCCATGCACATGTGATTAATCTTTCATAAAGAAAATTTTATTGGCCCCATAACATTTTTTAGTATTATGAAGCTGATAAATGTTTATTACAACACCAATAAAGCAGTGAGAACTTTGGTTCTATTTCTTGCTGCCAGTGGTAGTTTGAGCCTAAGTATCATTGTTTTGAAAAAAAAAGATGACCTTTTATCATGTTGAGTGCCCAGTTTATTTCTTGTGTTTTTTTTTTTAAATTTGATTGAGAACAGGATTGAGAATCCCGAATCCTAGAGATAAATTGTTATAAACAGAGTCAAAGACCTGTGAGCACACTGGGTAAGAAATGAGTTATGCTTCTCTAAGAATACACCCCAGAAATTTTATAACCTCATTCATTGGAAGTCAATTTGGAGTTTCTGATTATTGTGGAGATTTATTTTTTAGCTCATCTTTCATTCATCTTTGTTCCTGATTTTTCTTGGCTCAATACGAGAAGGTTTCATGGTCAAGCCTCATTTGTTTGGTTTTAGTCAATGGGGCTGACTCCTTTAACTGCTTCATTCAGTGTCTTCAGAGGTGCTATAACAACCCTTTTTCCCATCATGCTCTTTCCTTCACCATTTTCTCTCTAATCCCTAAGTTTTTTCACAAGTGTTACTATTTTTGTAACATTTCATTAAGATAGTTGTTTACCAAATAGTTCTTGTCCCTCCCCTTCACAAGCTTTTTGTACCCTCTGGGGTATGTGCAGGCCCCTGGGGCAGATGGTCTATAACAGAGTTTCATAAAATTCTTTGTGCCATGGTCCCCTTTGGCAGTCTGTTGAAGCCTATGGGCCCTTTCTTGGAATAATGTTTTTAAGTAGATAAAATAAGATACATGGAATTACAAAGGAAACCATTTCTATTGTAATACAGTTATCAGGGGGCAGCTGGGTGGCACAGTGTGGGGCAACTAGGTGGTGCAGTTAATAGAGCACTGATTGGAGTTAGGAGGACCTGAGTTCAAATATGACCCCAGTCACTTGACACTTACTAGCTGTGTGACCTTGGACAAGTCACTTGGCTTTAATTGCCTTGCCTCTCCCCTCAAAAACAAAATAAAACAAAACAAAAAAGAAATACAGTTATCAAAATATTTTTAAAAGTCATGGTCCTCCTGAAACCTTTGGTTCCTGGACTCCAAATTAAGGGGTCCTTTAAAGTCCTTGCCTGCTTGTAAAGTTTTTTGTGGCTACGGCAAAATGCATGTGGGTATGAAATTCTCAGCTAAGACTAACAATCAGGAGGCTTGGTTGGTTGGGCACAGGCCTTTGAGGTAGGAATATTGATTCCAGTCCTAACTGCACATACTTGCAGAACCAGGGTGTTTAGACAGAATGTGCCACACTTGTTCTGGTCATCTTCTGACCACTCCCACTTGTAAAGAAGAAAGAAATCCATCAACCTTACAAGTAAATATAGTACTTTAGGGGTTAGGATTGACTGTGAAGAGTCATAAAATGGAGAAGAGTAGGAGGCTACCCATGGAAACTCTTTGCTTCCTAAAAAGGGTGCTTCAAAGAAAGCTCAGCATGCTCAGTATAGAATTGCAGATACATAGTCCCAGGGCCTGGGGAGGCTGAGGCTGGTGCTTTGCTTGAGTTCAGGAGTTCTGAGATACAGTAAGGCTAAAGGTGGCCAGGCACCTATACCATCTGGCACCAAGCTAGGGAGCCCCCAGGAGGCAGAGGATGCCTAGACTTCCTAAGAAGTGAACCAGCCTAGCCAGGTCAAAGCTTCAGTCCTGATCAGAAGTGTGCGTGGGGGACCTGGCACTTCTGGCCTTGGAAAGAAAGGAAGAGCTGATCTCCAAAAACAAAACAAAAAGATCAGTAAAAGCTAGTTTTTAGAGACAAACTGATAGAAACAATTTGTCCCTCTGCCCAAACACTTTTGACAGTTGAGAAATTGTCCCTCCCCCTGTCGCGTTCATGCTGTTATAATTGTAATGGTCGGGATGGTAACAAAGAAATGTAGGGATGAACACAATAGATTTAAGAAGTGCTTTACGTATGTTATCTTGTACTCTAACCAGGCAGCTGTATGATGGTGGGAAACTATCCTGTGGATAATCCAAATCCAGGGATGCTTTTAAAAAATCACTTCTTTCGGGCTTTGGAGTACATTATGATTTTTGGACAGCAGGCTGATCTTTCTAATTCCTTCTGGCTTGAGCTAATATGAAAGCAAGTTTACATTTCCTGAGAATGCACTGGCTGGTGGCCAGGGGAGGCAACCCTGAAGTGTGCTTGGGGCTGGAGGAAGCCAGGCTTGGATGAAACATTGCCAGTCTGGCGATTCACTTAATGGATGAGTTATGAGTGGATAATCAAGAGTTAGTTCTATGTCGACCATCTTTTATTGTTGTTCAGTCATTTTTAGTTGCGTTCAACTCTTCACAACCTCATTTGGGATTTTCTTGGCAGAGATACTGGCGTGTTTTGCCATTTCCTTCTCCTGCTCATTTTACACACGAGGAAACTGAGGCAAACAGGGTTAAGTGACTTACCCAGGATCACATAGCTACTAAGTGTCTGAGGCTGGACTTGCTCTCAGGATGAGGAATCCCCCTGACTCTAGGCCCAGTGCCCTATACACTGTGCCACCTAGCTGCCCCTGTTGAACATTAAATAGGTAATAAACTAGGTCCCTTTAGGAGGAGAACTCACTGTGGGAGCACCGAGCTTTGGAGTAGAAGTACTAGGTTTGAGTTCTAGCTCTCCTGCTTACCAGTTTTGTGACCTCTAAATCCTCTGAATCTATGGGACACTTACTCTCTTGCCTCAGTCTCCTTATCTGAAGGTATTTGAACTACCTATGCCCAAAGGGTTATTGATCAAATAGAGAATATATATGCACAGACATATGCACACAAACACATATATGTGTGTATATATGTGTAGATATAGACATCTGTAAAGTGTTTTGTAAACTTTTAAGTGATAGATAAATCTAAGCTGCTCTTATTATCTTCATCATCTCTAGGAAATCCCCTGCAGACAAGTTCTCTGTGTATTCCTGGTCCCTGAACATCTACATATGGACTGGAGAAGATGCTAGCCTTCTGTCAGTCAAATTTAAAAAGTTCATGGGATCCTAGATTCAGAACTGGAAAGGACCTCATCGATCATGTGGTTCAGCTGCCTCATTTGACAGATGGAGAAACTGAGGTCTTGGGATGTTAGGGGATTTGCTTAAGAATATACAGGTAGCAAGTAGAAGAATGAAGATTTGAGTCCTCTGACCCTAAATCCAGGCCTTTTTTCTCTATACCATATTGGAAGGATAACATAACATGAGGCAAGGGGAGAAAGAACTCCCAGCTGGAATTCAGAAGGCCCTGGAAGTTCTCATTCTGGGCCAATTCCCTTTGAAGCCCTTTTTAGGCCTCAGTTTCTTTCTCTTTAAAATATGGAGGCTGGACTAAGGTCCTCCCCAGCACTGATAAACGATTCTGAACTGGTTGCTATTTCTTCTCTGGTCTGCCAGAAACTGGCATCTCACCATAGGAGTGCAGATACTACAGTGAGGAGATGAGAAGAGCTGATGTCAACATTCCCTCCCCTTTCTCACTTCAAACATACCCAGGCTTTTTACTGTGGCTGGTGGAGGGCTGGCTTGGTCTGGAAACTATAGGCTGAGGTCTGCCGAGGAAGGTGGGACTAGAACCTGTGGGAAGAGAGTCTCTCTGGACTCCCCTGGCTCGGAGGTACTCAAGGGACCCTGGGCAGGGAGCTCTCATGGAAAAATTCAGGCAGGGGAACCTGTCGGGATTAACAGTCCTATCCGTCTTTGGCCACACTTAGAGAAACTGTTCAGTTTTCCCACTAATGCCGGTGTCGCCTTGCCAAAGTGTTTTCCGTCGATGTTTTGGTCTTTGTCGTAAGGCCAACCGTGTTTAGAGCAGGCAGTGGAGGCTGAGTGACCTGGGCCAGCTGGAACCCTTCCCTCGGCTTCTGTCAGTGTTGCCATCCATCAGAAGTCTCTGGCTGGGGGAAAGGGACTAGATTGACCCCAATGTCAAGTTTGTCCTTCCTGGTCTGGAACTTGTCTTGTTCTTTGTTCTGGGTGGTACTGAGGCAGGAGCAGTACAGTCACTGGGCAAGTGGGAGGAAGGGAGGAGGTGGCACTGCAACAGAAAGAACCCTGGGCGCTAGTCTGGGCTCTTCCACTCCTCTGAACAAGTCATTTCTTTTCTTTGGGCCTCAGTCTCCTCATACGTCAAATGGGTATAATAATCTCTGACTGTACTTCCTTCCAGTGGGTTTTATGAGGATCCAATGAAGGAACGAATGTGACAGACTTTGAAAAGTTAAGTGTAGGGGTGGCTAGGTGGTGCAGTGAATAGAGCACCTGGCCCTGGAGTCAGGAGGACCTGAGTTCAAATGTGGCCTCAGACACTTAACACTTACTAGCCATGTGACCTTGGGCAAGTCACTTAACCCCAATTGCCCTGCCTTACCCCCTCAAAAAAAAAGCCAAAAAAAAGTTAAGTGTAAAGTGAAATGGTTTGTAAGGTTGGAAGCAGAGTAGCCAGAGGAGGGTTTGAGCATGGCACTTTTCCATCTGATGCCCCTGGGAAGATCCTGGCTATGTCTTTTCTTCTTTATTTGTAGTCATTGGGTGCTCAGTGATCTTTAGTGAAAGGTCAACCAGCATGTAGTAAGGGCAGTCCCTTCCCTTTCTATGTGTGGAGAGAGCTGGCCATCCTCAGCCCCTGAAAGGTAAGAGGTCAGTCTGCTAAAGTAGACAGGGGTTGTCACCTGCACAGGTGTCCATATTTGACATATTGTCATATGTCCATATTGACATATTAGAGCATCTTTATATCCAGCAAGGAGGAACAGGCAAGGCAGGCTGGAAGAAGTGAGGTGGGGGAGGGTAAGTCTGGGTGCTTCCCCCCATTTCTGTCCAACAGTCAGTTTATGGGCTGATTGTATGTAGCTGAGCCTCTAGCCTTTTCTTAGTTTCTTCTACAGGAGACCCCTTCTCCTTCTCCTCTGACCTCTTTAATTTGTCATTTTGGGGATAAAGCAAGGGGTTGAGAGATCTTTTGAATTAGTTAGAACCTAGCCTTATTATATAAGCCAATTCACTATCACGCATCTAGAACAGCGGTTCTCAACCTGTGGGTTGCAACCCCTTTGGGGTCAAACGACCAATTTCACAGGGGTCACAGGGGTCGCCTAAGACCATAGGAAAACACATATTTCCGGTGGTCTTAGGAACCGCAGATAGGCCCACATATGACTATTAAAGGATCGAGGCATTAGGAAGGTTGAGAACCACTGATCTAGAATGTATGAGGCATTGTAATAAGTCTGGGAATGCAAAGAAAGAAATGATCAGACTTGGGTTTTAGAAATATCAATTTCTTAGCTGTGGGATGGATTGATTATTGATTGATTGATTAGGTGTCTGCTATGTGGTGGGCACTGGGCTAGGCCCTGGAGATACAAAAGCAAAAGTGAAACTTTCCTTGTCCACAAGAAGAGTCAGGCTCCCTGAAATACAGAAATTGACATGTGCCAGATGGGGCAAACCACTGCCACCATGTTCCCTTAGACTATTGTAGACAGAGTGGGATCCTGTGAAACTCCAGACCCCTGGATGAGCAGCGTCCCTCAGACCCCTGACCCTGCTTCCAGCCTGGCCCCATAGCCATCGTTGGCAAGGGGACTGCCTCTGTGATGGTCCCACTATCATGGCAGGCAAAATAGCCTGGCTGAAGTGGAGCTGTCCCAAGAGAAAGATAAGGGATGGCATATGCCAAGTTGGTCAGGCTGCTGCTACCACTTCAACCATGCCCTCCCCTCAGACTCAAGTAGACACAGCCCAGGACCTTTTGTCCAAGAACCCAGGAATAGAAACCTCCTACCCCCTGAGCTCCAGGCTTTGCTGCCGACTTGACTACTGTTGCCACCATTGAGGGTGACAGCCCTTTGCCACCACCACCAACCACTGAACAATTGCTATCAGTGGGCCGGTGAGTCCAGGAATAACAGTCTGCCAGCCTTGCTTCCAGCCAAGCTGCTGTAATCACTGTCTGGAGGAGTAACCCTTGTGGAGATGGGACTAGGCAACGGCTTCTGCAAGAGCCCTATTTCCCAGAAGGATGCTGATTCTGAGTCAGTCATCTTTACTGCCTGGGAGGAATGGCCATTTGTGGCTTTGGATGGTCTTGGCCAACGCCCTTCTCCCCTCCCCCAACCACACCCCCTGGCAGTGGGATCTGGTTACTGGAGCTAGAAACTGATGTGTGTACTTGCTTTCCCTCTCTGATTCATAGGGGATTCCTCTTAGCCTGGATTGTCTTCTCTTCTGCCTGTGGCCTGGCCTTCACCCAGGGAGATCCTGAAGGTACTTTTCTCTCTCTTTTTTAAAGCATTGTTTACTTTAGGAAAAGGGACCAAGGAGGGGGAAACATCATCCCTGAGAGCTGTGGTGGAGACACTCATGCTCTGAATCGTGACTTCCCTCAGGATGCTTCCGTTTTCTGCACCGTTAAAATGGGAGTGATCACTATAAGCTTCAGGGAACGGAAGGCAGTGTTGGAAATCTGCGCCTCCCTCCTGCCCCTGGCTGGGTGTCACTATGATTAAGTCCCTACTATGTGCCAGGCCCTGTCGTATGTTCTGGGCATGCAAAAAGAGATCCCTGCCCTTATGGAACTTACAGTCTAATGGGAGAGAAATACATTGAAACAAGTTACATAAGGGATAAACAGGCAATAATGAACAGAGGGAAGGCGCTGGAATGAAGAGGGATTGGGGAGGGCTTCTGGTAGAAATAAAGGAAGCCACATAGATCTAGAACTTGGCCAGGTTTTGTGCCATGGACCCCGTTAGCAGTCTGGTGGGCACTATGGGGTCCTGCCTCAGAATGATGCTTGTTGCCTATATTCAGAATGAAAGGAAATTGTAGTTAGAGGTTCGTCAAAATAAAGATGTAATTGATTTCCCATGTAAGTCCACAGACTCCAGATTGAGAACCCTTGATCTAGAGTTAGAAGAGTCCTCAGAAGCCATTGAGTCTAACGTTCCCTCCTATTTTTTGTCATTGTTCAGTCATTTTCAGTCCTGTCTGACTCTTCATGACGCCATTTGGGGTTTTCTTGGCAAAGATGCTGGAATGGTTCGCCATTTCCTTCTCTAGCTCATTTTATAGATGAGGAAATTGAGGTAAACAGGGCTAAGTGACTGGCTCAGGGTCACATGGCTTAGTAATTGTCTGAGGCCAGATTTAAGCTCAGGAAGATGAGTCTTCCTGACTCCAGGCTGCGTGCTCTATCCACTAGCTTCCCCTTCATTTTATTGATGGGGAAACTGAGGCACAGAGAGGTTTGATGATTTGCCCAAGGTGACCTCCATTGTAAGCATCCACTTGTCACAGTGGGGGGTGCATTGAGTGTAGAGTCAGGCGATCCAGGCTGAAGTACCATACCCAGGTCCTGTGGCTCCAGAGCCTGTGTTCTTTCCTCTATACCTAGCTTATAGAGCTTGGTATTGACAGTCTCAGAACTGGAGGCCGGGCTCCCTGACCCCTGTCTCAGAGGGGGAGGAAATGAGCTTGGCATGTGGAAGCCTGGAGTGACATGGAATAGGAGAATAAATTGGGGGAGCCTGAAGGTGGGTATCCAGAGGAGGGCTGGATAAGGGAGGTAGTGTGGGCTGGTGGAAGAGACTTGACAGTTGTGGTGGCAGGGAAGCAAGCCACAACCCAGAGAGGGTTAGTAAGATCCTTAGACCATTCATTCATGGTACAGTTGGGATTAGGACTGCCGAGCCCAGAGAGCTCACTTGTCCTCTGCCAGGCCTCACGAGCCTCCTTGCCTCTCCCTGCTTGCTGCAGTTGTCCCACTGAGGGCCAGGGGGTCCTCTTGGGAGAGGAGTGGGTGGGAGTGACTCTCCATGTCTGGATCATGGAAACTGAAACATTTCTCTCCTGCATCTGTTTGTCAGGTAGCCACCTACTTGTTCTTAAATTAGCAACACCTCTTTCTCCCTAGTCTTTGCTTTAGGGGTGGGCAAAAGGGGGAGAAGGGGATAACAACCTGGATTATAGTCCGGGGACCCTAGAATTGGGGTGAAGCAAAAGTACTGGCCTAGTCTTTGCCTTAGCAATAACCTAATTTCAGAGAGGGGATGGGGGTGGGGTGAAGCCCAGCAGGATCAATCTAGCAGGGCTTTTTTGCAAATGTCATATTTTCCAAACTTGCTTCCCCTTCTCCCCGCCTCCACCTCCTCTGCAAAGTAGGTGAACAGCTGTCCAGAGCCCTGAGTCAGGCACTTGGAGGGGGGCGGGGGTAGAAGCTGAGGAGGGGTGTTTTTGGAGCAAGGTTTATGTAATAAAGGCATCTAGCCTGCTCCAGCTGGAGAGCTCAGTGGGATTGGCTCTGTTCTCCCATCACAGCCGTTTGGCCTGTTCTTACTGATTCTCTCCATACCCTCCTCTACTCTCTTTTCCCCACCCCCCACCTCTGACCCATATCTCTCTCTCTTTCATCCCCGCCCCAAATGACCAGATGTTCTTTCATTGGCACTTTTATGGCTCTTATAGAGAACAAGACCAAGGGATCAACTCTGAATGGGTGTCAGGAACTCCGGGCCCAGGCCCCAATTTTGGAGGCAGCTAGGTGGCACAGTGGAAGAACCGAGTTCAAAAAGCAATAATAGTCATGATAGTGTTGCTGTTGTTCTGTCTTTTTTCACTTGTGTCTGACTCTTTGTGACCTCATTGGGGATTTTCTTGGCAAAAATATTGGAGTGTTTTGCCATATCCTTCTCCAAGCTCATTTTACAAATGAAGAGCTGAGGCAAACAAGGTTAAGTGACTTGCCCAGGGTCACACAGTTAAGAAGTGTCAGGGGCCAGATTTTTTATTTATTTATTTTTTCCTTTTTGGAGGGGGAAGGCTAGGCAATTGGGGTTAAGTGACTTGCTCAAGATCACACAGCTAGTAAGTGTGTCAAGTGTCTGAGGTTGGATTTGAACTCAGGTCCTCCTGACTCCAGGGCTAGTGCTGTATTCACTGTGCCACCTACCTGCCCCTCTGAGGCCAGATTTGAACTCAGGAAGATGAGTCTTCCTAACCCCAGACCTGGCAATCTATTCATTGTACAACTTAGCCCCATAACAATAATCACAGTTAACATTCACTGTGCTGAGCGCTTAACAATTTTTATCTCATTTGATCCTCACAACAACCCTGGGAGGTAGGGGCCATTATCATACCCGTTTTATAGATGAGGAAAGTAAGGCAAACAAGTCACTTGCCTAGATCACCCAGCTAGTAAATATCTGAGGCAGAATTTGAACTCAAGTTTTCCTGCCTCCAGGTCCAGCATTCTATCCACTGCACCATTAGCTTCCTCAGATACCTACTATGTGACTATGGGTTAATAATAGTACCTACCCCTCAGGGTTGCTGTGAGCATGAAATGAGGCCGTGTTTGTAAAGTGCTTATTAACCTTAAAGTACTATAAATAAATGCCAGCTTTTACTGTTGTTGTTACAGCTATTTTTATTTTGCAAGTCACTTGCTTTCTCTGGGCTCAGTTTCCTAATCTGTAAAATAAGCGAGCTGGACTCCAAAGTCCTTTGTAGTCCTGATATTCTGCCTTCAATGTCTCCTTCCAGTTTTTGACATTCTACGCTCTATAACCCTTCTAGCCTTGAGTTTTCAAGGTCTTTTTGTCTCTTCCAATGCCAACTTTCTAATGTTCTGTGTTCTAACAGCCTATGTTCTAGTTCTAACATTCTGTGTTCTAAGCTCCTTCTAGTTCTGACATTCTGTATCCTAAGGTTTCTTCTAGCTCTAATATTCCAGGTTCTATGTTCCTGTCCAGACCGCTCCTGTCCAGAGCGGTCTATGTCCTAAGGTCCCTTCTAGCTTAATCTTCTGTGTTCTGAGGTCTCTCCCCGTTCTAACATTCTGTGTTCTAAGACTCCTTCCAGTGTTCTAGAGTCCCTTCCAGATCTAACAATCTATAATTATATCATAGAAGAGATAGGAGAGATGGGGTGCACATTGTATAACTTTCCCCTTCACTCCAGCACTCTCTTCCCTCCCATTGAATTGACTGCAGTAACCTTTTACTCCTTCCAAATGTCTCTTTTCTGGGACTTGAACCCAAGTTTCCTGAGTCCTATCTGTTTTCTTTTGCCAACTGAAAAAGGAGAGAGGAGGCATTTAACTCTACCTGGTCCCTCAGATTCTTGAGGTCTCAAAGCTGTTTTAAAGAGAAGGGGGATGCATGGTGTTAGGGGAGACTTATGAATTCAGAGGAATTCGTTTCAGACTTGCTTACCTGAGTTGCTACAAGTCCAGGGATGTTCAGTAGGGTCCCCCATTTGTTCAGCTGGTGATTTTAAGTCTCAGACCCACCCTGCTCAGTGAGTTGTCCCTATTTGATCACGGCTTAGGAACCCATCTCCTTATTGCTAGTTCCCCAGTTACCAACAACTCACTCAACTCAATCACTTGAGGGTGCAAAAAGCCAAAAGCAGAAAGCAGGAGAGAGACTTGGAGGATCTTATATAAACAAATTTGGGAAGCTTTTTTTCTTTTTTGGATTATTGTTTCCTTTGCTCCATCAAATTCCATGCTGTTAATTACTGGGCGGATGTGGCCTGTCTTGGCTCATGGTCAGTTGTCCAAACTCTAAGCTCGGGCCAGAGGACAGAGTTCAGGAGGAAACCTAGACTGCCTCTTTCTCATAGACAGTTACATTGAAAGTTTAACAGGTTGACGAATCCTTTCGCCCTGTGTGATTTCACAATTAAAGCCTTCCTGGAGACCTGAGGACATTGTCTCAGCCAGGTCTCATTGAATCTCACTGAATCACTAGAGACCATAGGGGTTATCTGAGTCTATCCTACCTCCCTATGTTCCCACAGTACATTGACAGTTCCTCTGATGGGGGCTACCCAGCCTCTGTTTGGTAACTCTCAGTCATGGGAATTTACTCTCTTTCGAGGAAGCCCTTTTCATATCTGGAAACTTTGGGCCACACAGGGGATCTCTTTCATCTTAACTGTGATGATAACTGTTTTAGAAACCCTTCCGATGTTTGAAGACAGCTCTCATACAACCCCTCTTTTCAGGGCTAAATACAAGGAAGCTGTGTGGTACAGTGGTCAGGGCACTAGATTCAGAATCAGAGAACTCATCTGCGCATCTTGGATCTGCTATTTCTCATCTGTGTGAGCTTGGGCAAGTTACTTCATCTTCATTTGTAAAATGAGGGGATTAGATTAGATAACTTCCTTCTCAACTTTAAATCTGTGATCTCATGATCATCAGTAGGGGACTGGGAAGCTTCACAGGGAGGGGAAGTGGGACTTGAGCTGAGCTTTGATTGAAGGGCAAAACTGAGACAAGTGGAAATAGTCTTAAAAAAACCCGAGCAATGAGTCAGTGGTTTAGGGTCTCTCCCCACTGTGCAGTGGATAGAGGTTGGGTCAAGAGTCAGAAGTACCTAAGTTCAAATCCTGTTTCAGACACTTCCGAGCTCTGTGACCCTGGGCAAGTCACCTAACTTCTGTTTGCTTCAGTTTCCTCATTTGGATGATGGGTACCCCAGTGTAACTTACCTTCCATGGTTGTTGTGGGATTAAAGTGAAATACTTAGAAAGCATTTTTCAAACATTAAAGTGCTACTCGAATACAAGCTTTTATTGTTATTGTTATCATGATTACTAAGGTTGGTGCATTTCCCCAAGACTGTAACTGGCTCATCTTGTTCCCCACCCCTAGATGTGGATGTCCTCCAAAGGCTGGGCCTCAGTGGGAAGAAGGCCCCGGGGCTGGCCCTCATCCCTCCAGGAGTTATCCCATTCCAGTCGGGATTCATCTTTACACAGCGGACCCGCATCGAAGCCCCCACCCGTGCCATCATTCCCACCACATTTGGTACTGAGCTGACCTTGGTGCTGAGCCTCTGTTCCCACCGTGTCAATAATGCCTTCCTCTTTGCTGTCCGGAGCAGCAGGAAGAAGCTGCAGTTGGGCGTCCAGTTTATTCCTGGCAGGATTGTCCTCTACCTGGGCCAGCGGCGCTCCCTGGCCTTCAGTTACGATGTGCATGATGGGCGGTGGCACCATTTGGCCATCAGTATCCAAGGCCAGGTGGTCACCCTCATTACTTCCTGTGGGAAGCACCAGATACCCATGGATTTGCATTTTAAAAAAGATGAATCTCTTGATCCTGAGGGGTCTTTTCTCTTTGGGAAGATGAACCAACACTCAGTGCAGTTTGAGGGTGCAGTGTGCCAGTTCAATATTTATCCTTCTGCCAAGGCAGCTCACAATTACTGTAAATATCTGAAGAAACAGTGCAGACAGGCTGACACATACCGGCCACTCTTGCCCCCACTCCTTCCCCTCCTTCCCCAGGACCCTGATGCCAATGCCCACCTTGGCCTTCAGACTGACTCCTCTCTGCAGAGCCTGAGGAACCTGACCACTGTGATGCCTCCATTGGCATCCCTTCCAATTGCCAAGACCACCCAGGCCTTGCCCAGAGCACCAGGCAAAGGTGCCAAGATAACGGTGGTGCCTTCAGCACTGACCAGCTCTGGGTTGGTGGTGCCCCCCCACCAACCTATGAGGACTAGCACTGTGGATCCTCGGTCATCCCGATCCACCCCAATGAGTAGTCTGGTCTGGATTGTACCAGTGACTTCGAAGCCATTACCTTTGTCTTTGGGCAAAGCTTCCTCCCCTGTGCTCAAGCCTGCACTGACCACCTCTCAGAGCCGCTCCACCAAGCCTCCCATTCCTGCCATGATGCCTGTGCCTCCCACATCCAAAGCCAGTGTGGTTAAGACTCCCTATATACCTATTAAGCCAGTAACTCCTGTCACTGTGGTCCCAGCTAAGAGACCCCATCCCATAGTCAAGCCAGTGCTAACTTCCCCATCTAAGAGCTTCCCTTCCACCGTGAAGCCAGTGCCCCCTGGCTCCCATCCCATTCCTGCCAAAGCCCCGCCTCCTCCCACACTGAAGCCTGCACTTCAGAACTCTGCAACAGCCAAAACTTCTCTTCCCACCCCCAGGCCAGTACCTCCTGCTGTACGGTCCTCCCTTCCAGTCACCACCAAGACAGCGTCCCAGGGCTCCAGAGCCAATATGGCCAGAAACCTTCCTTCTACCAGCAAGCCAGTGTTGGCTTCTACTGGCACAACTAAGCTGACCCATTCTTCAGTTAAGCCATCCTTGCCAGCCTCAGGTTCTAGCCTAGCCCAGACACCTAGGCCCCCAGTGAAACCAGTGTTTCCTACCATGGGGATCAAATTGCCCAGAACAATACCTCCCACCTTCTACCCAGGCTCTCCTCCTGGTCTCAATTCTACAGGGAGCAAGAAGGTGGCTGAGTCCACTGTGAAGAAGAAATCAACTACAAAGAGTACCCCATGGCCACCCAGTCATCCAAGGCCTAGGAAGGCTGGTGATGCACCTAGTACTGTCTCCTTCCCTTCAAGCCTGAAGAATCTGACTACCAGGCCCATGCCCAGACAGGCTCAGCTCAGTCATACAGCTGCCACGGTTCTCACACAGCGCCCACCCTCCAGCTCCCGATTTGTGAGTGCTGTCACCCTCACTCACACAGATGGCTACCTGTTCTTTGACCCAATTGGGCCCACCTTGTTCCCATTGCTGTTGGGACCTCCAGGGCAGAAGGGAGACCCTGGCTTCCCGGTAAGTCTAGATGCTTTGTGTGCCCTCTTCCCTCACTTTTATCCTAGAGTGTAAGTGACAGTGGCCATAGAGACCAACATTAAACCAAGACAAAGGTATTACCAGTCATCAGGTCACTGTTTGCTCCAGCCTGTATGGGTACTCCAGGAAGATTTGATGAGGTTCATGGCAGCCATGGTGTTCTAGGAAGAACACTGGATTTGAGGGTAGAGAATGTGGATTCAAATGCCAGTTCTTCTGATTACTCTCTGATGGAGCTTGGTAAAGCCACTCTTCTCAGGTCTTCAGTCACTCAGCCATAGAACAAGGGGGACTGGGCTAGGTTCCTTCCAGCTTTGAATTCTGTGATCCTGTGTTTGCTGTCATTTGATAGGTACTGACTTATAGATCCAGCTTGTAAAGGATGTCCAATGTTTTCCTACTATGCTTGACTTTTCTGAAGTATTAAGTAAGGCAGCATGGTGTCATGGAATTGGAGCTGAACTTGGAGTCAGGAGAGATGCCGGTTTAAATCTCTTCCTTTGACTCTTCCCTCTGTGATTATGGGCAAATTCCTTTCAGTTTGATGAATAGAATATCTTTTAAGCACTTGCTATGTTCAGAGAACTGTGGGTGGGGATCCAGAAAAGAAATGATAAACAATTCCTGCCCCCAGGGAGCTTCCCTTCTGCTCGGGAGAATCACTTTACCTCTCTGAGGCTCACTTGTAAACTGGCATATTGCCTTAGATATTTATCCTGTAGGGCTGCTTTTTATTCTTGTTGTTGTTAGGTTTTTTATTTAGAAGTAACCGTGTGATTTTATTTGTGTAGGGAGTTCCCAGAGGGTTAACTCCTTCTGCCAGTGCAGAGTGGCACCTACTATGTAATTTATAGTATACAAAGTGGCCTGGGGGCACTGGCAGATCATGCCCAGGATCATGCCCACATTATGTGTCAGAGTCAGTACTTGAACCCAAGTCTTTCTGACTCCAAGGTCAGCTCTCTCACTACTATTGATTTGAGGGACAGTTGAGCTAATACAAATAAAATGCTTATAAATCTTAAAGTATTATGTAAATGCCAGCTTTTTTTTGTATTATGATGATGACAGAGCCTGGGATAGGGGTAAGCTGATGGTGCAAGTTGCTTACTTGGGCTGATAACTGGAGATCATTTTAAAGACCACCCAGTAGGTTATAGTTGAATTTTGGGGGATTCCTGCTATAAAGACTGAGCTTCCTCCCAGACATTTCACCAACAATTCTCCATTGACTACCGCTAGACAGAAAATGGTGTCTCCTTGCCTCCATGAAGGATTTTCCTTCTTGATTTGTAGGATTTTTAGTACTGGAAGGGACTTTAGAACTAGCAGAGGATCATAGGGTCACAGATCTTCAAGGGACCTTTAGAGATGATTTAGTCCAACTTCCTCATTTGACAGATGAGGAAACTGAGCCCTTGAGAAACTTCCCTGGGGGTCCCACGGCCAGCTTGCTACAGATGCAGGACAAGAGCCCTGGATTCTTGGAAGCAAATCATCAGCTCAGTGTTCTCCCCACCATGTTCTTATCCCCAAATGACCATTGTTCTTCTGAAGCCTTCCCTTGGCTCCCTCTCCCTTTCTTTTGACCCCAGACACCTGGGCTCTTCCCCCTGCTGGGCCAGGTTTCCTATTGTTTACTAAATCAGTGTTTCTCCATCCAAACTACCCTGGAGACAGTGACAACACTTCACATTCTCTTCCTTGGACCCCTCTGTCCACCACACCCTCAGTAAGCAGCTGTTGAAAGGTAGGGAGCAGAATTTAGGGAGAAAGAAGAGATTTGGGGTGAAAAATGAAAATGAGGAGCTATTTAAAATCTTTTTTATAGGTTTTGAGATGTGGAGACCTTTGCTGAATGGATGAAGTGCTGGACTTGGAGTCAGGGAGACCTGAAGTTGAATTCTACCCCAGACACTAACTAGCCATGTGACGCTGGACAAGTCACTTAACCGTTACTTGCCTCAGTTTCCTTATTTGTAAAAAGTACCTTCCTCTTAGAGTTATTGTGATGATCAAATGAGATAATATATGGGAAGTGCTTTACAAATCTTAAAGCACTTTGTGAATGTTGTTATCATCATTATCATCAAAGGTTTGTTAGACCAGGAGAAAGTCCCTAGATGGAGATGATTTATGGATCAGTGGTTGGGAAAAACTACTTTAGATTATGGGAGCCCTAGAGAGCAAGTGTATCTGCTACCTGGGGTGGGGAGATCCATACCACAGGCAGATTTTTCATTTCCATGAACATGTGGTGTAGTGGAAAGAGCACTGGTCTTGGAGGAATAAGATCTGAGTTTGAATTCTGGTTCTTCCACTTACAAACTGTGTGATCTTAGACAAATGGCTTTCACTCTCTGGGCCTCATTTGTGGGAAGGTCATACTTGAATAGTCTGGGTTTGTATGAGCAGGGGCGGGAACATTTGAAACATTCTAGTTCACCAAGAACTCCCGTTCGCCCTTGGAACATTGATCAGGGTAGAGTTATTTCCCCAGGGCTGGTGGGCACTCATTAGCAGGCCTGGCCACTAGACCTAGTTTTCAGGGAGCTGAGGCCACAGCTGCTGCTTCTCCCCTGCCTCGAAATGTACCAACCTCCAGGCTCCTTCATCCCCTGCCCAGGCTCCAGAGCTCCCCGCCAGTCCCTCTGTTTGAAGTCCCTGTTCCCTGCTGAGCGGACAGTGGCTCCTGCTTGGAATTTCTTGATTTTAAAAATGCATTTTATTATTTTTGATAATCATTAGCAATAATATTTATACAGCCTGTCTCTAAAGGGACCAAAGTGCTATTTTTTATTATAACCATATTGTAAATCTTATGGAAATAATTTACATTACTTTTCAATTATGTAAATGTTCCCTAAGGCCCTGTTTTCTGAAATCCATTTACTCCATTAGAGCAGTACCAGTTAACACACAGTGAGGGCATGATCCATGTTCCTGAGGGAACAACACAGTCGCATGGAGCCCTATGAGCCACATCAGACTGGCCGCAGGCATCAGAGGGCCTGGCTTTTGTGACTTTCTCTGACACCACTCATCTCTCTTAGCTTCATGTCCTTTCTTCTATTTCACAACTGCTCCAAAATAGGGGCTAGTCAGAGCATCATAGCATTTAAAATTGTCAAGGATCTTCCTTAGAGATCTGCTAGTCATTTTGCAGGTAAGGAACCAGAGACCCAGAGAGTTGAAGTATCTTGTCTAAGGGCTCACAACTAGTTAGTGTCAGAGCCAGATCTGCACCTCTTCTGACCCCAGATCCAGAGATACCGCAACTCCCTTGGAACGACTGGAAAGTTGTTCCCATTTTATGGGGCAGGGGTTGGGGAACAGGGTAGATGATAGTTGGAAACAGACCCAGCAAGGTTAAGGGCTTTGCCCAGAGTCATTGGGGGGCGGGGTGGTGGTGCTTAAGATAAGACTCCCAAATTATTCTTTATATAGAATTTTAGAAGTTGAAGAGACCTTTTAAGATCATTCAGTTCTACCTTCTCATTTTAAAGATGGAGAAACTGAGACTCAGAGAAAGAAGGAAGGAAATAAACATTTATTAAGGGCCGAGTATGTACCAAGTACTGTGCTAAGCCCTTTATAAATATTATCCTGTTTAATCCTTAAAACAACCTTGGGAGGAAGGCACTATTATTATTTCCACTTTACAATTGAGGAAATTGAGGCAGACAGATTAAGTGACTTTCCAGGGTCACAGAACTGGTAAATATCTGAGGCTTGATTTGAACTTAGGTCTTCCTAACTTCAGGCCCAGTGTTCTAACCACTGAGTTTAATGTGATAGAGCTGTCCATTCATGGGCTGAGCTACAAGAAGAAGCCAGGCTTCCTGAACTTGGGAAGGCACGTTCTTCATTCTACCATATTGTCTCTGAGGTCTTAAAAGGAAGATAGTGTTTAGACTAGCCTGGCCCCAGGCCAGTTTTCATGTTTAGAATCTGCTTTCCTTCTTGTCACGCTCCTCAGCACCTACTCCCTTCTGCAGCAAATACTTTCCACTCCATCTTGCTGTTAGAATTGGGCCTCTAGCCATTAGGTTTCTCTGTGGCTCAGAGAAACACTGCTTGGACTTGGTGGGAGAATAGACCTGCCCAGCTTCCTGGGCTGCCCTCAGCCTAGCGTGATGGGTGCAGTGCCCTTTTTGCAACTACACCGACTTCTATGGAGTTCCTCCTCAACTGCACTAAATCTCCACTTCTAACAATCTCAGCATCCTTCACAACTGGGGGCCCTTACAGGATAGTGGGTAGGTCCCTGAACTTGGAGGAGGAGATGTGAGCTCTAATGCTGGCTCTGCCCCTGTCTCTATGAACTTGAGTATGTAACTTCTCACCAAACATCAGTTTTCTCATCTGTAAAATAAGTGGGTTGGATCAGGTGGTTAAATATGAGAATAAATGTCCCATGTTTGAAGGATGCTATGGATGTCAGCCGTCACCTCGGGTCCCTTCCAGCTCTTAACGGCCTGTGACTTTGAGCCAGGAGAGGTTTCATTCAAGATAAAGTTAGGTAAAAGTCCCTGTGTAGTTTCCCTTGTTAGCAATACTCAAACATCATAATTATTTCCATTTTGGTACAGACATAAACTCAATACAGACTTTGATTTTTCTGTAGAGATTTTTGCTTGTCTTTGTAAATCAGGGCTAGTCTTTAGTGTGGTAGAACAGGCATGGAAAAAATGAGTGCGATTTTTATAGATGGAAATGTCTTTATCTATAGAAGTAAAGTGACTCGCCCAAAATCATGTAGCCACTTAGGCTCAGAGCTGGGGCTAGAATTCATGTCTCCTAAACTCTCAGTCCTGAGTTCTAGTAGCTTACCCTCTCCCTCATGGCCTGATGCCACAAAGGCTTGCCTTGTCAGCTCAGTAGGCTGAAGCAACCAGACCACTTGCTGTTGGCTGGATGATTGGACTGTGTTCTATGACAACTAAACAGTTCCTTAGCCATCAGTCATATTGGGGGGAGGGGAATAGGATCTTTCTGGGTGACCTTGGACATCAGGAAGATTCTAGGGAATGAGATTAGTTATCTCTGCCATGGATGAGGGACTTCCACCACAATTTGTACCATAGGCTAGTCTGAGAGCAGAGCTTGACCTTCTTCATCTCCCCTTCCAGGGGTCTTTAGCCCCCATGCTCCCCTCCCACTTTCTTCCATGAACAGAGCAGTTGTGCTGTGTACTGGGCTCAGAAGGCTCGTTGTTTGCTGGAGGTGGAAAATCCCACCCTCGTCTTGTGAATCATCAGGCGAGCCACCCCAACTCAGGCTTGGTTCCCTGGAAAGAGATGGCAGATTTTTTTCCACTGTTCTGAGAACAGGCAGGGTCTCAGATTGGTTAGGGAGGAGGGGTGTCAGGAGAGTGGAAGGGAACTCAGCCCACTAGCTCCCTTTCTTGCTAACAAAGTAAGTACTGAAAACTTAAAACACTCAGGCTGAACCACCATGCAGGGACAGCTCAGAGGCTTAGACCCCTCCCAAGGTTCCCACAGTGATAGATCTATACAGTGTTTCAATGGGTGAGAGAGGGGGTTGGGAGAACACAGATGCTGAATCAGGTCAACTCTTGAAGGAATTCATTTTTGCCCCAATATCATCTAATGAGCACATATCTGGACTGAATTGGGAATGGCGACTCACTTTAGTAATTACTCTGGCACTTGATGTGTCTGCTCTGGGCAGATGTTGGGTATGAGGTCAGTCTCCCATCCAGGGCCTTTTTGCCCTGGTTAGTGAAAAGTTTGCTCATTTCTTCAACTGAGGAAGTTTTTGGAGCTGGGAGGGAAATGCTTGTCCTTAATACCTGAGTGATGTCATAGACAGAGGGAACTTTTCCTGAGCTGGGTTTCAGGGCTGACTCTGTCTCTGACTCTGTTACCATGAGTAAGTCTCATTGTTTTCAACTATGAAATGGGAATGATAGGTTTTTTTTTTCCCATTCCCACATTTCAGGGCTATTAGAAAGTATGTGTCAGAGAGAAAGAGTTGGGGATGGAAACTGACACCATCCTGCCTAGATTCTAGCTCCAGCCTTACCCTCAGGAAGCTGTGTTTCATTGGTGTTCCATCCTTTGATCCTTAAAATTGTCCTCCAGTTCTGAGTAAACTCCAAAGTGGTGGCTCGATGTCCCCCAAGATGATTCGGTTCTCACCACCTTCTAGCCTAGACGTGACCGAGAGCAACCAAGCAACAGAGGATTTGTAAGTCTGTGTAGTCATACGTCAGCTTCCTTAGAAATACACCCACGGGAAGAAGGTTGGCTGGTGAATTGGACTGCCCCCAAATACAAGCACATTTGCTTCAGGGAAAGACTGTGCCAAAGGCCTTTGTAGCTGGAAGTCATAATTAAAGGAGAGGAGTCCAGGAAAGAAAGTCAGGCCTTCCATTTCCAGATGTGAGAGGCAGGGATGATTCTTCTCAAGTGATAAGTAGGAAAATAGAGACCCTGAGGAAAGGGACTCATCCAAGGTCATACTATGAATTAGTGGCACAGAATGGACGGCATCTTGGTTCTTTTGACTCCTAGTCCAAATGTCTAAGAGACCATGCAACCTTAATCTCTCTATCTTACATGTCTCAGATGGGGAATATAGGAAGGGCTGGTGAGTGGAGTGTTGGCCATATCCTTTTTTAAAAAATTTACTCTTTCATGAGAGAACACATTGTTCTCTTAACTAAAATTTCCAGGTGTGAGAAATAGGAATCAATTACCAACCAAGCCAGGCTGGCTTTCTTATACTTTTTCTACTTTGAACTAGAAACCTGGGGTATAGGGCTGAGCAAGTATCCCACACAGGTTATTCAAAAACAAAATTCTATTTTAAAAGCCCTTAAAAGACCAAATCCTATTGAGAAGAGGAAATCGTGGCACAGAGAAAGGAGTACTGAACTTGGAGCCGTAATACTTGCCTGCTTGTTTTGTGACTTTAGGGAAGTCTCTTGCTCTCTTTGGACCTCGATTTCTTCATTTGTCACACGAGGAAAAGGCTCCCTCCTTTGTCTTATAAGGCTGCTGTGAGAATCAAATGAGATGATCAATGTGAAAGCTTTGAAAAATTTTTCAAAATTATAAGTCACCATACACATTTAAGGGGTTATTTTTATTAGGGATAGGGGACGGGGACTGGCCCTGCGATTTCATTATCAAGGGAGCCCAGATGATAAATCTCCTTCTACTCATGTGGATCAGCACCTGCAAACATTTGACTGTACCGTGGAGAGTTGTCTAGATTACTGGGAGATTAAACAACTTCCCCTGGGTCACACAGCCTTGAACCCAGGTGTTCCTGGTTCCAAAGCTGGTGGTCTGTCCACTAGGCTACACACTCTTTCCCATTATTGGCATTCCTATTCAAACGGGGATGGGTCCCCATGTTTCTCTAGACATGCTCTGACACAAAAAGTTTTGGCTTGAGCTCTGGGTAGTGGGCTTGGAAGGCCTTTGTCACTGCCCACTCTGATTGCTCCTATCTCTGGGTTTGTGAAATCCTAGCCTCTTCCGGAAGCAATAAGTTCGCACAAAATACTGCAATGCAGATTGTTAGAACTGAAAAGGATCTTAGAAACATCTGATCTAGAACTATGAAGGATCTTCGAGAGAGTCTCCTCCACCTCCCCTTTTTTAATAGATGAGGGTTTTACAGATATGAGGGGCTAACCTAGGGTCACTCAGATAGACAGTGTTGGAGACAGTCATTGATCCCTGGTCCTCTGACCCTAACTCCAGTGTCTTTTCCATTGGGTTAAATTGCTTTTTGCAACATAGAATATTAGAGCATAGAACCTGACAACAGCCAGGCTGGTAGAGACTTCAGCGTGCAGAATGTCAGGCTATAGGACATAGTAGAATGAAAAAGGATCTTCAAGAACATCTTGGGGATGGCTTAAGCTGAATGTTTCTTCTCTTATACTCTGAATGGGTCTCTCATTCCTTTGGTTACAGGCCTGGAGAGCAGATAGAGGATCAGGGGGACAGGCTTAGTTATTGTCTCTGAGGTTCTGGCCCTTTGAAAAGCCTGGTTTGCATATGGGGAAAAGGGGAGAGCAAACAGATGGAACACTGAGTGCCAAGGAGATGGTGTAGAAGGAAGAAAACGTTTCAGTAAGACTGAATGCAGGGGTGGGAGAGATCAAAGATGCTAGCGGGGGGGGGGGGAGTTCAGTTGGGAGGGCACAGAGGGAGAAACTCAAAAGGGGGAGATCTAGAGGGGGATGACTGGAACTTTGGCTTGGAGCATCATTTGGATATCTTCTTCCAGCTGCCAGTGGCCGGGGCTGGTTTGGTTCTAAACTGCTGCGGTTGGGGTGTTGGGGTGAAGGCTCGTCCTCCAGACTCCTTTAGTACCATTGCCCGGACTGACAGCTGGCACAATTGTCAGTCCGTCAGTCAGTTAATGAACATTTATGAAGCGCTTATAGCCAGGAACTATGCTAAGCAATAGGGATATAAAGAAAGGTAAGAGAATTTCTGCCCTTGAGGAGCTCACAATCTAGTGGGGGAAACAGCATGCTAATAACTAGGGTATAAACAAGGTGGATATAGATATAGATTTAGATATAGATAGATATAACAAGGTAGATAAAGATATATATATATATATATATATATATATATATATATATATATATATATATATATAG
>CM053581.1:230235794-230255228 GCA_028627135.1 Pseudochirops cupreus
CTCTCTCTCTCTCTCTCTCTCCCTCTCTCTCCCTCTCTCTCCCCCCTCTCTCTCCCTCTCCTCCTCTCTCTTCCTCTCTCCTTCTCTCTCCCTCTCTCTCTCTTTTCCTCTCTCTCGCTCTCTCTCCTTTTCCTCTCCCTCCCTACCCCCCTCTCTCTCTGTCTCTCTGTCTGTCTGTTTCTCTCTCTGTTTTCTGTGTCTGTTTACCTGTCTGTACGTCTGTCTATCTAGCTGTCTCTCTGTGTGTCTGTCTGTTGTCTGTGTGTCTGTTTGTTATCTGTGTCTTTCTATGTATCTGTCTGTGTCTGTCTATCTGTCTATGTTTCTATCTGTTGTCTGTGTTTATCTAACTGTCTGTTGTATCTCTGTCTGTGTCTATTTGTCTGGCTGGCTGTCTGGGTCAGTTTATCCGTCTGTCTCTTTGTTGTCTGTGTCTATCTAGCTGTCTCTGTGTGTGTCTGTCTGTCTATCTGTATCTAGCTGTCTCTGTGTCTGTCTGTTTCTATCTAGCTATCTGTCTGTCTTTCTGTCTGTTTGTTGTCTGTATCTATCTAGCTGTCTATCTATGTGCCTGTCTGTGTCTATCTAGTTGTCTATTTGTCTGTCTGTCTGTGTCTGTTTATCTGTCTGTCTCTCTGTTGTTTGTGTCTATCTAGCTGTGTCTCTGTGTGTCTGTCTATCTGTCTGTTGTCTGTGTCTATCTGTGTGTCTGTCTTTCTGTTGTCTATCTGTGTCTGTCTAGCTGTCTGTGTGTCTGTGCCTATCTGTCTGTCTATCTGTTGTCTATCTGTGTCTATCTAGATGTCTGTCTGTCTAGCTATCTGTCTGTCTACTGTCTGTGTCTATCTAGCTGTCTGTTTGTCTGTCTGTCTGTGCTTGACTAGTGGGGCTATAGACCAGAAACATAGCGGGAGCAGCATGGCATGGTGAGAAGAGCCCTGATCTGGGAGTCAGGAGACCTAGGCTCTAGTTCTAGGTCTGCCTTTGACTCATTATATGATCTTGAATGAATAGCTTCTCTTCTCAGTCTTCATTTCCTCATCTATTCAATGGACAGAATGGTCCCTGGCCTGCCTATCTTACCAGGTGACGTAGGAGGCTAAACAAGATCACGTATGTGTTTTAAAATATAAGGGATTGGAGAGGGGGTGTGATGACAACCTATAAAATGATGATTGTTAAATGAGGGATAGGACTCTGCTATTGCCAAGGTTCCTTCTAGTTCTTTATGTTCTTAGGATTCTGTGATTATCTCAGCATGTGTCATCAACTCAGTGTGCGACCCTGGGTGACCCGCTTGCTGTTGGGTGGCGTCAGTTCTTGTGCGTAGCCTCTGTGAGAACCTGGGGCTCCCAGAGGGTGTGAAGGGGCATGCTGGTGCCCCCCAAATTCTCTTCTTCCAGTCACTTGTGTGAAGGTGATCTCCCGCCTTGCTGTGGTGTGTGGACATTCTTCCTGGCAGAGGAGTCACCGTCTATTTGTCCTGCAGATAGCTTCTTTGCGGATATTTATCAGTTTATTGTCTTCCCTTTGAGCCCCTGGAGGGCAGGGTCTGTCTTTTGCTTCTTTTTGCTTCCCTAGCACTTAGCACATTGCCTGGGACATAGTAGGCACTTAATGAATGCTTATTGAGTGACTAGCTTGTGGTGACCAAAAAGGATCTGAGAACCACAACTCAAGATAGACCCTCCCATCTAGAAAATGTGGTGGGTAGACAACATGACCTCAGTGCTCTTCTATCTCTGACAGGACACTGTCTAGTCTAACGTTCTCTGTACCAAGTTTCCTTCCACAGAACTAATGTTCTGTGTTTTAACATTGTGCATTTTAAGGTTCCTGCCAGGTCTGCCATTCTCTGTCTGTCATGTGATCTGTCCCTTGGCAGTATTTAATATTTGCTTCTTCTCTGTCTCTTTCTAGGGTCCCCCCGGCTTGCCTGGGCTTCCCGGGATATCAGGCAGAAGAGGACCCCGGGTAAGTGCTTGTCTCTTTGAGCTGCTGCCATTGATAATATGATGATAAATCTTGGTACCCTGCTGGTGCCCCCAAGTTTCCTGGCAGGTTCCAACCAGAGATTCTCCTGGAGGACAAACCTCTGGTCCAACTGCTGGTCACATAAAGCAGAATGCCCAAATGCAACTCAGTAGCAATACCCCCGAAGTGGTCCTTCCTGGGCCAAGCCACTGCCCCAGGCCATTGAGTGAGGCCCTGGAAGAACAAGCAGGATGGCGCTTATTTTTAGCTCATAGCTCGCCAGTATTCCTGGTGAGACAATTACATAAACCCACAGTTCACTCCAGACCTGGCCCCCTGCTCTCTGGGAAGTTGGTCGGTGGAATCCACTCTGGCTGAAGTGATGTTTCCGTTTTCCATTTGTTCTCAGTGCGTCCAGCTCCTCAAGCTGCTGTCAGCAGAGCAGCTCTGGGCCAGGCTTGGGCTTGCAAGACAGGAGAGGTTAGGGGCCAATGTGGGACTCGAGGGAGGAGATTGATCCTTTGCTATGGGGCGGGAGCTGTTCTCTCTTATTCTGGGATAGGGCCAAGGAGCTAAAAATGGGTATACTTGTGTAATGGAATAATAAGAATAATAAGAATAACTAGCATTTGTATAACTCATTCTTGTTCGATCCTCACAACAACCCTGGGAGGTAAGCCCTATTATTTTCCCCATCTTACAGATGAGGAAGCTGAGGCAAACAGAGATTTAGTGACTTGCCCAGGGTCACACAGCTAGTAAAGTGTCTGAGGCCAGAATTGAACTCAGGTTTTCCTGACTCCAGATCCAGTGCTCTATCCATTGCTTTTGGCTAGCTCTGTGGAAAACCCATGAATTCTTAGAACCATAGAATGTTATAACTGGCAAAGAGCTTTAACTCAACCCTATGCATTTAGAAACTGAAGCCACAGCAAAACTTAGTAACTTGTCTGAGATCACATAAGCAGTTAATGGCAAAGCTGAAGCCAGAACCCAGGTCTCCTGTCTTCTAGTCTTGCCTTCCTTCCTTCCTTCCTTCCTTCCTTCCTTTCTTTCTTCCTTCTTTCCTTCCTTCCTGCCTTCCTTCCTTCCTCCCTCCCTCCCTCCATTCTTTCCTTCCTTCATTCTTCCCTTCCTTCCTTCCTTTTTTCTTCCTTCTTTTCTCTCTCTCTTTCTTTCTCTCTCTCTCTCTTCCTTCCTTCCTTTCCTTATTTCTTTTCTCTCCTTTCTCTCCTCTCTTTCCTTTCTTTCTCTCATCTTCTTTCTCTCTCTTCTCTCTCCTTTTTTCTCTCACCTTCTTTCCTTCCTCTCTTCCCTTCCCTTTCCTTTTTTCTTTTCTTTTCTTTCTCTGGAGTCCATAGGCCCTTGTATATAGATTTCAGGGCATCTATGAACTTGAATGGGAAAAAAAATCAAATTTTAATTTCAACATAATTGGTTTCCTTTCTAATCCTATGTATTTTATTTGGTAAATTTAAAAACATTACTCCATGAAGAGAGTACATAGGCTTTACTAGACTGCCAAGGGAGGACCCCTGCTCTAGGTCACCCCATTTCATATGCTGGGGAGTTTTTTCTCCTTATTCCCCCTTTCCTTGAGAATTCTGCCATTCCATAGGCCAGGGTGGGCTGAGTGGGTGGATGGGGGAATCCCTTGTCTCTTCCCCCCACTCTACTTTTTAATCTGAAGCATTTATGGAAACAGTTTGTTTGGCTCCTTTTCAAATATTTTGTTCATTTCTCAGTGAGGCAGAGGCCAGAGTGGAATCAGGAGGCTGGGAGAAACAGGAAAAAGCCCCCAGCCTTAAACAGCTGTAAATGTAGAAGTCATTCATGGGAGAAAAATAGATAACTATTCCTTGGGGCAGTCTGTGGTCCAGAACCAAGAAAGTGTGGTCCTGCCAGGAGTGAAGGGGCTATTCCCACCTGACTCTGTGTAGGCTTGGTGGTATTTGTGGGTGGGAGGTATATATATTCAGGGGGTTTGCTTGTCAGACTTCCTGTATCATCCCTGAACACTGCCCCTCCCCCCTGACTCTCTTTTCCCCAGAATGCACTGGTTCCCCAGGATGAATTGGTTCTACATGGTCAGGCTCCAGCCCACTGGGTTAAATAGGTAAGGATCCTGAGGAGGAACTTGATGTAGTGGAAAGACTAGAACCAGGAGTCAGAATCTCAGAATCTCAAGAATTGGAAGGGATATCAATGGTCAAAGCAGGAGACCTGGTTTTGAATCCTGAATACCTAAGTAAGCCTGGATGAGTCATTTTATCAAATGAGGTAATAGGTAGCTAGAGAATGCAGTCAATAGTGTGTTGTAGCTGAAGTCAGAGAGATCTGAGTTCAAATAATGCCTTAGACACTAACTTTCTAACCATGGGAAAGTTACTTCAACTTTCTTAGCCTCCATTTCTTCCTCTGTAGGATGGGGATAATAATAGCACCTATTTCCCTGGGTTATTGTGAAGATCAAATGTGATTATTTATGTAAAGGCCTTCATAAACCTTAAAGTACTATATAAAATTAACTATTATTATATGTAAAGTACTTTGAAAACCTTAAAATGCTACATAAATATGAGATATTAATATTTATCTCTTTGGGCCTCAATTTTCCCATAAGTAAACTGAAGACCAGAGGTAGTGGACAGAAGACTGAACTTAGAGTCAGGAAGACCTGGGTTCAGATCCTGCCTCTGACATATTCTGGTTGTGTAGTCATGGGCAATTCACTTAACCTTTTCATACTCTAAGCATCTCTCAAAAACTACAAATCACAGATGAGTTGCCAACCCGTAGTGGTAGAAGAGGTATTTGATATCAAGATCAGACCAAAGAAGAATGGAGATAATTCTTGCAATATCTATCTCGCTGAGTTGTTGTATGCACTTTTAAAACTTTAAAGCACTACCTAACTGAATTATTTATGTAATATCTCCTCTGAGTTATATCCCTAACTCACTATTCACCAGGTTATAGATTGGGATCTATATTAGAATGATTACTGTCTCTAGTTCTGAGGTTATTCCATGGGTCCAAACTCCAAAATTGTATCTCATGAGCCCCCACTAGTGAACTTAACTTTAAAAGTCAGTTAGTTGATACAATTGTTGATACAAAGCAAAGGCATATACTAAGATGTATAGTATGAACAGTGGCTACAAAACATTCCCCCTCACACATCCATAACGTGGGGTGCACTCTTCCACAAATATATACAATAGCTCATACCTCTACAGTATTATAGGTCCCATAATGCCTTCTCAAATACTAACCCTCAAACCCCTGTACAGAATCTTTTCTGGGAAGGTCTTTCAGCTGGGGTCCCTGGTTCTGCTCCTTTCCATTTCTCAGCTTTAGGGCTGTAGTTATTCTCTGAACCCATAGTCAACTCTCTTTTGTTATATGCCACAAAACTGTTTCCTGCCCCTTAGTGCCTCAATTGCCTCTCTCTTTCCATGTCTATCTGGAGAGTATGTGTCTCTGCTTCTTCCTGAATGTGGTATTCCTGCTGCTTAAGTAGCTCCACTGAGAGATGCCATGGTTGATGATGAGAGAAAAATCTCTTTCCCTGGGGCCTTTTGGTAAAGGTGTAGAAGCCACACTACGTTAGCTGCTCCTTGCCCCAACTAGACCTTCTCTGCTTCCAAGGTTCCAGGCTGGCAGGGCTTTGGCCAATTTTTAAGCAGCCAATGAAAACCTACCTTTCTAATTCCATCAGGGAGATTTCCATCATACTTCATAAAGAGATAATAGGGTGTAGACATTTCTTTGCACTTCGTTTACATATCAACAATTCATTATTTCTGTTATAAGTAAGTGAATTAGGGGAAAAATGAAATCATTCCACATACCCCCACTCCATTACATTTATTGTTGTTATTTCTGGCATTGAAAACTGATTGTTTTAAGGGAAACTTCTAGGGTTACAGCATCATAGATTTAGAATTGGAAAGGACCTGAATGTCACCTAGTCTGTGTCTCTCATTTTGCAGATGAGTACCGTGAGTCCAGAGAAGTTAAATGGCTTAGCCAAAATCATAAGCTTAGGCAGGAGCAGAACTGGGATTTGAACTCAGGTCCTATTACTCCACATCCAGCAACTCTTTCCATCATACTATGCTATCTCCCCAGGCATAACGGAAGGAGTAGATTTTACAAGGTTATATCACTTCCATGGCTGAGGGCGCTTCCAACATAAGTGTGGCCTTCCTAGTGAAGTACAGAAAGGGGAAAAAATCAGACCACAGAATCAATCATAGGTCAGGCATGAGCTTAGTTCAGATCAGGAGACATGAAGGGGACACCTGGCTGAGCGTGACACACTCTGGCTGGGGAGCTAACTTGAGTGGACCAAGGAGAAGGCAAGTTCAGATGCTGCTCGGTTTGTGTAGAGGTCAGCAGCCGGAGGTGAGGGCAGTCTTGTTAGAGGCAAGGGGATGGACTAAATGACCTACTGAGGTTCCTTCCAGGATGTTTTTCTGTGCAGTCTGTTGTGATGATTCCTCAATGATACTTCTAATAGAGGACCTGGACATGGGCTTTGGGCAGATGGTAGTAATTATGTAGACCGTAGGGCAAGGATCCAGGTTGTTAGGGCTCTGTTTATACTACAAGCCTGGAAGCCTCATATGCATAGGGACCTTTCTGGAGAAAGTGGCCTGAAGCAAGATCCAACCATTTCAAAAGGGTGTGGAAATGCCTTAGAAAGGTTTAGATCCCTTTAGGCTGGTATAAACCAACAAATGAATTTCAGTCCTTCAGTCGGTCCATCTAGTTTTTATTGAGCACCTCCTGCGCTTACATTTTCTGTGACATGGGGAATACAAAGAAATAGAAAACATTTTCCTTGCTTTGAAATAATTGTTGACATTTATATAGTGTCTTAAAGATTGCAAAGCATATCCCATTCATTGTTTCATTTGATCCTCAAAATCAGCCTGTGAGGAAACTGCTACAGATGTCATTATTCCCATTTTACAGATGAATAAAACTGAAGCTGAAAGAAGTTAGATGACTTGTCCAAGGTCATGACCAGTAAATCTCTGAAGTGGAATTTTAACCTAAGTCTTCTTGACTTGAGGGTCTAGCATTTGAACTACCACCAATCCTGTTGGAGAGACAAGGCTAAATCATCAAGGGCCAAACTATGTGGTGTAGACCAAGTAGTAAAAGGCCAGGAAATAAAAAGATCCGAGTGAGCTTGAGCAGTCAAGAGACCTCAGCCTTAAGGGCGATAACGTGTACTCTGCCCTTATCCTGTATTACAGGAGAAAATGTTATGGAAGTGATGGAAATAAGCAAACCTCAGAAGAGAAGGTTTCACTTGTCCCTTCCCACATCATCTCCAAGTTTCCTCTTAGTTTTGACAGTCTCTAAGTCCTTTTTGGAGGAGAAACTTGAATTTGACCTTGGAGAATGAATAGGATCTGCACTGGAAGAGTTTGGTCAGGGCATTTCAAGTTCAGAATGGGATTGGGGGCACAGGAGCAAAGATGTGCTGCGAAGGGCAGAAGAGAGTCAACAGTGAAAGGTCTGTCCTGGAGAACAGAGGAAAGAGTTGGCAAAGTAAGGTGGGACCAGTCTCTGAAGGGCTTTGAATGTTAGATTGAGGAGTCTGGGCTTTATGCTGCTGTTGCATCAAGATAGGCATGAGGCTATGAGGATGTGTAAGAAGTTAGTGGTAGTGAGAACGGAGAGAGAGCCACCCCCAGCATGCCCTTTTATGTGGCTAATTTCTTTAAGAATGATGGAGAGGCTCTTTTGATTAAGGACTTGAATTTAAGGTGGTGTTGATTACACCTCCTGTCTTAGGCAGAAGGAAGAGTTGGCCAAGGAGGAAGAAGATCAATTTAAGCCATGCCCTTTACAGCGTAAGGGGCCAAAAAGGAGTAATTATTGATCTCTTATAATTCTGCTCCTGGGATGACAGGATTAAAGATCTAGAACTTGATGGGACCTCACAAACAAGCCAAGGCAACAAGCACGAAGTGTCAACCAGGAGCTGGGCACTGCGCTAAGTGCTGGGGACATAAAATAAGGCAAAAAACAGTCCCTGCTCTTGAGTAACTCACCCTGTAATGGAGAAGACAATGTGCAAACAACAGCGTACGCACAAAATATATACAGGATAAATTGGGGGTGGTCTCAGAGGGAAGGCATGAACATTGAGGAGGACTAGGAAAGGCTTCTTTTACGAGCTAGGCCTTTGGCTGAGGCTTGAAGGAAGCCAGGAGATGGAGATGACAAGGGAGGGAATTCCAGGCATGGGGGACAACCAGGGAAAATTTCCAGAGTGGGAAGATAGAGTGTCTTGTGCAAAGACCACACTGTATTGTATGCTATGTGGAGAGAAATAAGGTATAAGAAGATCAGAAAGGTAGGTATTATTAAGGGGCCAGCTTGTGGACAACTAGTACAATGCCCTCATTTTATAATGGGAAAGCAAAGGCCCAGGGAGGATAAATGCCCAGAGTGACAGCCAAGTCAGGAGCTGAATCCAGGCCTGTGACTCCTGAACCAGTGATCTTTCCCTACTGTATTACAGATACCCTTGGCTTGGTGTTAGAGGAAGCCATGGGCACCACCATGGGTAGATGAGGCAGGATCCACTTTCCTCTCACTTTCTTTTTTTCCTTTCCTGTTCAGGGTCCTCCTGGGCCTCATGGAAACCCTGGTCCTCCTGGCCCTCCTGGTGCAAAGGTATGTAGTTGTTGCCAGGTAGATTTGATTATTCCCTTCATCAAGGGGGAGGGAATGGAAAGGGTCCATCTAGGCCAGGGCATTCAGGCTTTGCCAGTGCTGGGCCACACAATCCAAGTTCATTTTGTGAAGGCTGCAGACATCTTTTACAGTTGGTCCAAATCTATCGGGATGACCCCTGGTGACAGACACATGATTTAGGTCTACTAAGTCATGTGTGTCATATGTTAACTAGTAAGTTAATTAGATGAAATTTTTGTTTTTGTTAAAAGGAAATCTCGGGTGGGTGGCACCACCAGCTGGCCCAGGTGAACTGTGTTTGAATTGTAGGCTGTATACCGTATGTCCAGGGCAGAGGGTAGGAGTTCTTAACTTGGGTCTGTGAACTTAAAATTAAAAAAAATAATAATATACATGTGTATATATAAACTTTATTTCAATATAATTGGCTTTCTTTGTAATTTCTATTATATTTTGTGCATCATACAACATGTATTTTATGCATTTAACAGCAGCATCGTGAGAAGGGTTCTTCAGGCTTTACCAGACTGCCATAGGGGTTCATGACACAAAAACAGTTAAGAACCCCTGGTCTAGGGTGACAACCTGGAGGGTCAGGACTGGGACAGAGGGGGTAGGCCCTGGAAAAACTGGTCCTTTGGTTTAGAATTAAGTTGTGAGTCAGGGTCATCAATTTAGATGGGACTTTGAAGACCAATGGTCCTGGCTTACACAGCTGCTGTGGGACTGGAACCTGCGGCTTCCTGACTCCCTGACTTTAAGTGCCATGCCCTGTGTACTATGTCAGGCTTGTCTTGGTTAAAATGACCTCTCTCTGGAGCAGCATGCTGCCCCTCGTCGGTAGCGTGGCAGTCCTCAGGGGGTTGCTGTACCAATGGCAGTCTGAACTTTGGGATCACCCGGTAACCTTTATTAAGCACTTGTTGTGTGCAAGGTACTGTCCTAAGCCCAGGATGAAAAGAAGGGCAAAGGATAACCTCTACTTCCAAGGAGCTCACAGTCTAATGGAGGCAGGCTCAGTGACCTGAATCCTCAGTCTCTAGTGAGAGGCCTGTTGTTACCAGCAGTTTTCTTGGCTACTGGGGGTAGGGGCTTCCATCTAGACCAGGGGCCAACATTCTAGAACTGATTATCACAGACCTTGGCTAGTCCACCAACTCCTGCTCTGAGCTATTGTTCCCTTTTGAAGCAGGTATCTGATGCCCTCTGTGCCATACAACATCTCTGGTAGCACCTGTTATGATTGGAGTCAGGTGGGGATGGCAGCTAATGGCAGCTGGGCATTTTGTAGGAGCTAGAAGAGAAAGATAGTTTAGTTTGGAGACTGGATACTTTGCAATATCCAGGGAGGTTCTAAGTGGTATTGCCACCTTGGGAACTGAACTGATGTACCCTCCAGTTTGAAAAGAAATCAGCTTCTCTGAGCTGGGGCATCTGTTTTGAATCGGAAATGCACTGGGAAAGTTCTCCCAGTGAATATTACATCCTGGTGTGACCCAGTGTTGCCTCATAACTACTTTACAGATCGCGTTTGGAGGGTAAACGTAGTCGTTTCTGGTCCTTTAAAATGAGAAAGGCACAGGAATGCACACAGACACAGACACAAAGTTATTAGCTGAATGTCAGGGGCCAGAGTGTGTTTCCTCTCTGTCTCTCTCTCTCTGTCTCTTTCTCTGTCTCTCTCTCTGTCTCTCTCTCTCTGTCTCTCTCATCTCTCTCCATCTCTCCCCTCCCCGTCTTTCTCCTTTTCCCCTTTCTCCCTTCTCTCTCTTTCTCCTTCCTCCTTTTCTTTATTTTTCTTTGTCTCCATCTCTCCTCTTTCCTTCCCTCCTCCCTCTCTCCCTTCTTTCTCTCCTCCTCCACCTCTCTCCTCCCTCTCCCCTTTCCTCCCTCTCTCTTATCTCTTCTTTCCTCCTCCCCTTCCCCCATCCCTTTGGCTCTGCTGCTTCCGGATTACTGATGGAAGGGAACGACCCAGCTGACTCACTTAGAGACTCACTTGGAGATCTTCTCTTCCTGTTTGATCTACAGAGAGGGGCTTCAGAGATCTCTCGTCTTTGGATGGGCAGGTGACCAAGTGGAGTTTTTTGCTTCAAGCTCTTCTTTTTGTTTTTGTGCTTTCTTGAACCCAGATTTCCTGGCCACATTTTGGAATGAAATAAAACTGTGCCATGTTTAGAAAGACAAAATAATGTTTTGTCTTCAGCTCTGGAGGTATCTGGGTCTGGCTTAGTGTAGTGGAAAGGGTACTTTGTTTGAAAGTGGAGAACTGGTTCAAATCCTGTCTAAATTAATGACTATGGGTGTATCACCCAAGAATCAATATGCAAAAGAACATTGTATTTGGAATCAAAGGACCTGAGTTCAAATCCTTATTACTTATATTACCTTGGCAAGCCCCCTCAATTCCATTATCTGTTATATGTGGGTAGGACTAGATGACTCCAAAAGTACCTTTTACTTCTGAAATTCTCTGGTCTTATCATGGTGCCCATCCCAGAAATCATGAGAGACCCTTGGTACATACAGACTTAATGACTATTAGAGCTGGAAGGTGGAAGGGACTTTGAGAAATCATCAAGAATGGCCATCCTTCTCATTCAAAGAAGAATTTGAGATCCATTGAAGGAAAGCAACTTAACCCAAGATTCTTCAGCCAGTAAATTGAGTGGCTGACATGAACCTCCAGGTCTGCTAGCAGCCCCCTTTGCCTTATTTCACTCCTTTCTTAGCATGTACCATCCATGCTCTTGTATTCTTCCATTTTAAAGGCTGAATACTAAATTTAGGCCATTGGGGGTGAGAGATTGAAAAGGCGTGTTTTATATCTATTTACAGCTAAACTTGCTGTCTATCAAAGACAGGAGGACGGATGGTATGATAGTGTTACTCCTGGTGGGAACATCATAAGATTGGGAGCTTGAAGCAGCATTGGAGATCATTTAATTCTATCACCTGGTGTTGGAAATGAGAAAATGGAGGCCTAGAAGAGGAAATTGACTTGCCTAAGGTTCTTACAAGCAGGATTTGAACACAGGTCCTCTGACTTGAGAGCCGGTGTTTTTTCTACTATACCATGCTAGTAAATCTAGAGTTTTTTTCTAAGCAGCTATTGCTCTCCAAGCCCTGTTTCCATAGCCAGAGATTCCCCAATTGCTACACCCTCTTCCCCCGCTTCCTCCTCCCCCACCCAGCTGTACACTTCTCATCATCCAGTGATGCCACTCACTTGGGCCCTTGACCTACAACCTCACCAACACTGGCAGACCCTCTCTGCCTCACCCCACCAGCATATGTGGCTGATGGGGGAAGCCAAGGCAAGACTGGCAGCCACTCAGCAATCAATTTTGGAAAGTAGCTGGCTAGGGTGGTGGGGGAGGCGGGGAAAAGGGTGGGTGGGGTCCAACTAGGGAATTGCTGCTAATAGCTGAAAGTGAGTCCAAATGGCCCAGCTTACAGTCCTGTGCCTGTATACTTTGGACTGCCAGGCAAGAAGACTTCAGTCCTTTATAATTTTTAATAGATAAGGGTGCGGATTCTGGGAACAAAAGCGTAGGAGGTGTTTCTCCCACTGGGGCTGTGTCTCAAGCCAAAAGGAGCTATGTTATTCTTATGCTGGGGTCAGCCCATTACCAATGAACTTAGCCTTAACAAGCATAGCTTACACTGATGTGGCACTTCACGGTTTACAAAGTGCTGGGCAGGCATCATTTCATGCATTCTTCACAATGGCCCTGTCTGAGAGATAGAGAAATGCCTTTCTTTCCTTTTTACAGATAAGGAAATTCAGAATGACCCAAGGCCCCATTCAGTCTGCATTTACCCGGCAGGACCAGAATTTGAGCTTAGCTAGTGGGATAACTGGGACTCAAATCCAAGTCTTTTGTCTCCAAATGCAGTGTTTTTTTTTTTCCTTTTAAACCCTGTGTCCAGATTAAGAGACTTAGATTCTGGCTTAAGGGCTAACAAGTAGTAACAATTTGCCCTTTGCTCCCTCAGCTGCTCCTGGCTTATAACTTGGGGAAGGAGGGTTAAAGCCACCCTGGCTTGGAAGAAAAAGCTCAGGAGATGGCTGATGAGCATAACTGAACCTGAATGACTGAAGGGGATGCTAGCTCTTTCAGAGCACACTTTATAGTCCCAAACTGCCTGGTAGAACTTAGCTGCAGAGGCATTTCTGGACCCGGGGAAGTCACATGGGGTGAGCATCAGTATTGATGGCACCCGGCAGATGTTCATGATCCATTACCATGGCAATGAGTGGGAACCTTCCAGCAGGGGGCTAGGGCTTGGGGTGAAGAGCTTTGAGGACTTGCTGAGGAAGGGGATGTGTTTAGATTTTGATGGGGAGTCACAGCCCACTACGCATGTACCGGGTGGAGCTGTGTTCGCATCCATGGGGAGCCACAGTTTTGATGGAAGAGGCACGGTCTCTCCTTTTGATGGGGTGGGCACCTGCTCTATGGCAAACAGGAAACCCTCACTCTGCTGGGGGAAGCATGGCTAGGGAGGCAGCAGTGGAAAGAACACTAGTTTTAGATTTAGAGTGCCAACATTTCAAAGCTGGTGTGATCCATGGCAAGCTAACTTCACCACCCGAGGCCTTGATTTCCTTTTCTCTAAAACAGATGTGTGTATTGGGGATGGAGCCGGACTAGACACTAGATTATTGCTAAGGTTCCTTCCAACTTTAAATAGATTGTGTAATAGGGGCTGAATTCCCTGCAGGCCCATCCTCATGCACGCTCTCCTTGGGTGTACTTTAGTCGAACCCTCATCCCAATTCCATGCAATCATTTAAGCTTTCTGAGCCTTAGTTTACTCATCTGTAAAAGGAAGATAATAATGTGTGTGATATCATCTTCACAGGGCTGTTGCAGGGATGATGCTTTGGAACTCCCTAGCACAGTATGTAAACGCGAGTTATTGTTAGCTCTTAGCTCGGATGGTTTAGTCTAGGTTTGGTACATGTTCCCTAGGCTTTGGCTGAGCCATAGAAATAGGCTTGGTTGTTCTGGGAAGCTGTGAGAGGAGGAGAGGACACTGGTGTTGCCCTTGGTTCCCTACTCTTTTGGCAGGGGGGGCAATGAGCTTTGGGCAACCCTCTAGGTATCTGCATAGATGGCTCATTTTAAACCCAGGTTCCTAGGGGATCAGCTACCTAATGTGGATTTGCTTTGAGAATTTTGTAGTCTGGTTCTAATCTGATCCTCCCTGGTCGTTACATGTTAGAGCTGCCATTTTATTCTGGAAGCCATGTTGTCTTCTTTTGTATACATGATTGCATCTATAGCCATTTGAAGTGATAGTTGGGAAGACTACCATCCAAATGGCTTTGGATCCAGTTTATTTGACATGGATGGGAGAAGGAGGGCAGGACTTTTGTTAAAGCACGAGAAGATAGAATAGAATAGAACAGGTATTCATTAAGTACCTCCAATGTGCATATTGTTGTTTTTGGTGATATGACAGATATTGAGTTAAATAAAACAAGGTCTCTGCTGTCAAGAAACTTATGGAAAAATGAAATTACTTGACCTCTGTAAGCCTCAGTGTCCCCTTTTGAAAAATAAAGAGGTTGAACTAATTGATGCCCAAGATCTCTTCTTTAGCTCTAAACCTTTCTATTCTGAGGCTCTTCCTGGCTATGACATTCTGTAACTGGATATCTCCTTTGCTTTCCTGGAGTTTATAGAAATCTATTTAGTGTCATTGTGTTTGATTTCTTACTTCACATTTGTGTTCCATAGTTCTTTTCTTCCAAGGCCTGTATTCAAGCGTCCTCTTCCTTTTCCATTCATCCCCTTTTTGAGATACCAAAGAACTGTAGAGCCCATATTTCTACTTTGTACTATTGTCACATCGAGTGATTGACTCTCAGGCTGAATCTAGCAGTTTGGAGCGAGATGTTCCTCAGGCTATTTGACAACTCTTTAGAAAGAGCCCCTTCATCTTGGGTTGAGGGTGGGTTGATCCAGACCCAGTTTTCTTTTTTTTTCTTTTTTTAAAATTGATTTGTTTATTTACTTTTAGTTTACAAGATTCAGTTCCACAATCCCTTGAGTTTCAAATTTTCTCCCCTCCCTCTCCACCCCCTCCCATGGCAGCATGCAATCAACTATAGGATCTGCAAATACTTTCACATTGGACTGGTTGTATAGAACGGTTGTAATCAGTGGAGTGAACAATGGGAAAAAAAGAAAGAAAACCAAACATGGAAAAGAGCGATAGCATGTATTGCTTCAGTCTCCATTTAAACTCTGTTCTTTCTAGATCTTTCTCTGAATGTAGATATCTCCTTCCATCCTGAGACTTGTAGAGTTGTCTTATAACTGTGCATTGCTGAGAAGAGACGAGTTATCAAAGCTGGTCGTCACACATGCGATGTGTCTGTGATTGTGTACAAATTTTTCCTGGTTCTGCTCTTCTCACTTAGCATCAGTTTGTATAGGCCTCTCCAGGTGAATATGAAGACTGTCTCCTCCTGCAGACCCAAATTTCTTATCATGGAAAATACTACCTGGCATTGCTGCTCCTTTTCCAATCTCCTAGCAAGCAAAATGATTTCAGACCTGGAGGGTTTTCTTGCTACATCCCGATATAGGGTCCTGGAGGAGCTGTCTTTCTCCATGGCTGGCTCCCAGGGCTAAAATATTAGACTGTTTCCCAAAGTGAAACCCAATTTCCTGGTCCATACTAGGATGGAGGAGGGGGATTTTCCATGTTTCATTGGAGATTGTGGTTTGGCACTGCCAGTAGTGGAGATGGAAAACTTTAGCACTGGGCAGTGGACTAGGTGACAATAGTTTAGAATAGATGGGTCTCTGGTCTTGACTTGGGCTAGATTATGGTGTTATGCCCAGTGCTGGTGGAAAGAGAGTTACTTTGGAGGTGGGTAGGTATAGGACCCTCTGGCTACCTGGGCAGACCCTCTAGAGGATGCAGAAAATGGATGCCCTCAAAACAGAGCCTCAGCTCCAATAAGGGCTGTGTGCACAGGGAGATTAGGTGCATGACTTCACTTACTATTTGGCAGTCTTTGCCGGCCTTCATTCACAATTTGCCTGATACATCTGTAATGAATCAGTGATGTTCCATGCCGCCAGCCGCCAAGAACACGTTCCCCCGCTGCAGAAAGCTGGAAGGAATGGAGAAAATAGGCTGAAGGGCTGGGCTAGAGAAAAGGACAAGGGAGGAGGGAGGGCTAGTGAGGCTCAGGGAGGAGGGCGATGACTTAAGAAGGTTCTACTGCTTGACTCAGGAAGTGGGATTCCCTCTGAGATCTGCCTCGGTACCTCAGAGCTGGAAGAGCCTTTGAACCAAAGGGCCCTTTGGGCCGAGCTCGGCCAAGCACTCTTTGATGATACTGAAGATGCACAAAATTCATTAGTGGTGGCCACATACCCTGGTGGCATCAGAGAGGTCTTGGTTATACCAGGCCTTAAGGGATTCTGGACTCAGAGGCCTTTTAAAGAGGGTTCTAAGGGAAAGGGCTTGGTTCAAGTCTGGGTACAGTGATTGCTCAGCAATTCCTGAAGCCAGGATCCCTCTCAGCAAAACAGGTGTTTCTGGTACCTCCAACCTTCCTGCAGCCTTTCCCTCTCTTGTGGTGCCCTTTTCTCCTCTCCTTGGGACCTAGAGCCTTCATGCTCTTTTGCTTCTTGCCCTATCTCAGGAAAAGCTTTGGCATTTGAGTTGTGCCTGACAAGTAGGACAATGTAGCATGTTTCTTCCCCCAGGTGCATTTACATGAGAGGATGAAATGAATCTCTAATGACAGAATTTCAAGAGATACCCAAGGAAGCATGTTGGAAGAACAGAACAAGCATATGTTCTTAAAATGCAACGTGATTACTCTTTAGTAATAGTAATCATGGGTTTTGGATCTGAAAGGTCTAGCTCGTATACTCTAAACCTCTCATTTTGCCCATAAAAATGAAGTCATCGATGTAGTACATAACAAAGCTAAGATTCCTCTTATTCTCATTACTAGACATGGAGAGCCTACGTGACTGATCCAAATTCACTCGGCTATTAAGTGGTGAAAAGGGACTACCTTCAACTTGGCTTTTCTGGTGCTAAGCCTAGTACTTTTCCTATCACGCTGTGCCTATCACAAGACTGCTGGGGACCTTTTCTCCAATGTTCCCCATTGTTTGCAAAGCTTTCCTTTTTCTGGTCTCTCTTTCCTTCCCCATTTCCTACTCTTTTTCCTTCCCTGCATATACCTTTGGAACACTCATTGGTATGGCTCCTTGGCATGCCCTCTTGGGACTAAGGTGTCCTAGTGGACTAGAAAATCCTCCTTTAGCTGGCAAGGAGAGGATGTGTATGTGGGGAGAATCTGGCATCCTTTTTTGGCCATTAATAAATCTTCAGTAGCACAGGGGCAAACTCAGAGATGTGGACATAAAAGGCATTGGAATTGTTGGTGGAAACAGGCAACAAGAGCAGAGTTTGGAGGTGGTGGTGGGGGGCAGAATGCAGTTTAAGGTTATAGAGCAGAAGGATCCCAAATGCCAAGGTTTAGTAGAAACAAGTAACCTGGAATGAGTCAGTGTAAAAGGCCTGGGAGTTAATAGGAGCTGGGAAATGAGGTTTGAGCCTGTAACCTGATCCAGTCATATCCAAAGGACGGTGCTGCTCTAGGGGAGGGAGAAAGGGGAGGGATAGGGAGTCAGCTTGGAGAGTGGGGGAGAGAAGGGATGGTAGGTTTGGAGAATTTGTATCAGGCGAGGATGGAGGGATGTTTTTTCTTCCCCTAGGGTGCTGTGGGAAGAACATCTGGCATCCTTCGTTCCTTTCTGGGCATCTCATTACTAGAAACACAAAGACCATCTGGAGGGAGGACTAAGGGGAGTGAACTCTCAGGACACCTGGGTTCTATTTCTGGCTCTGCCATTAACCAGCTGTGTGACCTTGGATAAGTCCCTTCTGATCTCTGGACCTCTGTTTCTTTATCTGCAACATAAAGAGATCAGATCAGATAGTCCCTTAAGCTCTGGTATTCTCTAATTTTCTAAGAATGAATGATAGCTAACATTTACAAAGCATTTTAACCTTCACAAAGCACTTTGCAGATCACGACTCTGTGAATTGGGCACTATTAACCTCTCCATTTTGTAGATAAGAAAAACGAAGCTAACAAAGTGATGTGACTTGCCCATGGTCACACAGCTAAGTAGGTATCTGAGGTAGGATTTGAACTCAGATCTGAATGAGTGTAACACTCTGTGCACTGCACTGTTGAGATGAGAAGTTACAGTGCCTGAGCTGGGAAGGAGGAAGAGAAACCAGTGTCATATTCTTGGCTTGAGATGAAGTGGAGAAGGCTGGACAATAAAATCACATCTTATTGACATCTTTTGTTTTTGCATCATGTGAGTTTCTCATTGTATCTCTCCTCCCTCCCTAGGGAGCCATCCCTTATGATAAGGAATAAAAAAGGTGTGTGTGGTGGGAAGGAGTGGAGGAAACATTTCATCAGTCAGTCAGCAAGTATTTATTAAGCATTCACTACGTGCCAGGCATCTCTTCCCTCAGGTAGCTTGCATCAAAGGAGTCTAGCACTCCACGCATTATTCCCTACCCCTTATCTCCACCCCTGCAGTAAAGGATAGAATTGTAAGTTCTTGTGTATCTTCTTTGGCGCTTGACTGTTATGATTGCACAACATTCCTTTTTTCTTTCCTTTTTTTGGGGGGGAGACAATTGGGATTAAGTGACTTGCCCAAGGTCACGCAGCAAGCGAGTGTCTGAGGTAGAATTTGAACTCAGGTCTTCCTGACTTCAGGACCAGTACTCACAGCATTCAATCGTTTCATTATTCTTTCCATTTATATTGTTTTGGTCATTGTGTGTATCGTTTCTTTTTCTGGTTCTGCTTACTTTACTTTGTATCATTTCTTTGCTGGTAGAAGAAGAGTTGCCATAAATATTTTCTGCGCATACGGGATCTTTCTCTTTTTCCGTCTAGTTCTGCTTATTACTTCATTTTGCATCAGTTTATTTAAATCTTCCCGTGCTTTTTGGGGATTCATCATATTCATTGTTTCTTAGAGGATAGTAATGTTCCATTATTTTTTAAATTTTTAAAAATATTTTATTTTATTTATTTTAGTTTACATCATTCATTTCCACAAGATTTTGAGTTACAAATTTTCTCCCCATCTTTCCCCTACCCCTCCCAAAACAGCCATCCCGTTGTATAACACCTCCCCCAATCTAATCCCTCCTATGTCCTCCCCCCTCACCCCTCTAACTTTCCGATAGGGCAGGATGAATCTCCCTTCCACAGTGCCTGTGAATCTTAAGTTCCAGTTGGATGTAGTTAATAATAATAGTAATAATAATTGTATATGTATGTATATATATATATATATATGTATGTATTTTTAACATTTGATTATAGAACTTTAAATTTTAGATTCTTTGTCTTCCTCCCTTGTGAGCCACCCCCACTGGAAGAACAAGCAATCAAATACAAGCTGTACGTGTGTAATTATGCAGAACCTCTCCACAGTGGGCACATTGGGAGATACTGATTACATGTCCCTCCTTCCTATCTGCCCCCCGCCCTGTTCCACTCTCTACCCTGTCCCTGTCCCTGTCCCTCTACAGAAGTGTGCACTTCCATCAACTCTCCCCCCTATCCTGCCCTCCCCTCCATCATCCTACCTCTCATCCCCTTTCCCCCTATTCTCCTGTGTGGCAAGATGCCCAGTTTAGAATTTATGT
>CM053581.1:230255728-230305786 GCA_028627135.1 Pseudochirops cupreus
CATTGGCTTTTTGAGCCTCTTTTGTCTTTTAGATTTGAGTTAATCTATTTTTTAAGGTGTTAATTTCTTCAGTCAGGTTGTTGACTCTCTTTTCATGATTTTCTTGCATCATTCTTATTTCTCTTTCCAATTTTTCTTCCACTTCTCTCATTTGGTTTTCAAAATCTTTCTTCAGCTGATCTCTAGCTTTTTGGCAATCTTCATGTTTCTTGGAAGCTTTTGGGGTGGGAGTTCTGACTGCGTTGTCTTCCTCCCATTCCCTGCTTTGTTCCTTCTTTTCCCCGAAGAAGGAATCTAGAGTTTGGTTGCTGTTCTTACTTTGTTTCCATAATGTTCCATTAGATTCCTGTACCAGCTTGTTTGTCATTCCCCAAGTGATGGGTATCCACTTTGTTTCTAATGCTTTGCTACTACAGAAGTAATGTCATGATATTGATGGATATGAAGGCTTTCTTTTTAGTAGTGACCTACCTTTGGAGTATGAGCCTAGGTATATAAGTGTCTTTGGGTCAAAGGATGTAGTCACTTAAAAAATAAGTTTTTATTGATGTCTTTTTTTTATATTACCATACTTTCCCCTAGCATTCTTCCCCTTTTCCCTTCCAGAGAGCTATCCCATATGACAAATAGTATTTTTTAAAAACAAGCAATAAAGAAGAGGAAAAATGGATGTAATTTATCAATATGTAGACAAAGTCTGAAAATATATGTAATGTACAACATTTGTAGAGCTCCAAACTTCTACAGAGGGGAAGGGTTGGAGTGTTTTCTAATATATCTTCTTTCAAATCATGCTTGATCTTTATAATTTTGTTTCATTTGCTTCTGGGTTTTGGTTTTTGTTTTTTGCTTTTTGGAGGGGGAAGGCAGGGCAATTGGGGTTAAGTGATTTGCTCAGGGTCACACAGCTAGTAAGTATTAGGTGTCTGAGACTGAATTTGAACTCAGGTCCACCTGACTCCAGGGCTGGTGCTCTGTTCAGTGCGCCACCAGCCGCCTCTATTGATTTTTGAATGTGTTTGCTCTTTCCATTTGCATTGTTGTAGTCATTGTGTGGGGCAGTGGATGGAGTGCTGGGCTCAGACTTAAGAAGATTTGAGTTCAAATTCAACCTTAGACGCGAGCTGTGTGACCCTAGGCAAGTCACTTAAGCCCTATTTGCCTCAGCTTCTCATCTGTAAAATGGGGACACACTGGAGAAAGAAATGGAAAGCCCCTCCAGTATCTTTGCCAAGAAAACTTTATGGACAAGTTCATTGGATATGACTGAACAACAACAAAGTTGCTGTGTATACTATTTTTCTTTCTGCTTGCTTCACTCTGCATTGGTTCATCTAAGTCTTACATGCTTCTATGTATTCATCACATTCATCATTTCTTACAGCAGAGTAATATTCCATCGCGTTTATGTACCATGGTAGGTGTAGCCATCCCCCAGTTAATGGGCAGCTAACTCTTTTCTAATTCTTTGCTATCACAAAAGTGCTGCTATAAAAATTTTGGTGTATGTGTGGGGGACATAGGGGGAGGGAGGGAGGGAGGAGGGACTTTCTTCTTCTCAATGGCCTCCTGGCCCTGGGAGCATAAAGGGAATCTCTGAGTCAAAAGGTGACACTTTCTTTACATAATTCCAAATTATTTCCCAGAATGGTTGTATTGGCTCCCAGCTCCACCAAAAATGCACCAGTATGTCTATCTTCCTGCAATTCCTCCATCATTGGCTATTTTCATCTTTTGTCACCTTTGCCAATTTGCAGGATGTGATTTGTAACCTCAGGGTTGTTTTGATTAGCATTTCTCTCATTAGTGATTTGGAGCATACTTGCATGGGGTTGGTAATAGTTTGCAGTTTTTCTTTTGAAAACTATTCACATCCTTTGATGACATATCTATTTGGGAATGGCTTTTGATCATGTTTATGCAAATAAATGAATAAATAAATGTATACACATATATGCATATAAAACACACACATTTGTATATATAATATGTGTATATTATATATAATATTATGTGTATTAATTGTTTATCTTAGATACTAAACTCTTATCAGAGAAATTTGATTTTTCCCATTCCGCTACATCTCTTTTTATCCTAGGTACTTTTTGTGTGTGTGCAGAAGCCTTTAGTTTCATATAGTCAAAATTATCTATTTTATTGTTTGTAATTGATTTTTTTCTTTAATTTGTTAAGAATATATCTCTTGCCCTTAATTCTTTCCCAGGATATCTCCCCTGCCTTAGTCACTCTCTATTCTTCTCTATATCTTGACCCCTTAGTGAACCAATTCAACCAATTCAATTCATTGTTCTTCTTTCTTGAATCCTAACTCTCTTACAGTTTCACTGATTATGCTCTGCCAAGCCTCTGCCTTGGATCACTCTTACCATTCACCACCTTCCTATATACCATGCTGATGAACAAAGGTAGAGAAAATCACAGAACTATTCTGGCTGAGTCCATTACAAATTTGTTACACAGCCTCAACTGGGCCGTTATCTCTGCTAGGCAATCCTGTTCCTCCCTTATCAACTCATCCCACTCTCCACAGAGACTCATATAGACCTTTTCATCCTTAAATCTCCCATGACTTCTCTCTTCCACCCTGAGGTGAGAACCCTGCCTCATATTTTACCAAAAAAAAATTTGAAGCCATTCTCTGTGAGCTCCCTCTTCTTTCATCTTACCCATCTCATGTTACTCTTATCACTCAGATGCCTTTTGGAACTCTCTCCTCCTTTACCCCTATCTCATATGAAGAAGTGCCCTTATTTCTTAGCAAGACTAACCCCTATACCTGTTCACGTGATCTCATTTCCATCCCATCTCCTCCAAAAGATAGCCCTCTCTGCCATCCCCATTTTTAAATTAATTTTCAATCTCTCCTTCTTTACTGACTCATTCCTTACTGCCTACAAATGTGCCCGCATATCCCCCATCCTCAAAAAACTCTCACTTGATCCTTCCTTCCCCACTAATGTTTGCCCTATTTCTTTTTTCCCTTTTTGGCTAAACTCTTTGAAAAGGCTATCTACAATAGATTTCTCCACTTTCTCTCTTTTCATTCTTTTCTTTACCCCTTACAATCCCGAATCTGACCCTATCATTCCACTGAAACTGCTCTCTCTCTCTCTCTTTCTCTCTCTCTCTCTCTTTCTTTCTCTCTCTCTCTCTCTCTCTCTCTCTCTCTCTCTCTCTCTTTCTCTCTCTCTCTCTCTTTCTCTCTCTCTCTCTGTCTCTCCAAAGTTACCAGTGATCTCTTAGTTGCCAAATCCAATGGCCTTTTCTCAATCCTCATTCTCCTTGACCTCTCTGCAGGCTTTGATGCTGTTGATCACACTCTCCTCAGTGATACCCTTTTCTCTCTAGGTTTCAAGGATACCATTTTCCTGGTTCTCCTCTTACCTGTCTGACTATTCCTTCTCAGTCTCCTTTGCTGGATCCTCATCCAGATCATACCTCCTAACCCTACAATAATGTCCCACATGGTTTTGTCCTGAGCCCTCTTCTCTTTTCCCTCTATTCTACGTCACTTGATGATATCACCAGATCCTGTGGATTTGATTAGCATCTCTGCGCTGATGACTTTCAAATCTACCTTTACTTCAGTTTCCTCTGACCTACAATCTCACATCTCCAACTGCCTTTCAGACATCGTGAACTGGATGTCCGGTAGATGTCTTAAACTCAACATGTCCAAAATAGAACTCATTATTTCCCCCCTGAACCTTCCATGCCTCCTACCTTCCTTGTTACTATAAAGGACAACACCATCCTCCCAGTCCCTCAGGCTCCTGGACTCTTCATTATCTCTCACCCTCCCTGCCCTGCCATATCCAAGCTCTTGCCAATGCCTGTTGATTTCACCTTTGTAACTTCTCTGAACTATGCCTCCTTCTCTTCTCTGACACTTCCATCTCTCTGGTATAGTCCCTTGTGACCTCATACTTTGATTACTGCAGTGACCTGCTGGTGGGTCTTCCTGCTTCAAGTCTCTCCCCACTCCAATAATCCATCCTCTGCTCAGCCACTAAAATGATTTTCCTGGGGTGTATGGGGTGTGTAAGGAGAACTAGCACCTCTCATGTGAGGGCTTGCTGAGACTTTTCAGGGCTGCTCATCTACCTTTGGTGACCACCTTCACCCAACTCTCGCCTATGGCTCTAAGAATCTATAGCATGCACAATGGCCACATATTGGTAAAATAGTCCTGGTAGATGGGCTAAACCACATTGAGGGTAACTGATAGGCCTCAAACATGGTGGTGAGTTAGGGATGTCTACTCCAAGCATGTGAAGATTTCCTCCAGCGTAATGAGTGGATGAAAACAATGTGTTCCAATGGTCATGAAGGCGGCTGAAGCAGATGTGTGGAGAGGTTAGACCTTGGCCAGGCATCAAAGACGCCAAGTTCACCCACTGCATCCTGAGCCATCGCCAGTTTTCCTGACTTGTGTCCTGCCACTGGACTTTGATGACTCAGGGAGAGAGTGATGCTCAAGTCAAGCCATCATCCGTGATAACACTGGGCCTCTTTGGAAATGAAGGACAAACAACAAAAAAGTGATTTTCCTAAAGTACAGATCTGATAGTATTTCCCATACCTCTGCTCTCCATAAACTCTGGTGGCTTCCTTTTGCCTCTAGGATCAACGACAAAATGCTCTGTTTGGCATTCAAAGGCCTCCATCATCCAGCCCCTTCCTACCTTTCTGGTCTTCTTACTCCTTCCTCCCCAACACACTCTTCAATCCAGTGACACCGGCCTCCCGGCTGTTCCTTGAACCAGACGCTCCATCTCTCAGCTCTGGGCTTTCTCTCTGGCGGTGCTCCATGCCTGGAATTCCTTCCCTCCTCATCTCTGGCTCCTGCCTTCCCTGGCTTCCTTCTGTAGGAAATCTTTATCAATCCCTCCTAATCCCAGGGCTTTCCCTCTGCTAATTACCTCCTATTTGTCCTGTCCATGCACATGTTTATTTGCACGTGGACTCCCCCATTAGACTGTAAGCTTTTTGAGGGCAGGGAGGGCCTTTCGCCTCTTTGTGTGTCCTCACTTCTTAGCACAACGTTTGGCACACAGTAAGCGTTTAATAAGTGTTTGCTTGACTGATTGATCCTACTTATATGAAGGTATGTGATCTGTTTCTCTTCTAATTTTTAGTAGTGTCATCTTTAATATTTAGCTCATGTTTCCATTGAGACTGTCTTATTTAATATGGTGTAAGGTGTTGGTCTAAGCCTAACTTCTGCCAGAATGCTTTCCAGTTTTACTAGCAGTTTTCATCAAATAGGGAGTTCTTTCCAAAGTAAGTTATGATTTCCATGTTATTAAACACCGAGTTATCCAGTTCCATTATTTCTTATTCTCCCTTCTCTAGTCTGTTTTTAAACCAATACCGATTTTTATGACGACTGCTTTATAGTGTAGTTTGAGGTCTGGAGATGCTATTCCCACTTTGTTCCTACATTTCCTATGATTTCCTTTGACTTTCTAGATATTTCATTTTTCCAAATGATTTATTATTTTTATAATGTGCTATAATGTATTCTTTTGATATTTGTTACGACATTACAAGTGTAAGTTAATTTTGGTAATATTGTCATTTTTCTTATATTGGCATGTCCACTTGCACTGAATATTTCTCCAGGAATAGGAATATTCCACCCTAAATTTGTTTTTTATTTCTTTAAGGAGTACTTTGTTCTTGGATCTATGCAGTCTTTTGTGCTCTTTGGTAGACTGATTCCCAAATACTTCGTGCATTTTGTATTTACTTGTAATGAGTTTTCCCTTTTTATTATTACCTCTTGGATTTTGTTATATATAGAAATGCAGTTGACTTTTGAGAGTTTATTTTGTAGCCTGCAACTTTGCTAACACCATTAATTGTTTCAATGAATACTTTCATGGATTAACTAAGATTTTCCAAGTATACCATCATATCATCAGCAAAAAAAGGATAGTTTTATCTCCTCTTTACCTATTTTTGTGCCTTTAATTTCTTTCTCTTGTCTTAGTGTTACTGCTAGCATTTCCAGAACTGTATAAGTAATAGTAAAGAGAATGGACATCTTTGCTTGATTCCTGTATTTATTGGAAAAGGTTCTAGTATATCCCTATTGCATATGGCTCTTGTTTTAATATAGTTACTTTTTTTGCACAATTCTAAATTATTTGAATGTGAATTTTCTTCCAGGAGGGTAAAGAATTCTTAAAATCAAAGTGGATATAGCTAAGGCCCAGTGAATAATGCTACAGGAATAAGGATGGGTGTTATTTCAGGCTTGTTATCAGAAAAAAAAATCTTTATAATAAGGAAATCTTGGTATAGGTGGGTTTCCAAAGACATTGTGGATGCTGTGTCCCTAGGATCACTTGAGATGAGCTGGGCACAACCAAAAGTGATGTCACGAAGGAATGACCCTTACCTGATCCCCCTAAGGCGGTATCTAGTTCTGTCTTCATGCTTCCTGCTGAACTGTATGCTTAATGTATTGTTGGAACATCTATCTGTTTTTGGACACTTGGCCAAAAAGTGAGATGGTTTGATCTTACATTTGTGCTCATCATTCACAGAGGGTAGGTCTGTAGAAGGGTACAGACCTTCCCTTTAAATTCAGAAACTGACTTCTTCTCTGCTTCTCAGACTCTGTGCTATTAATTAGTAGCATAATATCTGAATTCTTATAATCTGGACCCTGTTAATTGACAAATAACTTAAAGACAATTGATCAATAAGCATGATGTGTTAGGCACCAAGCTAGGTACTGGTGATACAAAGACAAAAACAGAGCTTGCATTCTATAGGGAGAAACAGGTATATACACACAGATACATTCACATGCTATCTACATAGATATCTATACAGATGTGTACATATATGTAATGTGTATATGTACACAAGTATATACACATGTTTATATATAAGGGGCAGCTAGGTGGCACAGTGGATATACTGCTAGACATGAAGTTAGGAAGACTCATCTTCCTGATTTCAAATCTGGCTTCAGATACTTACTGTGTGACCCTGGGCAAGTCATTTAACCCTGTTGGCTTCAGTAAACTGGAGAAGGAAATGGTAAATCACTCCAGTATCTTTACCAAGAAAACCCCAAGTGGAATCACAAGGAGTCAGACATGACTGAAAAATGATTGAACACCACCACCACACATGTATGTATATATGTTATGTGTATATATACATGTAAATATATCCATATATATACACATACATGTATGCACACAAACAATAAATTCAGGGCAATTTGGGGGGGTAAAGAAGTGTTAGAGAAGAAAGGGTGCTGGATTTGGAGCCGGGAGATTTGGGTTTGTATCCCGCCTCTGAAACATACTGTATAACTTTGGCATAGTCACGTAATCTCTCTTGACCCTCAGTGCCCTAATCGATGAGTATAATGTAGTTGTATTACCTCATGGATTATTATGAGGAAAGTCATGTATATACTTGAAATGCTGTAAAAGTGTCAGATATTATTAATATGACTGTGCTAGCCTCTATGCTGTATAACATACACTTGCAAGGGTATTAATTTTCTGGGTACCAACAGATTGAAGGATAATCATGTCAAATAGACTGGGGATGATGTCTACCTGAGATGCACTCAGGAAGATGGTCAGAAGGTGTTTCTTAACTCCCCCAGGGTGCCTGACTGAGAATTAACAGGAGACATGAATCTAGTAGAAGGTCCTAGGAATGAGGAGCTAGCTATGGGTCGAGGCGAGGGCCAGTGGGTTGAAGGCAAATGATGCATCAGGTTGGTAGGCTAATAGCAGAGATGAGGCTGGTGAGAAGTGGATGGAGCTTGACATCCTTCTTTCAAAGGGAAGAGGGATGTGGGAGGACAGGTATTTGCAGGGAGCCCCCACTTTCTGAGACCAAGGGACACCTTAGGGCAAAGCTTTCAGGGAGGGTGTCTCTTCTAACATAGTCACAAATTGGACTTTTTCTGTTGTTGTAGGGACAAAAAGGAGATCCTGGGCTATCCCCTGGACAGGCCTATGATGGTGAAAAGGTAGGTTTCTCAGGACCTCTGAGCTCAGGGGGGGAGTAGTGGCATGAGCTGACGTCAACAGGGCTTCAGGGTTTTTACCAGCGTACTCAGTAGATATAAATCCCATTAATCCTCGGGCGTTAGGAGGAGCCTCAGCACCCCAGGGGTACCAATGTCGGCACCTCCAAGCAGTCAAAAACTAGGGAATGCTGCACTGGTCTTCAACTTTATGAGATGTTAAAATTAACTAAGGAAATTCTTAGTAAGATGTATTCACCTTCTCAGTTCGGGTAAGTCATGATTTATGTCAAGGGAAAATATTGATTATGTAGACTTTCTACTTATGTTCTTCCTGGGGCAGGCCATTACAGAAAATAAAAAACACATGCAGGTGGTTGGGTTGCCTCCTAGTTTGTAAGGCCGTCAGAGACCATAGTTACGCAGTAGAAGAGCTTTCTTAAGCCATTATTTAAGCAGCAGGCCTGCATCTTTGTTAAATACTCAGTGCTTTGCCAGTCATTCTTTTTCCAGGAGACATCCTAGAAACCTGGGCCATGTTATATAGTAGAAAGTGCATTGGATTTGGTGTTAGGAGACCTGGGTTTGAATCTAGGGTTCACCACTTATTTATAAGCTGTGTGTTTTGTGGGCATGATGCCTCTTCACCTTTTCAGCTCGGATTTTTACTTTTTTTTTCTTTTTGGAGGGGGGAGGGCAGGGCAATTGGGTTAAGTGACTTGCCCAAGGTCACACAGCTACTAAGTGTTAAGTATCTGATGCTGCATTTGAACTCAGGTCCTCCTGACTCCAGGGCCAGTGCTCTACTCACTGCGCCACCTAGCCACCCCAAGGATTTTTACATTTTTAAAATCAGAGTTGTCCTAGATTATGAGATGGGATTGCTAAGGTCCCTTTGGTGATTTCCTATAATCCTTGTGATGAGTATCATGGGTATGGCTCCCAGTGCCCCTCTCACTACTGTGATCCCTTGTGAATACATTTTGGGGCTTCCTCTCTCCTTTGTGCCCAGCTTCCCAGACACCTAAGTCAGGGAAGCTTAAGGGTCCCTCAGCCCCTTTTCTGAGCACGTCTTTCTTCTAGGTATCCCTGGGAATACTGTGCTCCCAGCTGTAGTAGGGAGCCCCACCAGGGATTCTGGCCCTCCACCCTCATCAGTTATTAGGGATGTGTGTTGGTTGTCCTTATGCAGGAAAAGGCAGTCATGAGTCCGATCACTTAAATCACATAATAAAGGGCTCTGTGATGCTGGAAAGCTGGGAGGCCTGGGATTCTGTACATTGAAGTCATAAAATAAAAACGACTTGTGCCAGAGGATTTAATCCATCCCTACAGCGTCCCCAATAAACCAAGGGAGTTGGAGGGTGGTAATCACCCAGAAGCACCGGAAACCTGTAAATCCACTCTCCTCCCCTGCCCCCTGCCATCCAACCCTCCTCCTAAATAGCCAGGAACAAGATCACTCAGCATCTCATATACAAGGGAAAGAACTTTATAGTTGGTTAGTCTGGCTTTCCTCTGGATGCTACCCCAGAAACCCTTCCAACAGGAGCAGACGTTGAACTAGTGGAGTCTTTGTTTAAAGTCCTAACCCCAGGGACCCGGTGGGAATTGGAAGCAGCTGGTCACTTCTTTTCCATGTTGGAGATCATGATAAGATGTAGAATTTAGCCTCTGTTAAAGAGAACATAGTCTGGTATTTAGAATTCCCAGTCTAGGGAAAAAACATTATTGGAGTTCTGCATGGAATGCCTCCCAGAGGTGTGTGCTTTGAGGAATGTAGGAAGCAATTCAATTTTCAGGGCAGTCACCTTAAGATGAGAAGATGTCATAGGATGAGACCTTCCTAAAAGGATGAAGGAGCGCATGAAACAAAGACAAATGACTGCGTTGGAGATGTGATGACCCTCAAGGTGATTCCTTAACCTCATGTGTTGCAAAGCTGATCAGAATAGCTGTGATAGCATTATCCCCTTTTGTGCTTTCAGGGAGACACAGGCTTACCTGGACTGACTGGGTCTCCAGGACCAATTGGCCGCAAGGTAGGTTGCTGGGTTTTTTTCTTTCAATTATCAGAAGGATCCATTACTTGTATTGGGAAGCCATTTGCTAATACTTTCTTCACAGCCCCATGGTTTTAGATGAGGGAACACAGACAAGAGACAACATGGAGTAGGACTTAGAGTATTGGACTGGTGTTCAAGAATCCTGGATTCTTGTTCTTATTCTGAAAACATCTATCTCTGTGACCTAGAGCCAGTCACCTCCCCATCCTCAGACCTCCACTTCCTCTTCTAGACAGTAATAGCTTCTGCCTGATTCCCTCCTGTCCCTTGGCTTAGAATACCTTGTCCTCTCCTCTCGTATTATTGTTTATCTCTTATCTATTGGCCCCATCTTCCTAAGTGTCTTGAGTTTAGGACCTTTAGCAGCATGCCTCCCACATTGTAGGTGCTCAACACATGTTTGTTGGTAAACCTAATGATGCCTGGACACTACTTAAGACCAGTCCACTGATTTTTTTTAATGATATAATAATGGCTATGTCCAATGATAGCATCAGACAAAGAGCCGTTTCTTATGGATGGGGACCTCAACTCCTAGCTGTTGTTACAGCTGCCTTTGCCTTCAAGATCATCTCTTTCCCATCATAGTCAGCTGTGACATTGCCATCCCAGCCAGGTCCTTCTTTAGTTTTTGGTTGTGTAGGCTTTCAGCTCTGGGCTTCCTTTGGTGTTGGTTGCATGTATGATGTGGAGGGAGAGAATCATCTTTCCCACTCCCCTTGTTCTCTGTGAATTTAGATGGAGAAAAATGGGTACTCAGACTTGGGTGGATAGAGCAGTCAAACAGGCCAGTTCCAGGCCCCTTAATACAAATCTGGAGGGGACAGACCCAGACAAGAAGCTGAGGGTGTCTGTAGGCTGTGGGGAAACGCTGATTTTTTTTGGCCCAGGGAAATATTGTGGGCCTCTTTCCTCCTGGGCTGCAGCCCTGTCCTAATGGATGAAGTGTGAGTTACATAGTTTTCCTACACTAGCAGCTTATAAAGCAGAGTGTGGTGGTTTTGATGTGTCCAGCCCTGAATCTGGGCTGGAAAATCAACAGATGATGGAGAGAACTCTCTCAGTTTACCCCAAAGGTCCATGTTAACCTGGGGAGGAGTTTCCCATAGCCTGGTTGGAGGGCAGGCCTTGATTCAGGTAAAAGGAAGCTCATGACCCTATACCAAGAAGATAAACCTGTTCACCTCGGTGCAGCATGACTTGTCTTTCTAAATTTGGAAAAGATCTCTGTGGTTGGAAAAATACTTGGCAAAACAACATAAATTTTGAATTCCCTGCTGGCCTCAATCCAGTCTAAATATCATGGCTCTTGGTCTACCAGGGAGAGGGTATCTCCCATTCCAAGTGGGCACAGAGAGAGAGCCTAGGAGAGCTTGACTCTAGGTTGAGGATTGTACTGGTTTGGGCAGGGTGAGTGGAAAAGAGTCAGCTGGGCATAACAGGAAATTCTCACGTAGCTTTTTTCTAATTGAGCCTTCCAGCTGCAATACAGTTTCTTTTCTGGATTTTTTCCATCCATCAGAAACATTTCTTCTTTGTGAGAATAGTTAAGTCTTCTGTTTTCCTTCAACCAGAGTCACTTGTAGAGGTGTCTTCTCTTTGCCTGGCATGGTGGACATCATGAAGGGTGGTGTCTTCTTGGTGGGTCTCTGAGTTGACCTTACCCTTTGTTCTCCACCAGTTTGATTGTGGCCTCTTCAAAGAGAGACAGGCCTCAAGTTGACCTCAGATGGGTTTGATTATTTTTTTGGCGTTAATCTTTCGGAACTAACATCTCCCTGAATCTAAATCCATGACCTGGTTAGTATCCTTAGAGCGTTCTTTTAGATGAAGACATAACTGGCTCTCTCTTTGTAAGTCATTGGAGAGGCTGGTTTTCAAGGGAACCTGCCAAAACCTAAGTACTTACTTGATGACATGGAGGAGATAGCTGTATTTCCCAGTAGGTCCCTTGAGAACAAGCCTTCAAAAGTCACGTGGAATAGAGAGTCTAAGGAGAATCAACCAACCCAAGCCACAGTTATTCTGATTCTTTGGGGTTCTAGAGATGTAAATCTAAATGATATCATAGCCCCTCCTTGTGATGGCAACAGACTCCTCATCAATCCAGATCTCAATGCCCAGCCCTGCTGCCCCAGGTCAGATGCTTATATAGCAAGGACCTAGTTGGCACAGCCACCAAGGGTGTCAGCTTTGGTTTCCCATCTGCTGGTTCTTTGTGAGATCTGTGGTCTCACACTGACTCAGACACTGCTTTCCTGCATCAAGTATCTGACCTTTCCCATGGTTGGCCTCCATGCCTTTTCAGCACTTTGTACCATTGTTCAGAGCTCGTATTTCCTTGGCAGCCCCTTGGGTATGTCTCCTATTTCTCTTCAGGAAGCTCTACCTCTTAGCTGGTTGGATCTTTCCTTTGTCCTAGAAGCCCCTAGTGGGTGAACTGGGGTTCTCCTCACCAGCAACTGGACAGAGGAGCTTGGATACTTGGACAGCTTCCTACCAAAATGATTATCAAGACCCCCTCTGTAGCTGATGATGCCATCTGCATCCTTTCCTTATTGGCTGTATCAATGTATTCACAAAATACTATTAAGAGTTATAAGAAATGGGTTCTAAATGTAGATCCATTGTTAACTTTCTGAGTGATTTTAAATGAGTCCAATCCCATCCCATCCAATTTATTTATTTTTATTTTTAAAAGACTAGTTCTTCCTTTCTGGAAGTATAGGGGCTACTCGTGGGTCCATTCCCACTTTGATCAGCATGGAAGACTTGACCTGCTTTGTTTCTAGCATGGGCAGGATTGCCCCTCCTTAGTCAACCTGGTGGTCTTCTTCCAACCCTTCTCCTGGGGACTCACCATATTTATGCCAAACTTAGTGAAGACACCAATCAGATTGTCCCACTGCAGCTCAGAACTCCTGAGCTGGAGAGATCCACCAGCCTTAGCCTTCCCGGCAATATGTTTATACCACCTTACCTGACTTCAATTAAATTCAGTTTAACAAGTGTTTATTAAGCATCTCCTTTGGGGTAGGTACTATGCTAAGAATACAAAAATAAAAATGAAAACAATCCCTGCCCTTAAGGAGCAGTTCTCCTTATGTTCTCCTATGAGCAAACAATATGTACACAGATGAGTAAATGCAAAAAAATATGCCAGATAATTTCAGAGGGGGTGAGTGGGTGGATCAAAGAATTCAGGTTCACCAGACGTCTGATCTGGAAAGGAACTTAGAACATAGTATTTTTTTTTAAAGTTTCATTGATAGCCTTTGTTTTTTATACCTTGATCATTTCTGAATATTACCTAATTCTCCATCATCGAAGCCCTCTTTTATTAAAGAAATGTTTAAGTAAAACCAACCTACTCGTGCTCTACATATGTCAATAGTCTGTAATCTTTCTCTTATGTGGAAGCAAAGTCTTTTTCCTTACCTTTTTTCTGGAATCATTATGGGTCATCAGAGACAGCTAGGTAATATAGCAGATAGTACTCGACTTGGAGTTGGGAAGACCTGAGTTCAAATGTGACTTTAGACCCATAACAGTTGTGTCACCCCAGTCAAGTCACTTAAGTTGTTTGCCTCAGTTTCCTCATCAGTAAAATGGGTATAATAATAGTATCTACCTTCCAAGGTTGAAAGACCCCTGACCAGAAGCGGACTCCACCCTCCTAAGGAGGAGGGAGGAGTCCTGAATACAAAAACAAGAAGAGCTCCATACTGTTAGTATGGAAACCTCCCTTCATCACAGTCCTTATCCTGGTCTGAAGATCCCTCAAGCCTTTGTTTGCCTTCTGATTGGTTCTGATTGCTGTCTGCTAACTCCCTTTATCTTACTTCAGTAATGTCTAGCAATTCTATGGAAACTTAACTCCTAACTGTTTTTCACAATTTATTATTAGTAGTTTTTACTTCAGTAATTTTTAGCAGTTCTGTGGAAACTTAACTCTTTGCTGTCTCTCACAAATGAGATGATTTTTGTAAAATAATTTGCAGACTTTAAAATTCATATAAATGCTAGTGATGATAAGGAAGATATTTAATCTTAGTTATCTGTCAGTATTGTTTTCACTGACATAGTTGTAGTCATTGTATATAATAATAACTCCTACCTTCTAGGATTGTTCTGAGGCTCAAGTGAGTTAATAATTGTAAAGTGCTTGGCACAGTACCCGGCACATAGTAAACCCTATATAAATGTTATCGTCACCATCATCATCATCATCCTCATCCTCATCCTCATCACCATCATCATTATTGTTATCATGGTTTTGTTTTCTTTACTCAGCAACATTCATGTCAGGCTTCCAGTGTTTCTCTTAATTTCTCATCATCTTAATTTCCTAGGATGTAATGGTATCCCATTATATTTATGTATCACAATTTGTTGAGCCATTTCTTGGGAGGCAGTATGTATCCACTCTTTTCCTACTTTTCTACTAATTACCATAAAAAGTACTGCTAAGGATATCTTGGCATATATGGCACCTTTCTGTTTTTAGCCTCCTTGGGGCAAATGCCCAGCAGTAAGGATCATGGATCAAAAGGATATGAACGGTTTAGTAATCCTTTCTCACACAATTCCAGATAGAACATAGAATGTTGCCTTTGTGAGTCAAAGGGTATGAAGAGTTTAGTAACCCTTTTCTCAGATAATTCCAGTTTAAAACATAGAGTGTTACACTTGGAAGGGACTAGAGAGATCATTTAGTCCAGACCCCTCATTTTATAGATTTTACTCTCTGACCAAGAGAGACAAAGGTGACACAGCTCATCCCAGAACTTCTTAGTGTCTGTTTCCTAGTTTGTAAGACAGAAATAATGACACCTTTTCCACCTATTTCATAATAGATTGTGAGGAACATGCAAGACTACAGATGTAAGAGATAAGTGTAAAGAAGTATATGTTACATTCAATAAATATTTATTAAGCATCTCCTATGTCCAAGGCAGTATTATCAATCAATCAAGTAAGCATTTATTAATCACCTAGTGTGTGCCTGGTTACTTGTTAGGAGTTAGGCATACAAGGACAAGAATGAAGCAGTCCCTGCCCTTAGGTAGGAATTGTTTCATTATTTTAGTTGTATCTCCATCTTCTAACCTAGTAATTGGCATATGGTAGGTGCTTAATAAATGCTTATCAAGTGACTGATTCTATTGGAGGAAACACCATGTACATACATTATTATGTCCAAAATATATAGAAGATGGTAGGGGGAGGCACTAGGAGCTGGGGGAATCAAGACAGACTGTGTAGGAGGTGGTGTTTGATCTGAGCTTTGGAGGAAACTGGGGCTTCTAAGAAGCGGAGGAGGAAATATATTCCAGATATGGAGGAGGGCCTATGCAGAGACCTAGAGATGGGAGATGAATATTATATGTGAATAACAGCAAGACCAGTTTGGCTGGACAAAAAGTCTGTGAAAGGGAGGAACATATAAGAAGGATGAAATGGTATGTTGGAGCCCGGTTGTAAAGGGCTTAAAAGACCTGTATCTGAGGGAATAGGGAGCCACATATAGACTGGTTAGTGGACCTCTGGTTACATTACTTGGAACTGATAGCACTATGTCTAAAACTGGAAAAATGCCAGGATCATTTAGATTGTGTGGACCATAGGGATTTTCACTTAACGTCACTGCATCGAAGAGGAAATGCCATCCTACATGGCCTTAAAATCTGAGTCTTGAAACTGGAGTTGTGTTGTCACATCGACAATGCCATGAAAATGGATTTAGATCTTGATCTTTTCCATATAGCCGAGGCCTCATATTCAGTGTCACAAGTGATGACTGTGGCGTCCAGGATGAACAGGTGTGCTTTTGGAATTTTCTCACAAGTTGGGTGTGGGGCAGTGGTTTTCAAGTTTGTTAGATCCCTGGCCCACTTGGATGGAGGCATGAGACTGTGCATCTGCTGAGCACAGCAAAGATAACCTCCTCAGGCTGGAAGGGGTGATGGGGTGCTGCTTCGGATACAATACCAATGAGGTGATGTCTGGTTTTTCCTTGAATGTCTTAAGTAAATGATTAATTCAAGCCAGAAACCAAAGTATAAACCCAGTCATATTATAAACATTAATTCTCCCAGAGAACCCTCTAGGGGCCCTGCATAGACTGTCACTGCCTCCCAGATCCCTTGAGTTTACTGTTGCCTTTCTGCCTTGGACCTCTGACTACCAGTGGACAGTCAAAACAACCCTGGCTCAAGAGGGGTACCTGTCAAACCGGGAAATGATTGCCCTGTGGCCTACCTTGTGGTTCCTAGACTATAATTGCCAGACAATGTCTGGGGAAGACAGCAGCCCATCTAATTTTGGCTGTCATTCCCCTGTCATTTGGAGCTATTTGAAGATGGACAAGGCTGGTAAACAGCCCCTGCTCTGATGAGTTTCAGGAGACTAGTGATGTTCCTTCCTTTAGTGACAGAGCTGACCTTGGATTGTAGTTGCTCACAGCCTACCAGGAAATTCTTGTGATTGATGTTTTCTTGCGTAGCCAGATAAAATGACTATGTGCTATGTTTAATGGGAGGAAATTAGTTTAATGGATGGAGCACCAGATGGAGGAATCAGGAGACTTGAGTTCTGGTCCCATCTCTGCCACTATACTTGTCTTTGTGACTTTGGGCAAGTCATTCCCCTTTGGGTCTCAGTTTCCTCCTCTATAAAAGGAAATGGTTGGGCTAGACAGATAGCATCTAAAGTTAGGTGGGGGCAGGTGTGGTGGCTTGGCTCACTGAAGAGGTCTGCCCAGTAAAAAACAAACAAACAAAAAAATGAAAACCTGAACGTGTTGGTTAGGGCAAAAATCTTAAGTGTTGTTTGTTATTATTTTTTAAACAGTATTTTCCTTTCTCATTCTGTGCCCTACACACCCAAAGCAGCTTCATTTCTGGGCCACAGTTTGCCTATTATATGTAAGAGAGTCCATGGCCATTAGCCCTACTAAGTGTTGGCAGTGTTTGCTTCAATTGACCACAGGGACTTCAGAGACAAACATAGCACTCAGCAGTCTGAGAAGTGAGTAGGTATAGAAGGAATGCTTGTAAAATAACCCAATGACTTGGATCTCACTGACTCTGTTCTGTTTGTAATTAAGCGTTCCAGTTTCCTGGGGTCGTATATGTGAGAATCTTTGTGCGCGCGCCTGTGGGTGTTTAGAAAGGCTTGTTGAGGACAAAAAGTTTCCTCTTGTTATTGTAAATGCATTCTGGGGAGCCTCGAAGCCCCAGAATCTCAGAACATTAGAAATGGAAAAGACTACCGTGGTCATCTAGTCCTACTTCCTCATTTTACAAATGGGGAAACTGAGTCACAGAGTGAGGAAGTGAATTGCCCAAGATCACACAGTGCCTAAAGGGCAGAACTAGAACTAGAACCTCAGTGTTCTGACTCCTATTCCAATATTCTTTCCATCATGGGATATTATAAAGGAGCCTCTCTTCATCTGGAGTACAGATTCTGGAAACTTTTATCCCACCACCTTCCAAACTAGTTTTCATCCCTGCCTCTGTGATAGCATGTAGCTATCTTTTTTTCCCTTTGTTTTTTCCTACTCACAGTAGAATCTAGGTATGTGCACTTATGTGCTAAGCAACCAACTCTAAAATGTGGGAACTGATCTGCATGTTCTCTTGTAGCCCTAAAATCCCATGAAATCAATGGATCAGTGACTGATGGGGGTGGTGGTGGCAGTGTTTATATTTACTGAGTACCTGTTACATGCAAGGTAGTGTCCTATGCAGGATAACACAACATGGACGAACTAGGGCTTGGAGAGATCACTGGATTTTGAATCAAAAGATCTAGGTTCAAATCCCACTGGCTTTCAACTTGTCAAATAGACAAGTTATCTTGGGTAACTCAAGTCAAATCAACAAGAATTTATTAAGTGCTTACTGTGTGCTAGGCACTGTGCAAGAGGCTCCTATCACCTTTAGGATCAAATATAAAATCCTCTGTTTGACTTAGCATTCAAAGCCCTTCATAACCCGGCCCACCCCCTTCCTCCCATCCAACCTTTCCAGTCTTTATCTCATACAGCCCATTCCCCACCTACCCTGTCACCTAGTATCACTGGTTTCCTTGCTGTTTTTTGACAGTATTTTTTTTTCCAATTATACTTCCAGACAATTTTTAGAATTCACTTTTACAAGATTTTGAATTCCAAATTTTTCTCCCTCCTTTCCTAAACTGGTAGGCAATTTGATATAGGTTATACACGTGTTATCATGTAAAATATATTTCCATATTATTCACAGTTTTGAAAGAAAAAAATAGATCAAAAGGGAAAAACATGGAAAAGAATAAAGCAAGTGAAAAAGTATGCTTCAGTTTGCATTCAGAGTCCATCAGCTCTTAATCTGTACGTGGACAGCATTTTTCTTCACGAGTCCTTTGTATTGGTCTTGGATCATTCTCTTGTTGAGAACAGCTGAATCACTCATAGCTGATCATCACACAGCGGTGCTGATCCTGTGTATGATGTTATCCTGGTTCTGCTCATTTCACTTTGCATCAGTTTTTACAAGTCTTTCCAGGTTTTTCTGAAATCTGCCTGTTCATTGTTTCTTATTGCACAATAGTATTCCTACATTCATATACCACAGCTTGTTCAGACATTCCACAACTGATGAACATCCTCTCAGTTTCCAATATTTTTCCACCATGAGAAGAGTTGATATAAATATTTTTGCACTTGTAGATCCTTTTCTATTTTTATGATCTCTTTGGGATACAGACCTAGCAGTGGTAATGCTGGATCAAAGGGTATACACGGTTTGGTTGCCCTTTCAGCATAGTTCCAAATTGCTCTCCAGAATGGTTGGACCAGTTCACAACTCCATTAACAGTGTATTAATGCCCCAATTTTTCTATATCCTCTCCAACATTTATCATCTTGCTTTTTTGTCATATTAGCCAATCTGATAGGTGTGAAGTGGTATCTCAGAATTGTTTTAATTTGCATTTCTCTAATCAAAAGTGATTTGGAGCACTTCTTCATATGCCTGTAGAGAGTTTTGATTTCTTCATTTGAAAACTGCCTGCTCTTATTCTTTGACCATTTATCAATTGGAGAATGGCTTGTATTCTTATAAATTTGACTTAGTTCTCTATATATTTGAGAAATGAAGCCTTTATCAGATACTTGCTGTAAAGATTGTTTCTCAGCTTTCTGCTTTCCTTCTTATCTTGGTTGCATTGGTTTTGTTTGTGCAAAAGCTTTTAAATTTGATATAATCAGAACTATCTATTTTAAATTTTGTAATGCTCTCTAGCTCTCTATATCTTGTTTGGTCATGAACCTGTAACTCACTTAGCTTCTCCTTAAAGAATTTGGATGCTATACCACTTGGTGCATATATGTTTAGTATTGATATTACTTCATTATCTATGGTAGTTTTTAGCAAGATGTAGTTTCTTTCCTTAGCACTTTTAATTAGATCTGTTTTTGCTTTTGCGTTGTCTGAGATTAGGATTGCTACCCTTGCTTTTTTTTCACTTCAGTTGAAGCATAATAAATTCAGTTCCAGCCTTTCACCTTTATTCTCTGTGTATCTCTCTGCTTCAAGTGTGTTTTTTGTAAACAACATATTGTAGGATTCTGGTTTTTGATTCACTTTGCTATCTTCTTCCATTTTATGGGACAGTTCATCCCATTCACATTCAAAGTTATGATTACTACCCGTGTATGTATTTCCATCCTATTTTTCCTCCTGTTTGTCCTCTCTCTCCTTTCACCTTTTCAATCTTAACAGTGTTTTGCTTCTGTCTACTGCCTCCCCCGGTCTGCCCTCTCTTCTTTCAGTCCATTCTCCCCTATATTTAATCTTCTCCCCTCTTACTTTCCTGTTGGGTAAGATAGATTTCTATATTCAACTGATTGTGTATATTATTTCCTCTTTGAGCCAATACTGATGAGAATAAGATTCAAGTGATGACCATTGCCCATCCTCCCATTTTCCCCTCCACTGTAATAGATTTTTTGCACCTCTTCATGTGAAATAATTTACCCTATTCAACCTCTCCCTTCCTTCTGCACACAAGGTACTCTTCTTTCTCATTCCTTAATTTTTTTAAAGTGTGTCATTCCCTCCAATTCACTTTATACCCATACCTTCTGTTTATGTATATTCCTTCTGGTTGTACTATTAGTGGTACAGTTTTTAAGAATTTTAAATATCATCCTCCCATGTAGGAATGTAAATAGTTCAGCTCCATTGAATCCCTTATGTTTTCTTTTTCCTTTTTACCTTTTTAGGATTCTCTTGGGTCTTTATATTGGAGATGAAATTTTTTATTCAATTCTGGTCTTCTCCTTATGAAAGCTAAAAAGTCTTCTAATTTATTGAATAATCATTGTTTCACTTGAAGTATTGTGCTTTATTTCTCTAGGTAGGTGATTCTTTGCCTTTGCCTTCAGGAATATCATGGTCAATGATCTCCAGTCCTTTAATGTTGTAGCTGCTAAGTCCTGTATAATTCTGATTGTGGCTTCTCAATATTTGAATTGTTTCTTTCTGGACACTAGCAGTATTTTTGACTTGATCTGATCTGTAATTTGGCTATAATGTTCCTTGTAGTTTTTGTTTTGAGATCTCTTTCTTGAGGTGATTGGTGAATTCTTTCAGTGCCTATTTTGCCCTCTGGTTCCAGGACATCAGGGAAATTTTCCTTGATAATGTCTTAAAAGATGCTGTCCAGGTCCTCCTTTTGATTATGGCTTTCAGGTAGTCCAATGATTCTGACATTGTCTCTCCTGGATCTATTTTCCAGGTCAGTTGTTTTCCCAGTAAAGTGTTTTACACTTTCTTCTATTTTTTCATTCTTTCGAATTTATTTGATTTATTCTTGATGTCTCAGAGAGTCATTAGCTTCCACTTGTCCAATTTGAACTTTTAAATTCAGTCTAATAAGGGAGAGAGCAGACAGCCAACTATGCACACATAGTTGTTTTCTCCAGTTAACTTTTGTATTTCCTTTTCCATTATGCCAATTGTACTTTTTAAGGACTTGTTTTCTTTAGTGGATTTTTGTATCTCCTTTTCCATTTGGCCAATTCTATTTTTTAAGTAGTTATTTTCTTTTTTCAAGTTGTTAACTCTTTTTTCATAATTCTCTTGCATCACTCTCATTTCTTTTCCCAATTTTTCTTCTACCTCTTTTATATGATTTTTAAAGTTCCATTTTGAGCCCTTCCACTGGTTCTTTATGGGCTTGAGACCACTTCTCATTTTTCTTTGGGGTTTTGGTATTTTGACATTGTTGTCCTCTGATCTTCCATGTCACCATAATAACTTTCTATGGTCAGAGTCTTTTTTTTTGTTTTTTTCTTATCTTTTTTGGCCCTTTTCCTTGCTTTCAAATTTGAGTTCTCCTCCTGGAGTGGAAGGGGCACTGTCTCAGGCTTCTTGTGCCAAGGTCTATAGGTGCTGACTGTTTACCTGATATTGCCCTGAGGCCCTCATATCTGGTGTTGTGCTGAGGGGGTGGGTTTGGGGTGGTTGGTGCTGCTGGAGACTATAGAGGTCTGGCAGCTTAGCTGGTGCTGAACTGGGGTTCTAGTGCTGTTGTCTGACTATGCTGAGATTGGTGTGGTGTTTTTGCAATCCCAGAACTACATTGAAGCACATGGCAGTCCGGCTGTGGGCTGTCTGTTTGCCCAGGGTTATGCTGAAGCATATGGCTGTTCTTGGAGCTGGCTATGGTGAGGCAGGTTAGGGGTGCGGGTGTTTGTGTTTGCCTGCTCCACCATGCTGGGGCTCAAGAGCTCCTGCTGGTTTGCTGAGGTGGGCTTTTTGCTGGCTTGCTGAGATGCTTCCTGTTCCCCTTTTATTTGACTGAGACAGACCTTTCTTGCCAGTCTTCCAAGTTTCTCAGGCTAACCAGTTGTTTCACCCTATATTTTTGCTGGTTCTGCTGTTCCAGGATTTGTTTTAGGGAGCTATTTTATAATTGTTTGGAGGTGAATCTGGGATAGTTATGGTGATGTACTACTTACTCTGCCATCTTGGCTCCCAGAAGTCCAATCCTTGCTGTTTTTAGAACAAGACACAGCCTTCCTTGGCTCTTGGTATTTTCTCTGGCTGTCACCCATGCCTGGAACGTGCTCCCTTCTCATCTCCACCTTCTGCAGGAAGTCTTTCCTGAGCCCTCTTAATTCTAATGCTTTTCATCTGTTGATTATATCCAGTTGATCCTGTCTGTAGCTTGTGTGTGCATAGTTAGCTGCCTGCTCTGTCCCTTATTAGACTGGGAGCTCCTTCAGGGCAGGGACTGTGGTTTTGTCTGTATTTGTATCCCTAATGCTTCTCAGAGTATGTGGCACATAGTAAACCCTTAATAAATGTTTATGGACCAACTGACTGACTGATCCTTGCTTTCCTTACCTGTCAAAATGAGGAGGATGGGGCGGAGATAGACCAAATGTTATTTTAAGGTCCCTTATGACTCTATATTTTGTGATCCTGTGATGAGAACCTCCTGTCACCCCAAATAAGAAGCACATAGCCTCTCAATAAGAAAAGGATGTTGAAGGTCCTTTAGTCTAGGCTTCTATTCAATATAGAAGTTCCTTCTGGACCATCCCTGACCAGTGGCCATCCAGCCTCTGAAAACTCCCAGGGACAAGGAAGGAAAAGAAACAAGCATCCATTAAAGTGCCTACTATGTATACTAAGCCCTTTACAAATATTACCTCATTTGCTCCTCACAACAACCTTGGGAGGTAGGGACTATTATCATCCCCATTTTATAGTTGAGGAAGCTGAGACAGACAGAAAGTAAGTGACTTGCCCAGGGTCACATGGCTAGTTAGTGTCTGAGGCCAGATTTGAACTTGAGAAGATGAGTCTTCCTGACTCCAGGCCTGGCACCCCACTCACTGCCCCATTTCATTGTTGCCTGGCTCTAATCATTAGAGAGTTCTCTTCTGCATTGCTCCTAGACCTGTCTCTTTGTAACTTACTCATCAGTCCTAGTTCTGCCCTCTGGAGCTGAATGGAGCAAGTGGTCAAATATTAAGAGATAGTAATTACATCTTCCCTTGATCTTTTCTTTTCTAAGCTAACTATCCCAGCTCATTTAGTCTTATAGGAGATGTTTTCCAAACCCTTGCCCATCATGATCACTCCCCCTGGGTGGCTGTATCTTTTCAATATCCATTGTAAATAAAGAATTGGACATAATAGTCCAGGTGTGATCTGACTAAGCACAGAAACATTTATGTTACACGATCTAGACATTATGTGTCTATTAAGGCAATTTAAGATCGTGTTAGCTTATCTTTTTTGACAACAATATAAAATCTTTATGATAAACAAACTTCGGGATCTTTTTAAAAAAATGTAAACTTGCTATTAATCTAGGCTTCGCTCATTCGACGTATGCAATTTGAAATGGTTTTAGAACCTCATCTGAGGGATTTTGCATTTATTCCCTCACTCTGACTCTGCAAAACCAGTGTGCACAGATGGTAGGATCCAGAGTGAGCTCAGAATCAGTCTCCCTGCTTCGTGCCTCTCCCCACTCCAGTCCGTCCTGTGCTTTGCTGTCAAAGTTATTTTCCTTAAGTACACATCTGACCATATCACTTCTCTAAAAGGCACTTAGTTAGGTGATGTAGTGGACTGAATGCTAGGCCTGGGGTCAATAAGATCTATGTTCAGATTGGGCCTCCTACACTTATTCTCTGTGTGGCCCTCTATGAGGGCAAGACACTTCAGCTCTTTCTGCCTCAGTTTCTTCAACCGTAGAATGGGGATAATAGTGGTGCCTACCTCCTAGAGTTGTGAGAAGCAAATGAGATATTTATAAAGTACGGAGCAGCGCCTGATATATAGGTGTTTAATAGAGGCTTGTTCCTCTCTCACTTCTCCCTTTATTCAGCAAACTCTGTGGCTCTGTATTGCCTTGAGGACCAACCATAAACTCATCTGTTCAGTTTTTAAAGCCCTTTATAGCCCCATTTAAACGTATCTCTCCAGTCTCCTTGTGCATGGCTCCCCGTCCTGTGCTCACCTGCCTTCTTCACCTCCGTCTCCCCTCCCACACTTCTGCGTGGCTGCCCCTCATGCCTGGAATTCCCGCTCTCCTCACCTCTACCTCGCTTCCTTCAGGAAGAAAATCAAGGACCGTCTTCTTCCGGAAACCTTTCTCTGATCTCCTCCACTGCAGTCTTCACCCCTCAGCCACCTTGCACTTAATCACCTTGGGTTCATTTACACTTGTTCTTTTTGTATTTGCACATGTCCTTGTTGTTATCCCCATGCAAACGTAAGCTCCTTGCAAGAAGTGGTTATTTTGTTTATTGTAATTGTATTTTGAGAATCCAGCATGAATGCTCCACCATTTGTTGTTGTTCAGTTGTTTCAGTCATGTCCGACTCTTCCTGACACCATTTGGGGTTTTCTTGCCAAAGATACTGGAGTGGTTTGCCATGTACTTCTCCAGCTCATTTTACAGATGAGTAAACTGAAGGAAACAAAGTTAAGTGACTTGCCCAGGGTCATACAGCTAGTAAGTATCTCAGGCCAGATTTGAACTGAGGGAGATGAGTCTTCCCGACTTCACACCCTGCACTCTTATCTACTGCACCTCCTAACTGTCTCTGAAATACCATATGCACCTAATAATTGCTGATTGACTAGTTAATTGTGTATGGTTGTATATACCTTAGGACACTATAGGATCACAGATTTAGAGTAGTAAGGGACCTTAGAAATCATTCAGTCCCATTCTATCATTTTATAGATGGGAAAACTGAGGCCAGAATAGTGAAGTGATTTACCCAAGGTAGTAAATCACAGGTGGGTTAATGTCAGACTGAGGATTTGAACCCAGGTCCTAGGACTTCAAGTCAGCTTCTCTTTGAGTTACCCCACCCTGCATTCCTGTTGGAATGACATTACCCTTAGAAGAGACATTTTTATGGAGCTTCACTTTATAGCCCCAAAACACTAGGGCAATCTGCTTCAAATTGGTGTTTTCCAGGACAAGAAAAGAGATGTATGTAGGTCACTAGAATGAGCTATTCAGTGAGGCAATGAGATCTCAATCACTCACAATCACAAAGCCAAGTATTCAAAAAGGAACTGGATAAGGTTGAAAATCCTGTAAGGAGAATTACTGAGTGAAAAATTAGACTAAATAATCTGGTGCCAAGAAGCATTTGGTATAATGGAAGAGCGTACTGTACTGGGGGTGGGGAGAGGAGCAGAGACCCTGGTTTATATCCCATTTCTGCCCTTTAATCATTTGAGAGAGTTGCTTTCCTCTTTGGATCTCAGTTTCCCTGTCTGTAAAATGAATGCCTGACAAAATTATCCAAACAGTCCTTTCTAATTCTAAATTGAATTAATAGCTAGCATTTATATAGCACTTTATAAATATTAACCCATTTTAATCTCACAGCACCCTTGGGAGACAGATGGTGCTGTTCTTATCCCCATTGTACAGATGAGGAAACTTAAGAGGGCAAAGGTTAAGTGACTTTCCCAGGGTCACACAGCCAGCAAGTGTCTGAGGCCAGATTTGAATTCTGGTCTTCTTGATTGGAGGCCATTGTTCTCTCCACTGTGATACCTGGTTGCCTAGTAAATCTATGATCCTAAATTCTTGAAGTTCCTTTGAATTCAAAAATTCTATGATTTTCCCATGTTATTCTTCCCTGAGGCGGGTGTGATGCTCTTTCTAGGTTCTTTCTGTGCTGAGATTTGCTGATTCTCATTGCTTCTTCAAAAAGAAATCATGCTCCACCTGTTACTTACTATTCACCTAACTGAATGCACAAGTTCCTGACTTACCTAAGAGTCAAGATGATCCCTAGAATTTTGAAAGAGTAAAGCCAGAAAGGAACTTTGAAAGCCTGTTCTTGGGCTCCTTCCTTTTAGAGACGAGGAGACTAATATTCAGAGAGGGGCTCTTTTGCTCAGGGCCACACATTGAGCTTGAGGCAGGAGCCTGGGCCTCCCAACTCATGGTGCATTGCTCTTTCTACTATTAATGATAATGATAGCTCGTATTTCTATGGTGTGCTAAGATTTACAAAGCAATCTCCTTACTATAACACTGTGAGGTTGTTAGGTATTATTATTTCTATTTCAGGCTGCTTTTTTGGAGCTTTATTTGGAAAGTGAATACAGGCTGTGGCTTGGATCCCACTGCTGTCCTCAAAGCAGCGGCATTCGAGTGGCTGGTTGTCCAGGACACTGGTGACAGGTTGGGTGGGCGTCACTGCAGGACACAGAGGCTCTGCATCCAAGCATGCCTGGGTGCCAAAAAGAACAGGATACTGCCTCCTCCTTCTCCATCTTCTCCACCAGCCAACACCCTATCCCTTAGGTCACTGCTTTCTGCTTTCCTCCAGACAGAATGTCTCATTCAGGCCAGAGGGATGAAGGGAACTTATTGACTTGGGCCAAGTTATGAAGAGGCATGTTTTTTTCATGGAGCTCTATTTTGGGGGTGTTTGGAAAATTGAAACTGGCAAGAAGGGACTCCAGCTGTGGCAGGTCCTGGTTCTTGTCACCACCTCCTGCATACACAAAGAAAACCAAGCATTTGCCTTGAGGCTCATGAGACAAGACATAGATGGAGGTGGGGGAAGAAGGGAGGCCCCAGATGGTTGTATTGAGGAAAGAGATAACCCCAAGGGTTAGCCAAGGACTTCGAGCTCAAAATCCTGAACTCGAACTTCCAGACCCTCTTCTATCTGCTCTCTCCAATTTGATCTTTTATTATTTTTTCACAGGAACTCTCCATTTCAGCCAAATTAGTTTTTTCAGTGTCCCCTAAACTCACAGCCTTTGCTTAGACCATTCCCTTGTGGGAACATCCTACCTTTCTTCTTTCTCCTTTTCCAAATCCTATCCTTTTGTCAGTGCTTAAATCAAGTCCTAACCCCTCTGTGAAGCCCCTCCTGACCTCTTCAAGCCACAGTCCTCTCTTTCTCTTTGAAATTCTTATGGCGCCACCAATAATACTTGTTTGGGTTTTGAACCATGTGCTGCCTTGTGTTGTGTCCTAATTGACTGCTATGTGTTGATCTTCTCTCCTCAACTAGTCTTGGGGTCTTTAAGGGCAGTGTCTCACACCATAATACCTTACCCATTGAAACTCAGCTGTTTGACATTCTCTTTTATCTGGAATACAACCAAGAATCAGGAAGACTCAGGCTATCAGAAAATAAGACTTAGGAAGGAAGCAGAAAAGGACTTTGAACAACCCAAGTAGATGGTACTACTTCCATGCCTTAGAGTTCACAGACTTTGCCCCTAATAGGGTCTTATAATATTATTTGTTAAAGGTGTTTCCACTGATCTGATATGTGAGCAGATCCAGAGATTGGTGACATGTCATCTTCATGACACTCTTCTGTGGCATCAGGAACTCTAGCCATATTTAGCAAAGATAGAGTCAGGGGTCAAAAATATCCCAATAGGCAGCAATGATAGCTTGGATCTAATGAGATGAAATTTAATAGAGATAATACTTGGGTTCAAACAATCAACCCCATAGGCAGAGATAGGGGAGGTGTGGCTAGACAGTGGTTCCTGTGTAAAAAGTCTGGGTTCTTTAGTGGTTTGCAACCTCGTTATGATCCAAAAGTATAACACGATGGCGACCAACCCTCCTTCCCCAACCCACGATTCTATTTTAGGCTATTTTGAGATACATAGCATCCTGTATGGGGGAAGTGATTGTCATGGTGTAGCCTGGTCTTATCAGACCACATTTAGAATATTTAGTACATTTTGGGACTCCACATTTTAGGGAGGACATTGGGAAGCCAGAGACCTTGCTGCATAGAGATCACATATAAGAATTATAGCATGAGTAGCATGAGCTCTCTTAGTGGTGGCAAAGAATTGAAAATTGAAGAGATGCACATCTATTGGGGAATGGCTGAACAAGTTGTGGTATAAGAATATAATGGAATACTGTCATGCTATAAAAAATGATGAGCAGGTGAGTTTCAGAAAAACCTGGAAAGACTTGTATGAACTGATGCTGAGTGAGCAGAACCAGGAGAACGTTGTACAAAATAACAGCAACATTGTGTGATGACCAGCTCTGATAGACTTAACTCTTCTCAGGATTTAAGACGATGATTTGAGACAATTCCTAAAGACTCATGATGAAAAATGCCATCCATAGCCAGAAAAAGAACTATGGAGTCTGAATGCAGATCGAAGCAGACTATTTCTCTTTTTTTTGTTTTTTTTTTTTCTTTCTTGTGGTTTTTCCCTTTTGTTCTGATTCTTCTTTCACAACATGACTAATGTGGCATTATGTTCAATATGATTGTACATGCATAGACTATATCAGATTGCACCCTGTCTTGGGGAGTGGGAGGGGAGGGAGGGAGAAAACAATTTGGAACTCAAGATCTTGTAAAAGTGAATTTTGAAAGCTAACTATATGTAATTGGGAAAAAAATACTACTGTTAAGTGGGGGGGGAAATTATAGAATGTTTAACCTTGAGAAGAAAGTGATCCCTGGATTATGGATTTAGAACTGGCCAGGACCCAGTCTTCTTATTTCCAGATGAGGAAACTGAGGGACAGATAGATTAAATACTCACCCTGAGTCACATGGTAAGTAAGCATTTGTGACAGAATTTGAACTCAGGTCTTCCCAGTTCCAATTTCATTCCTTATTGTACCTCCTTGGTGCTTAGGAGGAACATGGTTTGAGGCTTCAAGTATCTGAAGGTGGAAAAGGGACTAGATTTGTTGTCTGACCTCAGAGGACAGAATGAGGAGAAATAGATGGGGGCTGAAGAGAGCCAGATTTCAGTTACCTGCAAAGAAAAGTTTCCTAGTAATTAGGGCTCTGCAGAAAGGGAGCAGCCATCCTTGGGAGGCCGTGAGGTCTGGAGGACTGCTTGGAGGAATGGCAATCAGACTCCTTTTCAGCCGGGGCTTGCACTAATTTACACTCAGGGTCCTCCCAATATTGAGATTCTGTGCTGAGACTCAGCACCAAATGAAAAGTGTGGACACCTGTGTTCCAAATCAGGTCCTCTTGTGGGCTGGGACCTCATGGAAAGCTATAAAGTCCTCTTGGCTGTAATTTTTTGAAGTCGGGAGACTGTCTCTTTCAAGAAGATGGAGGAGATAAGTAGAGGGCTACATCCTTTGGGGAGCAGAGGGGCCACAAATTCTAAAACCTTTGTGAGATCCTCTCTTCTTTAAAGCTTTAAAGCACTTGACAACCACAAACTAATTTACATTCTCAAAACCCAGAGAGCTACATGAGGGGAAGATCTTTGGCTACACTGGCATCTTGTTTTATTTCTGATAAAGTTGTGGCAATCTGGCATAGTGGATAGATAAATGAGTTGGGAAGACCCGGGCTCAAGTCCCCCTTTCATGCCCACTGTGTGACTCTGGGCAAGTCCCATAACCTCTCATCACCTCAAGAATGCCAGTGGCAGAGCAGGTGCCTGTCTGAACTGGTTCAGGAGGTTTACCATAACCAATGGATGTCCTTGTCCAATTTTTAAAAAGTTGGTGATAAGACCGTGGGAATGGAAGGGTTAATGTCAACCACAAGGCTGACAAATACCTCTCTGAATCAGGAGTGATGGCTTCTGGCCCATGTGAATAGTTGGGTTGTCGTAGCTGTCTTGCTCCCCCCAAATAGGAGTCCCTTCAAAGCATTCTCTGACTTGGCCCTGGACATTTGTTTCTCCTTCACAGGGGCTGAAAGGCTATCCTGGACCACCTGGACATCCTGGAGACCAGGTAAGTGAGTGGCCCGGCCCTATGGCTAGCCACAAGGCCTCGATGGGGAGTTCTAGTTCAACCTAGCGGCCACAACCTTACTGGTTTTCTCTGTAGTAGCGGCCTTGCTCCTTAGGATCCCCCTTCCTGTCCATGTCTCCTGATTTATACCTTTATTGACAGTCATGGGCACAGAGCATGTCCCCTCCCCCCAGCCCATCCTGCATGGTTGGGCCGCCAGTGAGTCTCCCCCCTCCTTCCAGCACCCTACCTACCCCCTCCTCCAGCCCCCGGGCACTGAGCCCCATATCCTCTGGGCCAGCAGAGAAATAAGGAAGCTCTTGCCTTCTCACTCGTCCCTTCTTTGCACTAAATTTGCCACTGGGTTCCCCCCCCTTCCCAGCTAACCACATCTTACTGAAAGAAGAAGTAATTCCCTCACGGAGTGTTTGGATAAGCCTGATGTTTGCAGTAAAACCCATGAATAGCTGGGCTGTTCTGTTCGATGTTAAAGGATATTATACATGCATCTATCTAGTTTGCCAGAATCTTGGCAGCATTGACCCAAGGAAAACAGTTCCATATGCCAGAGAGGGAACGACACCTTTGCTTTGCTCCCTCTTTTCAGGGCCGGGGGGCTTTGTGTGAAGAGCTGGTTGAGCCGGTTTCCATGGGACAGGCCTGGGGGGGCAGGTTGAGAAGGATTGGAGAGGACGGCTTCCCCTTCCGCCTTTTTCATCTCACTTTCCTTCCTGTGCCTTTGTCCTTTTGCCATCCCTTTGTCCATTGTAACTGAGATGCTTCCCTTCCCCCCATTCATTCTCTGCCCTGGGCTTAGCTTGAGTGGTCCCTCCTGTCCTGTCTCTAACTCTAGAGAAACTCACTTTCCTCTCCTCTCCTTTACAGGGGGAACCAGGACCAGAAGGGAGTCCGGGAGACAAAGGCTATCCTGGCAGGCAGGTGCAGTAAATGGCTTCTCCAAGGCTCTCAAGGAGCTGTGTTTCTGCCAAAGGGGAGGGTGGGAATGGGGAATAGTGCTGATGGGAGGTGGACTAATGTGGACAAATGTCTTTGAATATGACATTAGAAGATGCTGGTCACTGGTAGGAGCCTTGGGTCACAATCATAGGATCTGGTGATTGAGAGTAGAGAAATACATAATGGCTGCAAGCAGTCTATTCTAGCTATGGGGAATTCCACTACCCCAGGGATTTCACCTTAGATATAAGTAACCCCTAAATTATACCAGAATCTCCCCAGATTGGCTCCATATCCAGAATCAATCCCTTAGAAGATAGTCGGGTATTTATTTATACATAAAACAGTCTGTATCTTGGAAATTTTTACCAGGTCAAGGAGGGGAGAAGCAGTGGCCATGAAGATCTGGGCCTATTGAGTTCTCCTTTGACAGGGGCATTGTCTCTACTCTCCCATTGTAGCAGTCATCTTTCATTCCATGATAGGAAGACTCTGTCTTCTCATTGAGTGCCTTGGGGCCTCTCTCTGGCCTTCTCTGGCCATGTCCCACCTTCTCAGGGTTCTTTGGCCACCTCCATCCAGGGAACCATCTTCAGGACTTCTTTGGTCCCATGCTTTTCTTCTTGGAATCCAAAGGCTAATTCAGAAGGTAAGGGCAGTGTTCAGATGCTGCTTAGAAGGAAAATGAGGCTAGAAAAGGTCCTGAATATACCTTTAGGGGATGATCTCTTGTGATCCCAGTCCTGATACCCACAGATGGGTGTATACCTTCATAATATGTACTAATAGAACTGGCAGAGAGCTCTGATCTAAGTCCTTAAAGACCCTAGGGTCTGGGCTTATATGGCTGGGAATTCCTACCAATACCTTTGTGAGTTCCAGGAGATTAATAAAGGTTTCAGCTCTATTCATCTAGGTCCCTCCCTAATACTCACAACATAGAATGTCAGAACTGGAAGGAATCTTGAGATGTGGAATGTTAAATTATAAACTGTAGAGTTAAAAGTGGGTACCTATTTCTCTATCAGGAGGTGGGTGGGTAGCATGTTTTGTCAGAGCCCTTTGGAATTGTGGTTGGTTACTGGATTCATCAGAATTCCCAAACCTTTCAAAGTTGTTTGTCTTAACTATTGTTATTATATAAATCATTCTCCTTGTTCTGTTCACTTCACTCTTCATCAGTTCATCTAAGTCTTCCATTTCTCTGAAATTATCCTTTTCATCATTTCCTCTAGCATTCCATCACACTGATATACTGTAACTTGCTTAGCCATCGCTTGATGTGTTCATCAAGTTTTCAGCATCCCTTCAGTTTTTTGACTCTTTACCACTACGAAAAGAGCTTCAGTTTGAATTCTATGCCTTTATCCAGGCCATCAATACAAATGATAAATGACATAGGGCCAAGCATAGATCCTGGAGCCATTTCACTGCAAACCTCTTGCCACGCGGACTTTCATGACTGTTGAGTCCAACTATTCAACCAGTTCCAAATAAATCCATTTCACCGGACCACTGTCTAGGCCACATCTTGCCATATTTTCCACAAAATAGCATGAAATACCTAATCAAATGCCTTTTTAGACCCCCAAGTCAACCATATCAGCAGAAGCCCCCTGCTCTATCAGTTTAGGAAGCTTGTCCAAAAAGCTTTTTTTGTTTGTCTTGACGAAGTCTTGGTGGCTCCTTGAAGTCACTGCTTTCTTTTCTAAATGTCACCAGTCATTTCTTTAATAATCATTTCAAGAATTTTGCCAGGAAATGAAATCAACTGCACAGGCTTCTAGTTTATAGACTTTGTTCTTTTCCTCTTTTTAAAAATTTTTACAGAATTTGCCCTTTTCTACTCCTTTGATACCCCTTCCATTTTCCACAACTGCTCAAATGCTCCAATGTCACTCGCTGTGGCTTCAGCAACTATGTCTGCCATTTTTCTTGATACCCTTGTATGTCAGTTCGTCTGGGATTGATTTCATCCAGGGCAGCTAGGAGCTCTATTTCTATCTTCTTACTTATATGAATTTTCAACTTTGTCTTAGCCAGTTTTTCCCTCTTTCCTTTACCTTATTCTGTGGCAGAGAAAACCAAAGCAAAACGAGAGCTGAGCAACATAGCTTTCTCTCTATTATCCACTGTCATCATCCCATCCACTATAAGCAGGGATCCTAGTCCTTTTGTTGTTCCTCCTCCTGCTGAAGCTATCAGGAACCTTAGAACCCAGAACCCAGTGTATCAGACTGAGAGAGACCTTAGGGGCCAGAGGCTGACTTCACCTTCTATTTATACAGTATATATCATTGTGGTTGGGTTGTCAGCTCACCCCCAGCCCCATTAGAATATGAGTTCCTTGAGAAGAAAACTATGTTTTTACCTTTCTTTGGATGCCCAGGACTTAGCATAGTACCTGGAACATAGGAAAGTGTTTAATAAATGCTTGTTGATGGACTGACTGAATGAATGACCATTGGGTAACCCAAGGATTCTTAATTTTTTGTGTGTCACAGACTCCTTCTCAGAATAACGCTTTCAAATATAATAAAACGAAATTCAGAGAATTGTAAAGGAAAACAATTATTTTGAAATAGTTATAAAGATATTTTTAAAAACAAGTTCATGGACCCCCTATTAAGAATTATTGGTAGTCTGACCCTTTAACAGTTGGGCCTAGAGATGAGAAGTGACATTACCAAGGTCATACAATGAATCAATGGCAGAGTTGGATCAGAGCCCACGTCTCCTTACTCCCAGCTTTCTGTAGTCAATCCACAGGTCTGCCTTAGGTAATTTGTAACCTTCCCTTCTACCTAAGTCTTTTTGAAGGATTAAGAGGAACCAAAATGCTGAATAGTTTCTTCCCCTGTAAGATACACATGGCAAAAGGAGGGGTGGTATTACATGATGAAACATACCACTTTCATCCTGATATAAAGGGTAAAGTTTGAGAAATCTATTTTTTGGATATGTGGGAAGTTTTTTTTGCTTGATAATGCATATTTGTTACAAATTCTTCCTTCCTCCCTTCCTTCCTTCCTTCCTTCCTTCCTTCCTTCCTTCCTTCCTTCCTTCCTTCCTTCCTTCTTCTTTGTCAATGAGAGGGAAGCCAGAGGGAGAGAAAATAGATTTTTATTAACTGAAAAAATTAAATCACAAAAAAGAAGAGGATTAAACTAGATGATCTCTGAGGTCCCTTCCAGCTCTGACTATACCATTAATTAGCATAGACCCCCAGCTCTGATTTAACAGGAAGATATGAGTCCCTTCACACAGGACCAGGCTCCTACTGTTTCTCTTATCAAAGCAAAGCCAAGTGCTTTGAAGAAAGGAATCAGAGAGATCCCAGATGCAAAAGCCTCCTTTGGGAGTTCATGCCTGAAATACTACATTGTTCCACATGTTTTTTTTTTTATCCGTAAGACCAACTTCTGGATCTCTTCTTTTGGGAGGAGTTTGTAAGCAGAGCTGAGCTATAAGCTGGCAATGACTTCAGAACTCGGGCTGAGTGGGTTCATGGAAAGACTCAAGGCTTGCTTCTGTTTAGACTGGGGCTTATGGAGGAGTGGGGATCTAGCCTTCCTCCTAGTTATTCTACTCCTCCCACATTTCTGAAGAGTTGAAATCATCCCAAAACATTCCTCCTGCCTTCCCCTTTCCTTCTTCCAGTCCTGCTTTCTCTTTCTTTTATTCCTTCTTGCTCTCTCTTGTCTGTATTTCCAGCGCAACACATTCAGGATGGCTTTCATTAGGGTTATAGTCAAGAGTATGTTATAGTGAAAGATATCACAGGAAGCCTCATGCAATCCCTTCATTTTATAGGTGGGAGAAGTAAGGTCCAAAGAGGAGAAATGATATGTCCAAGGTCACGTAGTACAGTGCCTTTGGAGTCAGAGGACCTAGGTTCAAAGTCCACCTCTGACATGTATTATCTTTGTGAGCTGGGTCACGTTACTTAATCTCCCTGGGTCTATGTGTTCATCTATAAAGAGAGGGGGAGGGGGTTGGACTAGATGGCCTCTGGGCTTCTTCTTAGCTCTTAGAGTATGACCTTGTGACCTAGGACAGAACATGATCTGAGTGGGAGGGGAGAGCCATTTGACTTTTCATATTATACCATTCATCTCACATTCCTCACCCTTCCCTTTCCATCTCCCTCATATCTGGACCAATGTGGCTACCTGGGTAGCTTTGCCAAGAATCAGGTATGGTACTTAATGACTAACATTTATTTAGAAAAAATTCATTGATATCTTTTGTTTTTACATCCTCTTCATGTCTGAATATCTCCCTCCCCTCCCCTTTATTCCAAGGGCCATCACTTGAGATGCAGAAGAAAAAAAAAAAGAAAGAACACAATTCAGCCAAACTACTCCGAATGTCAGCTCAGTTGTACAGTATAGGCAATGTTCCTTCCAAACCCATAGTCCCCCACTTCTGCTCTGAAGGGAAGAGCTGTATGTTCTCATCTCTTCCTTGGGAACAAGCTTGGTTGTTATGGCTGCACAGCATTCAGGGTTTGTTTGTTTGGACTTTTTCCATTTGAATCAAACAACTCACGTTTCTATGGTGCCTTATTTAGGATTTACAGAAAGTACAAGTTTTATTGGTGTGGAGACTAAGACTTGACCATCATCTCACCCAGTGAGGGTCAATGCTGGGATTCAAACTCAGGTCCTGGAAGGACTCTTAGAGGCTACTGAGTTGCACTCTCATTTTACAGATGAAGAAATTGAGGCAGACAGAGGTCAAGTGAATTTTTCAGGGTCACACAACTTATGTGTCTGAGGTAGAATTTTAAGCTGGGTCCCCTGATTCTAAGCCTCCTACCTCTTCAGATACTCTGTCCATGACACCATGCTGCCTCACACGAGTAGGAAAAGCTCCTGAGTTTCCCAGGGTCAAGCCACTCATGATTTTTTAATCTACTCCTGTTCAAGGATGTGGGTGATTTGGGGCTCTAAGAAAAGCGTTTCTCAGCCGAGAGCTTCTGTCTTCTCCCTCAGATGACTCTGATTAGTCACGGATCCAGTTAATTGTGAGTGTGGGCATGTGGTGGTGTGCTGGCTGTGTGGTGGTGCCTTCAGTGGCTTAGCTCTGACAGCCAGTCATGATTCCTCTGCTTCTGGCTGCTTCACATTTCTCTCTTGGGTCCAACTTGGGTCTTTGACCTCTGGGGGCCCCTCATCAGAGGTAATCACAGTAACTCATTTTAGGAAGCCATCAAGATTTCATAAAACCTCTTCTTCACTGTGTCCCATGAGAGCTGTTGGTGGTTTTACAGCTGAAGCTCCAAGAAGTTAGGTGGCTTTTCCTGGTTCAACACAGCTAGTAATTAACCCATAAATATTCTCTGAAGCACCAACCATGCACCAAGCACTGGACTAGGCACTAGAGGTATCAAGACATTAATGAAATAGCCCCTCCTCCAGTAATGGTCTGAGCCAAGACTCAAACTCAGAGCTTCTGACTCCAGGATCTCTTTTCACTCTTGGCCCATGTACAGAACGTAACTTTGACAATGCCTGTTTGGGGCCACTTAAGGCTTCTTCACACTTGTCTTTCTTTCTTTGGTTCTTATGTTTCAGGGACTACCTGGGCCAATAGGAGAACCTGGACCCAAAGGCAGTCGGGTAAGTGCATCTTGGCAGCGTCCTATGATACTCTGATGATCAGATGGCAGAGGTGTGTACTTGCCACTTAGGACTCAGAGCAGGTTCAATGGATGTTGCTCTCATCCCTCCCACTCAGCAGGGTACTAAGAATGCCCCTTTGCCTCCGGTTTCAGAGATACTCAAGAACTTTTAGCTCTTATGTCTCTCACTTGGCCATGGGTAGCAGCTGCCCCCATGTCTCCTAGTTCCAGGGCCGGGAGATTCTAAGAGAGTGGGAAGAAGGATGGAACATGTATTGAGCTACAGCTTTCCAGAAAGCCTCTCACTTAAGCCAAGAACAGTGAGCCAGGGAGATCCAGGGTTACTCCTAATGGCCCCATCTGTGGCACAGAGAAAATCCAGCTGAGGCCAAGATGCTGGAGCCAGTTGCAAGTGATCTTACCGCCCCTCAGTCTTCCCTCCACCCCTTTCTCCAACCCCACTCCCCACATTCCCTCTCCTGCTGGGGTAAGCAAGCAGAACAGCCAGTATGACTCATGTGAACAGGGTGTTGCGGCAGTTCTAATTGCCTGTAATTGGTGGCTACAGCATCCCCTTAGCTCCTCGTGAATGCCCACAGCCTGGCAGAAGTACTCAGGGCCCTGGGAGTTGCCTACGAGATATATGTTCAGACAGTGGCTAGAGGCCAGATATGGTAGACCAAGGTCCATCCATTTTCTTCTTCCCCTTAAGGGGTCCCTTTGTAAGCTACTCCTGTTATAGAAGAGGGAGTCAGCCCATGGGAAACCATAGCAATCCCTGCAAAGCAGAGCTCTAAGTGGGTGAAAGAATGAAGCCGTAGGAGTAGGGAATGTGACTCCACCAGTGGCCACTATGAGGGCCAGTACTCCCTCCCCGCCTTGCTCCTAGAGCCACATGTGTGCCCACCATCAGCTCCTCTTCTCCCTTGCTCTCAGGGCCCTGGCAGTGGCTTCTAGAGACTTATTCCCTACCAAGCTGGATCCTTCCCATGTAGTCTTAAGTAGCATCAGATCCAGGTTCCGATGTTGACTGCACTTCTGACTTGCCACTGACCCAATTCTGAGCAAACCTCTACACTTTGTTCATCTGTGAAATGGGATTTTTATCCCTATCCTGCCTGTTTCCCAGGGTTGCCTCTGGAATCCTATGAGAAAATAGATACAAAATCATGCCCTAGACTGAATGGGGCTATGGCAGTGTAAAGGGTGATTGTTATTATTAGGATTTGGGTCTAGCAAAGGCATTCTTGGGAAGAGGTAAAAAGTGAGGGCCATCACTAGGGACTCTACAGCCAAACTGGAAGTTCTCACGGGACCTCCCACAAGAGGCTGGAGACAACCCCATTTCTGCCTCATTGGCTCTGTCTGTCAGTGGCTACTGAACCCTTGTCAGTAAGCTCTTAAATATTTTCCATATGCTTACCCTGGCTGCTCCTGCCCACCACATCAGGGTGGGGATGTGCCTGGCAGCACTGGGCACTTATTCATCTGTGCCCCCAAAGAGCAAAGTCAGCTTGTTCCTGAAGAGCCCTTCCCCCAAAGCAAAGGCCTCAAGGCTGTGCCATTATGACAGATGAGAATTTATGCTACAAAGCAGCTTTCATACACCCCAAGGACAAGAGGATGAGAAGAGTTCCACACTGGGTCCCCTAGACCAGCCCTGAAGTGAGTTTATGGTATTTATTGGCAGAGTTAGATAGACTTATTGGCTGGATATCAGCTGCTTGGGATCTTTTACCAGGATGTTACTATATTTGCACTCGAGGACAGTCTGCCCTAGTCGGCTCCTGAGGCTTGCTTACTGGAGGAGCATAGGAGACTCAAAAACAGCCTTCTCAATTGTATCCTTCCTGGGGAATTGATCCTGCTGCAGCTATCCAGTCCCAGAAGAGGAATTCTTTTCTGTCCAAACCCTAGGAAGACATGCTCTTGGGATAGGGCTGAGGGGGATGATAAGCCAGGGAAATTTGGGATTGATTTATGCTCTTCGTGTGGACAACATCTTGCTGCCACATGCACATTGGAAACTGAACCTCTGCTCCCTTCTCTCTGGGCTTTGCAGAGATGGTTCTCATGATGGAACTCTGGGCTCCTTCCAGCCATGGCTTGAAGCCCAGAGGGATGACCCCTGTGATACATTGCTGATTGTAGCCACCAGTCATAAAAACCCTGCTCTGCCCACTCCTTCCCTTCTGTGGCTCAGGAATGTGACTAGCCAGCTCCCATCTCCTCACTAATGCTCAGCAAGCATCCATCTTAGTCCCTCATGGCTTTGCCTGCTCCCGGCATCACTGATAGGGTGATTAGAAAAGGGGCCTAGGTGCTAAGGAATCTCTCCAAAGTCATGTGACTCCACAGCCAGTCAGGTAGCCAGCCTGGGCATGGAGTACCAAGGGAATTTGAATGTTGCTCGCCTTTTGTGAAGGGGTAGATTTGCAGGGTAGACTAGGATGCGGGGAAAGTCTAACCTGTCTAGGAGGACACTTCCTGAGCCTTGGAGCTAGACTTTAGTGCAGAGTCTTTCCTGCTAGAGAAGGGGTTAGTCTTGATTCTTCTTGACTAACATTTTCGAGAGGTGACATGTCTCAGCTGATCCTAGGTGAACGATTACCCCCAAATCTATGCTTGTTCCTCGGAGAGAGGAACCTCATTCAGTTCCAGGGTCCAGATGCAGCTTTCCTTCCATTCCTGCTCTTGTTTGGAGCCTAGCTTTGCACCTGGTGTGAAGCAGACACTCAGAGGTGCTTGTTGATGGACTAATTTTAAAAATGGTTGAGCCCACATATACTACCAGTCTAACAGCTCAGAGAAGGGGCAGCCTGAGTGGAAGAACCTGTATTCTCACTATGTGTGTATGTGTTGGGGTGGGAGGCAGAGTGGATGTACTTTCTGTAAGCATCTCTGGAGAAGGAAGGTCAAGGATGCCTGGAAGAAGGTCTGAGGTGGATGAAGAAGGCTTATCAGAGCAGCAAAGGGTCACGTGGGAAGGGTCTCAGGACTGTGAACAAATTGGAGGAGGGGGGAAATGGCTTGAGTGGGGACAGTTTTATTTAAAAGACATCTACTATGTTTGTGCTGTGTGCAGAGCCACAGGCTGTGCTCTGTGGGGGATACTGGGAGTTATGAAAGCTGATCCTTGTCCTTCAGAAACTTCCAGTCTAGTTAGAGTGCTGAGGCCCATACCTAGAGTTGGAAGGGTCCTTGTAGGCCATGTAGTCCAGCGTGTTCATTCTATAGATTGAGAAACTGAGGCCCAATAAGGTTCAGTGCCTTTCCCAAGGTCATGCAAGTGGGATTTTCAACCCACATCCTCTGATTCCTACTCTAATTTTCTTTCTGCCGTGCCACACAATAATACCGCTAAAACAATGAATAATTTAAAACAAGGCACAGTAGGATTAAATGCCCAATGAGTGGTAGAGACAATGATTGTTAGTCTATAGGAAGGAGAGATCATAGAGGATTAGAGTAGACAGGGGAGGCTTCCTCTAAGAATTGGGACTTAAGTTGGGCCATGGAGAATGAGGAGGCAACCGACAGGGCAAGAGAAGGTGGGAGGGTATTCCAGATAGCACAGAGGGGATGTTTTTGAAGGGGATAACTGGAGAAACTCAAAAATGCTGAGTTAATTGGTCCTGGAGGGTTATGGTTTGGGGGTGGGGTGGGGAATTGTATTGGAGGAGGGGAGGGGAAGGAGAAGCCAAGGAGGTAGGAGAGAGAGGGCATCTGGGAAACAGCCAGAAGTGAAAAGTATCACAGTGGAAATTCCTAAGAGGAGGTAGGCCAGTGAGACGGAGAGGCAGCTACAGAAGGAAATACTTATCAGCTGGCGCTGGGGTCCCATCAGCACATCCCCTCTCCTCTAACCCCAAAGCAGGCTTCCTTTCCTTTAGGTCCCAGGAGCAGCCAGCAAGGGCACAACAGCCTCCTGCCCCTTCCCACCCTGCCCCCACACGGAGAAGGAGCCTCCCCCACCTGCCCCCCGATCCCTGGTGTGAGGGTATGTGCCCTTGGACTACATCGTGGAAGCCAGCACCATGCAGTCCATGGGCATATACACTTGCCTCAAGGTTTATATCAACGTGGAGAACCCAGGACCAACGCTGGAGGAGCAGGAGGAGGAGGAGGAGGAGGAAGGCAGCCAAGCTGGGATGGGGACAGGCCAGCATCCTGGGAATGACCCATTTGATTTTTTGTTTGCTCTGTTCATAGGGGTATATTGGTCTCCCAGGGCTCTTTGGCCTGCCAGGACTCGATGGAGAAAGGGTGAGTATCCTCATGTCCCATCCTAAGACCCTTCTCTTTAACCTAAATACCCAGGGCACAGGTAACTCTGGGGATTAAGCAAAGCAGCTCACTACAGAGCTGGGGATGAAGAGGGAAAGAAGGAGAGACAGGACTCCACCTCTAAGGTTTGTTCTTAATGAAGAGTCAGCAGGACAGTGGGGGCTTCTTTCCTCTTGGACTTGCTCTCTACCAAGCAGGACCAAAATCCAGGGAAACTGTCACAGTCATGGGAATGAGCTACAACAGTAGAATCCAGGAATATTAGAACTGGAAGTGACCTCTGGACATAGGCTATTAGCAATAACAACAATAGCCATAGCTAGCATTTATGTAGCGCCTACTGTCTACCAGGCACTGTGCTGAGTGCTTTATAAATGTTCTCACTGATCCTCACACAATCCTGGGCGGTAGGTGCTGTTATTATCCTCATCTTACGGTTGAGTAAACTGAGGCAGGCAGGTTACAGTGGCTGGCCCAGATTCATACAGCTAGTTAAGTGTCTGAGGCTGTATTTAAACTCAGGTCCCTCTTGACTCTAGGCTTAGAGCTCTGTCCACTACACCACCCAGCTGTGTCTGTAGCCTAATGTCTAGTATGTGTATATGCAGACACACATATGTATGTGTATACATAAGGTCCAAGAAGACAGGGACCTTAGAATGTAGAATATCAGGACACAGAATTATCAGAGCTAGAAAGGGACCTTTTAGACCGGTCTTTTAATTTACATGATGTGAAACTGAGCCCCAAAGGGATAAAGTGAATTGCCCAAGTGACAAGAATTGTTCTCTTCTGTTAGTATTCCCCTAGGCTACATTGCCTCAGTTTCCCAAACTAACCCCAAAAGGATTATTTTGAACCTGCCTTTGACTAGGACCAGGCATACGGGGAGCTCACCCTAGGCACAAGGTCTGCTGGGCACCATCCTAGCCCCTGTTTGTATGGTCCCACAGGAACGTGGGCCCAAAGGAAAAGCCAGAGCATCTTGGCAGGGTTCTTTGAGCTTCAGCCATGTCCTGTTCCTTTTTATTGATTCCTAGCCTGACATTAATTTTGCTTTATTTTTTTCTGACAGGGGCCTCCTGGAGTTCACGGCAAGAGGGGCAAGATGGGTAGGCCGGTAAAGTTTTTCCTTGTCTATTATGCAGATTTTGTTGAACGAAACCAAACCATGCCACAATCTAGTTGTTTTTGCCTGACTCGGCAAGGTAGAATTTGGGGAGATTTCCTGTGTTTCCCTTTGGAAAGTTTGGATTTCTGGTCTACTCTGTCCTTTTTCCCTGTGTGTGTGTGTGTGTGTGTGTGTGTGTGTGTGTGTGTGTGTGTATGTGTGTGTGTTGGGGAGGACAAATGTCTCTGTGTAGGTATATACACATGTGTCTATCTTCCTAAGTCTGTGTTTTTTCTACCTGCCTGCCTAGATCTGTTTTTCCTGATATACCATGCTGACTATATGTCTTCTATAATTCTACATGATTGCCTTTTTCTTGGTCATACTGCCCTTGACTGCCAGTCCTCTTCCCTGGGAAGGAGAGGAAAAGGCAAAGACTTGACTAGGCATGTGCTAGTAAGGTAACTACATTGGGTGCCGTTTCAGAAAGTATCTCTCACTAGCTCACTGAGTTAAGGACTGAGTCCAAGCCAACAATCAGTAATCATCTGCTATGTACAAGACACTGTTCTAGGCACTTTTTTAGGGAAGCAAGGACAAAGAATGAAAAGCAGTCTCTGCTCTAATTTCTATCCTATTGGGGGATAAAATGCTTAAGCAGAAAGTAAGTGTAAAATGAAGGATAAAGAAGACAAGGGGGATCAGGAAAGGGTTTTTCTTGTAGAGTGGTATCAGTGCTGAGCCCTGAAGGGAGCTAATTGCTCAGAAGTCAACATTTATTAAGTGCCTACTCTGTACCAAACACTGTGTTAAGTGCCGAGGATACACAAAGAAGCAACAGAAAGTCCTTGCCCTCAAGGGGCTTACAATCTAATGGGGCAGATAACATGCAAGCAGAGATATACATAGCAAGCTATATACAGGATTAAGAGGGAATAATGAAGAGGGGAAGCACTGGAATTAAGTGGGGTTAGGGAAGGCATCCTATCCTGTAGAAGGGGGTATTTTAGTTGGAACTTAAAGGGAACCAGGGAGGTCAGTAGTCAGAGCATAAGAAGAAGAGTCGTCCAGGTGTGGGGGATAGCTAGAGAAAACGCCCCAAACTGAGAGATGGAATGTTTTTTGTTTTTGTTTTTGTTTTGTTTTGTTTTGTTTTTTGGTGGAACAGCCAGGAGCCCAGTGTCACTGAAATGAGGAATGTGTTGGGAATAAGGTGTAAGAAGACTGGAAAGGTAGGAAGGGGATAGAGTAGGAGGGGCTTTGAATGCTAAACGGAGCATTTTGTATTTGCTCTTGGAGGTGCTAGTGAGCCATTGGAGGGGCTTTTAAGAGGGGAAAGGGAGAGGAGAATTCCTTCCAACCATAAAGGATAGTCTGTGAAAAAGACTTGTAGATGGGGAATGGAATGTAGTGTTCAGGAAACAGCAAATAGGCCAATTTGATTGAAACATAAGGTATATGAAGAGAATTAAAATGAAACGTCTGGCAAGGTTAGCTGGAGCCAGCTATGAAGGGCTTTAAATGCCACACTAAGGAGTTTGTATTTTATCTTGGATGGAACAGAAGACCATTGAAGCTTCTGCCATAGTCTAGTAGAAGGAGAAGCTCATTCATTTCTTCTTAATTTGGTTCTGTAAGCATGGGCAGCTCCTAGAGTGAGAAGGCTGAGGGGGTTTTCTGCTGCAGGAAACTGAGCAGGGATTGGACATTCATAGTTCTGCTTTTGGTGATGGCAATAGAAATAGGTGCTTCTTAAAGTCATACATTATAATTAATTAATATAATTAAGTTGGAAGGTGCTAAGAGATCATCTAATGCAGGGGTGGGGAACTTGCAGCTTAGAGGCTTATGTAGCCTTCTAGGTCCTCGGGTGCAGCCTTTTGACTGAGTTCAAGTTTTACACAACAAATCCTTTTATTAAGGGGATTTGCTCTGTGAAGTTTGGATTCAGGCAAAGGCTGTACTTGAGGACCTAGAGAGCCATATGTGGCCTTGAGGCCACATGTTCCCCACCCATGTCCCGATCTCATTTTCTAGATGGAGAAACTGAGACCCAGAGAAAGGAAGTGATTTGCTCAAGACCACATAAGCATTTAATGGTAAAGCTGAGGTCAGAACCCAGATCTCTAGATCTTCAAGTACAAAGACATATGGCATGTGGTCCTTGCCTTCAGAGAATTTATTTAAAATCTAGGCATTTGGTGTCCCCGTGAATTCATTTCTCTGCAGTGATGATTTCAAAGGGAATATTAGTACTTATAGAAGCACCTCATCTTTTACGTGACTGTCTGGGTTACTGGAGAACATCTTTTTGCTGTCTTTGTTCTCATAAGACCTTGGGCCAGTGACTTCCCTCCTCAGGGTCTCAGTTTCTTCATCAGTGAAATGGATTAGATGATGTTGGAGGTCCCTATCAGCTCTGACATTCTATGAATCATTAACCAGATTCCAGTAAACAAGAAAGCTAGATATGTTGTCTCTGCTTGGATTTCTTAGCAAGTTTTAAGGGATGTATTTTCATGCTTAGGATATGGCCTTCTCAATACATTCCAGCTGTTCCTCTCTTTTTCTTATCACTGTCCAGGATATTTTTTCCCAGCCATAATTTACATTTGCTGCTGGGATCTCACCCTGGAATGTGAAAACATTCAGAGCCTCATCCATCCTTCCTTTCCCCTACCTTTAACAACCCTTCCCCCAGAAGCAGGAACATTCCAGACTAGTGGTCCTTTGGAATCCGATGGCCAACTATCCTGTATAGTTCCCCTTCCATGTAAAGAGCTCTGACTCTCCCATTGTTATAGATTCCAAGATACAGGATTTTGACTTTAAAATGTTGGAAGGGAAAGAGAAGAAAGTTCTAAACTCATAGAACCCAGTTTTTGTCCATTTCTTCCACAATCCCAAATAGGTTATCTTGCATGCTCTTTGGGAAATATTTGCCCCACTTTGAAAACCATTGAGCTAGAAGGCTGTTCTTAGTCAGTCAGCCTGTAAATACTGGCCATTAGGCACAGAGCTAAGTACTAGAGGTACAAAGAAAGGCAAAAGACTGTCCCTGCTCTCAAGGATGTCACAGTCTAATGGGACAGAGTACAAAAAAAATGCATGAACAAGCTATGTACAGAATAAATTAGAAATAATCAATAGGGGGAAGTCAATTGATTAATCAGTTAATAAACTTTTACTTTATATATATGTATGTGTGTGTGTGTATACACACACACACACACACACACACACACACATATCCATATCTTTCTGTATCTATAGGACTTTCCTGGTTGTCTGTTTCCCCCAGCTCCATTGCAGCCCACAAATTTGCATTTAACAAACTCTTATGAAGTGTCTGCTCAGTGTTTTATACTGTGATAAGGACTGGATCTGAATTCTATTTGAGTAAAGAGAGGTCTCGGAGGGCTCTTGGGAAGGCCTCAGCTCCATCGATAGGAGAGAGGCAAAGTGGAACACCAGAAAGAGCCTGGGACTGAGAGCCAAGAGCCATGAGCAGCCACCCCAGATGTACAGCTCACATTGTGTGACGTCAGGCAAGTCACTCCATTGAGCTGGATTTCAGTTTATTCATCTGTAAAGTGAGAGAATTGATCTGGCTGATCTTCAAGGTCTCTTTCAGTTCTGAGATTCTCTGAGTCTGTGACTCTGGGAGAGACTGATTGCTATTGCCAGGATTCTGGTGCTCTCCCCGTTCCCAGCACTGACCACAGCTCTGCTACAGCAGAGAACAAGCCTCTGGCCTCCAGTTACTGGAATGGACCTGCATTTTCCACATTTGACCACAGTTATGCCTGCCTGACTTCCATGGAAGTGCTGACATTGGGATTCCGGGAAATTGGGAAGAAGGGAAGCTTTTTCACATAGGATATTGTGTGTTTCAATTCTGTTGGCATAGGGAAGGGAAATTCCTCTTTCTGGATGAGAGGAAGAAGTTTCCCAGCTCTATGGATGGGCAGTTCAATTGATTTTTCCTTCTCTATCCCTTGGTCCATTCTACTCAGCACCCCTTCATCCTCTACTCTCCCACTCAGAACCAAACCAAAGTCTTTGCTTTCCCTTTAGGATGGGAAGAAATCTCCAAGTTTGACATGAGACTGGAGGAAGTCATGCTATTGATGATAATTAGCATGGTGCCTCAAACACAGTATGCAGTAGGGAGATGTTTATTGCTGTGAATGACTGCCAGGTATAGTGGGAAGAGCATTAGATTGTGGGCCCAGAGAACAGGGATCTAGTACTAGCCCTTTAACCTGCTTTGGAATCTTGGGCAAAATGTTTGTTGGAATCGCTTCCTTTATCTGGGATACAGTTTTCTTATCTATAGGATGGGAGGATTGAACTAGATGGTCTTGCAATATCCTGCCAGCTTTATTAAGGTACTTTTTAGCTCTGATATCTATGTCCCAATATACTAAGACCTTTTCTGGCTCTGAGATTCTGGGAGAGGCAAAGTGGTGGAGCAGAGATAGGATTGGACTTGGACTCAGAGGACCCGGGTTCATATCCTACCACTGATATTGTGTGACCTTAGATGAGTCACCTTTCTGTGCCCTTGGTTCCTCATCTATAAAATGAAGGGTTGGATTCAGTGGTCTTTAAGGTCTCTTCTCTCTCTAAATCTATAATGCTACAATTCTGTGATGATAACTTGTTTGCAATAAGAGTCAAAGGAAATGAAGCCAATTTCTTTTGGTGAAGTGGAGGGAATGGGATGGGATTAAATTTGGAGAATTCTGGACTGGAGTACCTGGACAGATGAGGTGTCTTCCTAGAGCCATTCATTTCTTCATCTCTTTCTGTCTCTGGGCTCCAGGCCTCTTTTTTTAATGCATTGAGAGCTGCAGCTAGCCCTACAAGGTCTTAAGTGACCAGCCAGATAATTCTGGTTGATAAGACTTTGTAAATAAGCAAGGGGGTTTGGGGACTCAGACAGTCCATCTGCGTGTCCTTGGCATAGAGCTAACCAGAAAATCAGTATAAGCCCAGCCCTACTCTTGCCTTCGAAGCAATTGGATGGCTGTCAGGTGTTCAGGGTCCAGAGATTGTGTATGGGACAGGGGGAGTGTTCAAACTGGCTGCAGAAAGATAACCACCCACTCACCCCACTGTCAGTATCCCAGCAATGTATCTGGCATAGGGATCCCTCTTATCTAAAGTGCCTAGGGCCATGAATCACCATTGAAAATAAACTTTATTGTTCCCTAGAAAATCAGCTTTAATAGCCAGCAAATCTGTTTTGTCTGTCTCTGACATGATTTAATGTTTTTCATATGATTTCATATCTGCAGATTCCAAAATGAGGTGATCAGAATGGCCCCTGGCATGACTTTGCCAGGCTTCTTATATACTCTGTGAAATCTGTGTCCTTCAGAGTGCAGCATCTGAAGATCAGGAAGAGCCCTGTGAGGTCACTAAATCCATCCCCCTGTAGCAAGGCAGTCATGAGGGTTAAAAACCGAAACCTTGTGGTAGAATATGAAGACAGTAGGGAATAAAGGAAGAAGGACTGTCGTTTAAGTAAAAATTATTTTTCTCCTTAAAGTTTGAGTTTTTGAATTTTTTATTACTTATTAGTGAATGAGGTTAGGCACTATTTTAGTTCCCTTCTGACAAAGTTGGCAATTAATCTTTTCCCCAGGAACATTCTTATTGATTAATAACGTCCCACCTCCACCCTTCTGTATACTTGTACTAATCAGTCTTTCTAGGTTTGGGGTGTTTGTTTCATTTAGAAGGCATGCACATCAAACGGTTTAGTTTACCGTGAGTATGATTTATCATCCTTCCCACTAGGGCCATGCCATAATTTCCTGGGAGTCAAGGAATTTGTAAGGAGTTAGGATAGCCAAGGTTATATAGGGAACATTTATTTTCCACTTTTTCCCTTTATGGAACAGTTCCAGAATTTGCATCACATAATCATAGAATGTCAGCTCTGGAAAGAACCTTAGAATCCAGAATCCAGAATGCAAAATGTCAGAGCTTGGTGGAGCCTTAGAATATAGAGTTAGAGCTGGAAGGGGCCTTAGAACAAAGAATGTCAGAGCTAGAAGGGCCCTTCAAACTCAGAATATTAAAACTGGAAGGAATCCTAGATCATAGAACATTAGGGCTACAAGAGACTTTCAAAGATCATCTCTTCTAACCACTTCATTTTACATATTTTCCTCACATGAAGTCTAAGGAAATGAATTGACTTGACTGCAAGATCATCCAGTGGCTAGTGGAAGACCAGGAATTAGAATAGAAAAGATAACTTCAGCCTTATAAGGTTGAGAGACTTTCCCAGGGTCACACAGCTAATAAGTCATAAGGGCTGGAAGCAGACCTGGGTTTACTTCATCCTAGAGCAGTGGTTCTCAACCTTCCTAATGCTACGACCCTTTAATACTTGTATGTGGTGTATCTGCATGTGGGTGGACCCGCCTGGAGACGGATTGAGGAGCGGTGTCTCGGTTCCTAAGACCATTGGAAATTTGTGTTTTCTGATGGTCTTAGGTGACCCCTGTGAAAGGGTCTTTCAACCCCCAAAGGGGTCGCGACCCACAGGTTGAGAGACCGCTGTTCTAGAGCATTGCTCTTTCTATAACTTTAATCAGCACTAAAGTGGCAGTAGGGAATCATAGATTAATGTCTCACCCAGGCTGGGCATTGTATCTGTGTTTTAGTGGGGCCTTTTGGAGATAGTACCTAACCCAAAGGAACAACTTTCACAGGCATTTTAGGCCAGTAGGAAAGCTATTTGAGGACAGGTAGGTATTCTGAAATCACACCCCATCATATAAGTTAAGCCTTGCTTCTCAGACATCTGGGGAGAGGGACCAGGATGCTATGTGACTCCAGTTATATCTGGAAGCTGTATGACTCAAGCCTAAGAGCTAAAAAGTTTTCTCTCTGTCCCCCAATTAAGAAGGCTTATCACTCTGACCTCTTTAAAAGCTAAGGGGAAAATTGAATTCTTGTTCCCCCCAGATCACATCAGGCCACCAAGGGAAAAGTTGGCCTCCCCAATGATTGTCTCTTCTGTTAAAAAAAAAAAAAGAAAAGAAAAGAAAAAGAAAAAAAAAAGAAATGTGTTATGGTTTTTTAATAAGGAATCCAGGTATGTGGTTAAAAAAACAAAAACAACTTGGCTTGGGGGCCGAGCAAGACTCCAGAAAGGCTTCTCTGTCTTTGTAGCTTTGCAGGTGGGAAGAAGCAGGGGACTTTGTGAGGCCTGACGTCCTTTTATCCTACTGAGCAAGCAAATGTCCACTTGATGTTCTTTGAATCTTGTTGACTAGCTCTAGTTTTTGGTAGCAAAATTGCCCTAGGCCATGGAAAATGGGATTCCTGAGAAGAGTTTATCATGGACATGGACCTGGGAGTTTGCTCGAAGGACTTCAGCTTGTGCAGGCTAATAAGACTGGACTTATCTAGTTATTTATGGTATGAAGCCAGGAAATCTGGATTTTAGTCCTGGCCTATCTCCTATCTAGGCTTTGGGTCACCTCTCATCTCTGTGGGCCTCCTTTTCCTCATTTGTAAAAAGTTACTGTGTTAGCTCTCCTGTCTCTTCCTGCACTGACGGTTCTGTGGTCTGACAGTCTATGTTCTTCTAGTCCTTCCAGTTCTAACATTCTCCAGTTCTAGAAATAAGACTTCTTTCTGAAGTCACATTTTGCTAATAAGTACAAAATCCTGGTCCTGGAGTCAGTTTTCTCTTTTGGGCTCTGGGAGTTGTGGCAACTCTTTCAGTCCCTTGTAAAAACATGGAAGGTTTCAGTGATAGGTAAGCCCTCTGAGGAGAGGGAGTTTTGTTTTTGGCTCTGTACCTGCTGCATCCAGCTCAGTGTATGGCCGTTAGTAGGTTCTTATTAAATACCTGCTGATATTTGATTGACTCATGACATCCAGCCTGCAACTAAGTCTAGAGAACTGAGCTGATCATATGTTCAGCAAATGGTAAATATTTATTACTTGTAGATCAAATCAGTTTTTTTATTCAGCAAATATTCGTTAAATACCTACTGTGTGAAAGTCCTATGCTAAGCAATGTAGAGGATGTTGAGATGAATAAGGCGTGATCCCTGCCCTCAAGGAGCTTACAGTCTAGTGGGGAAGATAAAGCACCTACAAATATTTATTAAGTACCTACTGTGTACAAAGCCCTGTGCTAGGTAATATGGAGGATGTAGAGATGAATAAGGCACGGTCCCTGCCCTCAAGG